>JACSYO010000503.1:2992500-3061241 GCA_016806645.1 Ophiodon elongatus | reverse complement strand
GCGTCGAGTTTCAAAAAGCAACCACCGTAAAAGGCCACCGGATGAAAACGCTCTGTTTTCATTTCTAACAACAACAACAACAACAACAACGACAACAACAACAAAAGCACATCTTAAAAACACTTCTGTTTTCTGAGTTTTTATTGAATATATTATATTTTTCTTTAATCAACATTGCACATATTCCATTTTTCAATCACATCTCATATTGCTGTCTACAAAATGTTATGAATGTAGAAAATCCAGAAGTTGGAAGGTTTACCAAAAAATAAAAACAAAGAAGAAAACCAAAAGAAAAGAGAATTAAGGTCAGAAGTGACGAGCTCCAAAGAGAGAGAGAGAGAGAGAGAGAGAGAGAGAAGGAGAGAGAGAGAGAGAGAGAGAGAGAGAGAGAGAGAGAGAGAGAGATAAGGAGAGAGAGAGAGCGAGAGAAGGAGAGAGAGAGAGAGAGAGAGAAGGAGAGAGAGAGAGAGAGAGAGAGAGACAGAGAAGGAGAGAGAGAGAGACAGAGAGAGAGAAAGAGAGAGAGAGAATATAAACATACCTTGGGTTAGGATGCATTTTTCTCAAAACAAAGCATCATGCAGAATAAAAGCAAGGCTGGCCAAAAAACTCACATGGATATTTCTCAACACCTGAACTGTAGAAATATTTTACATGTTCATTAATAGTAACCGTCAGCTTTCCCTTCGCTGATCCGTCTCCCTCCTCTTATTTTTTGTTTTTTTCTTGCGACGAAGGCAACGGCAAAAGAACAGTTTGAATATTAGGCGTACACAAACGCGAAGCAGTAACATAACCCCCCCTTTTTCCCGCCAATGCCATCGTCGCCCGCCCCCCCCCCCCCCAAAAAAACAATAAACAAAACAAAAAAACAAGTATGCAGTTGTCATTAGCGACGACTACCCCCGCATGTAGATCGTTAACCTCTCCGCGGGTGAGATGATGGTGAGAATCATAATGACTGATGTCGATAATCTGGATTATAACCGCCGTATAAATGTGACCGTGGCCTTGGCTGACCAAACCGCACCAGCTTGCATAGACACCTGATTTTGAAAAAGGGTTCGATTCCCATCTTCGTCCCGTCAAAACTCCCGTCATTAATTACGTTCTTCGCTTCGTGTGCGTTCGTCCTTTTGTTTGTGTACTTTCGCTCTCTCGTCAAACACACAGCGGCCCGTTTCTCCATCACGCTCTCGGGGAGTAGAGTTCACACCAATAACACGATCAGACAGACGTCTCGCGTGGAAAACAAAAAAAAAACCCACGAAAAACCAAAAAAAAAAAACTACGTTCAAAAACACACACGCTAATGATTCTTGGCCTTCACATTGAGATGCTTGTCGAGGGAGAGTGGGCCGCTGCCCCCTCGCGTAACCATAGTAACCGATACAGGCTGAAGTACTGTGCTTTCCGAAAGGAGACCGTCAACGGGCCAACGAGAACAAACAAAAACAATTAAATTTAAAAAAAACGTGCCGTAAATACAGAAAAAAAACCCCAACAACAACCAAAACGTGTTCTGCGTTTCATTTGTGTTTTATTTCTTTGCACCTGTTTGTTCCTAAATGCTGTGTTGAGGAATTGGTCGAAATTGGGCGTTTTCTTCATGCGCTCGTGTTTTTTGTTGTTGTTGTTGTTGTTGTTGTTGTTGTTGTTGTATTCTTTACGCTGCGGCGTGCGCTGGAGCTCCCAGGGCGTTGGAACGTTTTACATCCAAAAAAAAAAAAAGAGACATTTCACAGAGCGAAGCACATTTATCACACAGCATGAAGAGATTACACAATGTCTTAAAATCCCTGCTGTTTTCCAGTTAGGGCTGCAACTAACGATGTTTTTTATTGTTGATTAACCGACAATTATTTTGTCAATTAATTGCCTTGTTGGTAAAGTGTCAAAAAAATGGTGAAAATATAATTTCCTTGTCCTGATCTCCCACAGCTCGAGGAGATGTATTCAGATAGCTTGTTTTATTCCAATAACAATCTGTGTGTTTGTAATATTTTTTTGTGTAATTCAAAAACACACACTCGCACTACACCGTCTCAACCCTGCAGTCGTCATTCAAAAGGTGGCAATGCTAATTCCCTTCTAGCGAGGAGCACCAAATAATTGGTCTTCTTTATTGAGCATAAAATATTCTGTCTCTCCGCTGCTCCGGCACACTGAGCCAGGAAAAAGAAAGGTGTTCCCAAAAATAACAACGTAATTGTTTAAAGCTAATGATGGCTGTTATCAATAACCATAATCTCGTGAAAGTCATAATCGTTATCTAAATGACAACGGGTGCAAACCCTGTTAATAACTGAGTAACTACCGAGGGCTTTTCAGCAAACACCTATGGATTCAGCAAAGCATTTTTTATTTTATCCTCCTATCTGAGACGTAACCAGACAAAAAAAAAAAAACACTGCCAAAGAGCATTCGCACCGTTCAGAGGAGGCAGATGGTGCAAAACAACCCCAAAAGTCAAGTCAGTCACATGACATCCTGCGAGGGTACGAAAACAAAACACAAAACCGCGGCGCCGCTCCGCTCATAAGCCGACCTTGTTTATGAGGAGATTAGGACATAAAACGGGTTCCTGGTGTTATTTAACGCCGTGTCGATGGCAGTAAACACTCGAGGTTTCACCCTCAGACTAATGCGTTACTTTTCTTTTATGTACGTGTCCGTGGTACGTGATGTCAGACGGAGCCTGCCTGTGTGCGCTGTGGAGATATCGGGCTTAGCCAGGGTGTCGGGTAGCCATGTTTTTAAAAGATGTCCCTCAGCTGTTTGAGACAAGAAACGTTAAAAAGTAAGATTCGGTTTCACAAACTCAGATGTGTTAATATTTTTGTTTTGTGTCAGCATATCCATGCTGATCACGACGGGCAAAGGCAGTCAGCGTTGCCAGATTTTGGCGGACTTCCATCTAGTTTGGCCACTTTTTTTTTTTTTTTTTAATTGGGCAGATAACAAATTGTCTTGGGCAGCTTAGAATGATTTGGGAGACTTTTTTTTTTTTTTTTTTTTTTTTTACCATCTGGACGTTTTCCTCTGTCAAAACAAAAAAATCAGTCTATTTTAGTTCAGTAGCGATGGATAACAGATGATGAATAAAAAACAAGTTACATTTCTGTTTATTATAACCAGGTTTAACCTTTTGTTAAGTGAAGTAAATGTAATAATCTTTTTCATTTTAATTTCAATAAATATCCGTTAAGTCTTAGAAATAGAATAGTAGTCAATGGCCAAAAACGTTGCCTTTACGGCCATTGTGGCCTTATTTCCTGTAACCAGTGTAGCATGAAAGCATGGTGGAATTAACACGCTAAATAGCTAACTAGCGGACAGCTGGCTAGTTAGCTATTTAGCGTGCTAATTCCACCATGCTTTAACGCTACACTGGTTACAGGAAACGAGCCTCACGCCCCCGTCGCTCTGGAGAAGAACAAGCTACTTAGCTAGCTAGCCAGCGATCTGTCTCCCAGAGTTGCGTTTGCTCTCTTTCCTGACGTGTGTCGTCACGGTAACGACGAACAACAAACGCCATTTTCTTTTGCACCACGTCAAATGACCACGGGAAAACCGGTCCGTGTCCGTTCCCCTGCCGTGCTATTTACATGGAGTCTGTTGGGCGTCATTCCCGGGAGTCCTCGACATGGTTTTGATCTCTGGGAAGTGAGATCCCCCAAAAACACACCTGCAATTACCGCTCGTCTCCATTGGTGCCGCCGAAGAGAATCTTCAAGCTCCTAACTTTAAGTTACTATCCGCTTGTAGCGCCGCGATAAATGACCTGCAAAAGCTTCCAACTGTGCTTAAAAGTTCGTATTTAAATGTTCGATCGCGCCTTCGTTATTATTGTAACCTTGTTTTCGGCTGGTTTGGGGTTTGCCTAATTGTAAAAAAAAAAAGAACAACCCTGAGGCTCCTTCCCAGCAGAACAAAAATAAATGTGGCCACACTGATGGAGATGAAGAGCCGGCTCGAGAATCCGATTTAGGAATGTTTTGTGTCAAACCTGGCAACACTGAAAGCAGCATAACATTTAGTACATCACTAAGTCCCACTGGGCTGTTGCCCTGCGTGGCTTTAGGTCTGTGGTCAATTGTTTTTTTTTTTTTTTATTATTCTCTCTTAGAAGGAATCCTTTTGCTATTGATTCGGGGAGGCATTCATCCGAAAGTTAATCTTGCCTGGCCGCTGTGTGGAAAGCACAGAGGATTTGAGTCTCAGAGTCGTTTAGGCCTCAGAAATATACATGAGCTTCAGCAGGGAAGCTGTTTCTCACGATGTGAACACCGAGATAGCCCTTCTCAGCGTGATAGGAATCCTCAACAAGAATTTCCTTTTTAAATGAGTTTTTTTTTTTTTTTTTTTTTTTTTTTTTACTTCATAACTAATAATGAGTTAAACTGTGTTGGGTGAATCTCCTCTGGTCAGAAGCTGTGACCCTGACTTTAGCTCGACATTTTATATGAAGTGCCTGCTGAGTTTTCCAACTCGGAGGTGATCAAACTAAAAACGTTCTCTCACCTGGTTTTGTGTGTTATCTAACGTTAACCCCTCGGCAGCTCATTGGCCGAATCCCAAAGTTATTTCAATCTAAGTCAGAGAAGATTTTGATTTGTTGTTTTAGTCTTCTTGCGTTAAATATCTCCTACTAATCCTTTCCCACTCATATCAACTGGATGACCTCGTGAGAGACATCCGTGTGGATAAATGTGGATTACGACCTTTTTTTATTCCGTCTCATTCAACCGACACGCGAGGATAAATTACTTTTTCCTTCCTGTAATATTCAATCTGCTTAAAAATCTACCTATCGACCGTTATTATCTTTCCCGCTTCAGACATTACAGCGCGCCGCCCTTTCTCTGGGTTACTGCCGATCTCCCGATGAAAGCAGTTTGAAGTGAACTCGACAAAGATTGCAGCCACTAATCAAATAAATGTTTTTTTAATTCACAGATTGAGGAAATGGGTTAGAGACTGTCCAGTTCAACGGCTTTTCTTTCGGTCTCCTTTGGTGCTCGTTTGTTTTGCGCTTGATTGGATGTGCTGCCTCGAGGATCAATCGGCCTGATCCTGTTCTCGCTCCCCCCCCCCGGTAACCTGCGGGCGTATGTTGCTCTTTGGATTAGCGTCTTTTGTGCTGCTTCGTGATGAAACCCTACTTTAGCTGAACGTATCGCCAAATAGATTAAATTTGCCTCCCACAAATTCAATCGGCGTCTTCCGGCTACCGTTGGCTGTTGGTGTGATAGTTGTGCATCTGGACTTGCTACATCAACCCCGACTCAGAACTGAGATCTCTGCCGGCCCGAGCCCCTTAGGTCCTGGAACAGCTTGTGCTTGAGGCTCGTGATCTGGCAAGATTAGTGTAATAAAATCACTTCTGAAAATATATAAATACAGACTGTTATATTGGTTATATTGTCATTTAAATTGTCATTTAAATTACCTCTCAAAGGTCCAGTGGGTAGGATTTAGGTGGGGGTGTGTTCGCAGAAATGGAATATGATATAACTATGTTTCAGTGTATAATCACCTGAAATAGGGCCTTGTGAAATCTGTTTTATTTGTTTCCACATCCGTTTTATTTTTATTTTTTATGTTTTTACTTATTTTTTTTATTCTGTGTTTTTACGGTTGAACCACATTTTGTCACCAGAAAAAGTGTCTAATCATACGGTGGGCGAATAAAATATCAACAATTCATAAGAAATATAGTCAAAATTGAATGAATATCAATAGATTTGATGTAACACAACAATGCGCTATTTTCTTTAATCAAAGACACGGTTATGAAACAAAGCGTTCCATCCTTTTGTAAAATGAAGGGCTCTAAATCTAGCTGTTGGTGTCGAATTCCTCAGTTTTTGTGTTTCGTTACCTTTTAATGAGCACTTCAAATCTACTTATTAAGCGGGTCCTCTTTAAGGAGTCCGCCATCTTGCTCCGCCGTGTTTCTACAGTAGCCCAGAAAGGACAAACCAAACCAAACTCTGGCTTTAGAGAAAGCCTCGCGCCTTTTTTTACATCAACCTGAAGGCCACCGTAGTTCTCTCTGAATCAAAAGGTCCTGAAAGACATCACAGCTCCTTGGAAAGGGAGAGCGTTGAGCGGAGGGTTTTTCAGTTGGTTGCAATCTGCAACCTCACCACTAGAGGCCGCTAACTCCCACACACCGGACCTTCTAAAGCAATAATCCTACATCTTGGTAAACACGCTGGTTCTCAGTCTTACGGCAACAAAAACCCCACCACTCTCATGTCTGTACAGTAAATATGTATCTATAACCAGCAGCTTATTAGCTTAGCTTAGCATAAAGACTAAGGGGGGGGCAGCTAGCTAGTTGAACAGAGCCAATAACGGAGTATTCTGGTATTCCCGTTAAAACTTTTGGTACGCGGAGATGAAAAACTTAATTTGTATCCACTCCTTCCCAATAAAAACATTTTTCCCAAGTAAACTATTAACGTCTATTTTAAAACTCTTGTGGTAACGTTTTTTTTTTCTGACACGAAGGAAACATCTGGAACATTCAGTAAACAGCTTTTCTGAGGGATACTATTATTGAGGTAATTACGGATACGAATTTTCGGAAAAAAAGAGCAAAAATGTGAACTTTGGATTTTCTTAAGGGGTCAGAGGGAAAAGACACGTAGATCAAGAGCTCTAAATTCAAGTGCCATTATAGCGAACACAGTATGTAAAGGTTTTTTAAGGGAAATGTAGGAAAATAAAACATCGTCTTCATTAAAATATGTGATATATCTACTACTTCCGAAGGCTAAAATACTGGCAACTTCTAATCATGTCATTCACTGGGCAACATCGCAGGTCCTAGAGATTGAACACAATCCACTGCTTCTCTGAATGAACTGCACAAACCTCATGTTTCAGTTTGCCAAATGAATGAGTAGGTGGACTTTTAATTAATGTGCAGTATGTAAAAAAAAAAAAAAAGAAAGAAAGAATAATTAATTAATTTAAAAAAAAAAACTGCCAAAATGGATGAAGAATGTTGGAGCAGCATTCACAACGACACGATTGTATCAGCGAGGACGAACCGAACACAGGTGACGATGGTCGATGGTCATAACAGTCAAAGAAAGTATAAAGTCTCAAATTACTCTTATCTGCAACACATCGTAGGACACACAAGTATAAATGTCGGCTATTTACATTTTTTTTTTTCCTATTCAGTGTGCATCTATCACAACATTTTCCAGAAGTCCACAACATACAATAAATTCAGGGTTTCACCTTTGGTTATGTAATTATCAAGGCTAGGTTTAAAAAAATATATAACACACGTCCATGTTACTTTTGCATACAGTTAAAGTGAAAACATATCAACAAAGCAGCTGGTCAGCTCTAAATTTGCATCTGAGAAAAAAACCGAAGGTATTTCGTCTTGACGGTGAAAGCCCGGCGAGTTCCCCCCGCTGCCTTTCTGATAGAAAGTGAGTGTGGCAGATATTTATGATGGTGTTTATGTGCCTGACATCTTTGCTTTAGTGTAAGTGGATCTTAATGTAAGAGGATATTCTTCTGATGTATTTCAGTGTGTCGCATTGAGCCAGTTTATCTATATAGATCTATATATGTCTATATAAATCTATATAGATATATATGTCTTGTATTTCTCTCCCAGCCCTCTATACACTTTCTGAATGAGGATTTTCACGTGTTATGACACCATGTGAATTAAGAGTTTGTCGCCAGCGTTTGAGTGAGAGCAACTCAGGCCAGCCTTGTTTGGTCGACAATATGAAACGAGATAAAAAATAGATTAAGTCGCACTGCTGACTGCACACGAGCAGAGAGCAAACTCACCATTTAGTAACCGATGACACCTACGAAGCCGACCCAACTAAAACATTATGTCGACGTTACAACCGAAAACGTTATCTCTATCATATTAAAATATTCACATCTGTTTTCCTTACAAGACACTTTTTTTTTTTTTTTTTTTTTTTTCACATGTAAAGGAAAAAAAAAAAAAACATCTTCGAACTCTGAACTATAAGTCTCTTAGTTTCATCACTTCGTACATCTGTATATGCGTAGTAATTAAGGCAATCATTTTGGGCCACGACTTACTCATTCGCCAACTCCAGTCTCAACCCTGCGGGGTTTGTTTACTGATGTCACGCTGGTTCCAAGGGCCGAGGTCCCGTCCGGTCGTTGTTGCTTTTTTTTTTTTTCTTTCTTCTTCTTCCTCTTCCCAGTCTCACGCTCGTGCTCGAGGTGAACCAGTCACAATGTTTTGCTTGCTCTCTGCGATATCCAGAGATGAGGGGTGGTGGTGGAGGTGGTGGTGGTGGTGGTGGTGGGGGTGATACTCCTTCTCCCTGTAACCGGCAGCGCTGCAGCAGAAAGAGAGAGAGAGAGAGAGAGAGAGAGAGAAACAAGAAACGGATGCAAATCTGTCATCATTCTTGAGGAAATGGCACCCTGAAGATGGAGCAGACTCACTGATTCTGTGCGTGTTTTCTTTTCCCAGCCTGAGGTTGGGCCAAGATGCATCACACTTAAGATAATCATCAGGGTCATTAAGCAGCAACTCCCTCTGAAGCAGCACCCAGAGAGCGGGGCGGGTCTGAGGTCTGTTATTCACAGTAGAATACTACAGTACATTCACACAAGTTTAGTTAATCACGTATCAATATTGTACCCTTAACATGCCCCCCCCCCCCACCCCGCCCGTCTGTTTCACCCTTAAGTAGCTCAAAGGGTTGTTTAAATAATCGTATTGCTCTTTGTCTGACAGCATCTTATTCACCTCGCAGCCTGTTCAAGTTCATTATTGATGATATGCATAGAAATATGAGAGAAGTAACGGATATTAGACTGTTTTTTTCCGTGGTCTTTTTTTGACTCGTACGGTATAAAAAAGGCGATTGTTGTCAGTTGCCGTGGTAACAACACACAAGCCAAGAGCCCGCTGTTCAGCTCATGTTCTGTAACCAGTGTAGCAGTAAAGCATGGTGGAATTAGCAAGCTGGCTAACTAGCTAACTAACGAGCTAACTGGCTAACTAGCGAGCTAGCTAACTAGCTAGTTAGCCTGCTGTCTGTTAGTTAGCTCGCTAGTTTGCTACTTCTGCCATGATTTAAAGCGAATGTGTCTGCTGGCGATAGCAAGGCGCCTTCCTACGCTGTGACAGGAGCGCGTGAATGAAGCATTAAGTTGTTAAATGTTCCTCATTTACTCCGGCTCTCTCTACGCTTCGTAGCGCTACTGCTCCACTGCATGTTGTGTGTCTTACTACCTGAAGTCAGTGAGTTAGTTTATACGTAAGTTAGCCGCATTCAACAGTCGCTACGGCAACGGTACACATACAAATAGCCGCCGGCCTGACCGTCCTGTTTTGTTAATTTGAATGGAAATTCAACCGTTGAACTACTCTTCTATTTCTATGAAGATTTATAATAAATATTCAAGCCAGAGGCTGCATGATTTTTTTATGGCTGCAGCAGTCTGTCAAATACACTTTTTCCAGATGTTGAACAAACTCTGTGTAGTTTGTTTGGGCACTTAGAATTCTCCTCCTAGCTCTCGCTCCTACGCAAGTCGAACGCACTGATAAACAACGTTTGGTGTCTCAGGGATCTCAATGGAAATGGGGCTTTGTTGGCTCAACAGCGTGAGTTTGTAATGAGTCTACTGGTGGGCAGCTGGGGTTAATGCTATGTCAAGTCACTTAAACACAGCTGCATCCATCGTGTTCATCGCGTTGACATCCAGGTCAACAAACACACACACACGACGTGAAAAAACACTGTTAATCACAGCGTTAAACAATTAAAATGCTACACACTTAAACACTCCATGTAGAATAGTTTATGAACACATGAATAAATATACAAACATCCCCTAAAAACTCACAAAGTAATAAAGCCAAAAGCAAAACGTGGATGGCAGAAGGGGTGAGAGACTTTAAAGCATGACCACGATTGTTCCGTAACCTTATTTTTAAATGTTTTTTACTTTAACCTTGACAACGAAGGTCCCCTAACCTTCACAAAGTGGTTATTTTAACCCAAACCACAATGTTTCCAGAGACCTGAACAGGTGCTTTTTCTGCCTGAACTCAACAATTCACCGTTAAACGTAGTGTTGTCACATCAAAATCAGTTGTGCATGTCCATAATGACAGAATTACGTCTATTATATGTCTAATATAATAATGCCTTGTGACTATTACTTAATGCTATCACTGCCATTAATGCTTTTCTATAACCTATGAAAGAATGATCCATTGTTTGAGTATGACCTCCTGATTTTGTATTTCATATTTATTTTGTATTTTTTATTCTTTGTCCTATTTGATGTTGTTTAATTATCTTGCTGTTGTTTTGTTAAATGTTTTGTCTAATTGTGTTAGTATTGTATAATTGTCGTTGAGGACCCCCATGGTACATCTCATGGGGTTATTCATCATAAATTTATTTCATTAAAAAAGTAAAAAACAAGACATATTTTTCAAAAGTCTTTTCCAACATTTTTGGAAGACCAAGACAAAGACAGCAACAGGATCTACTTACTATTACTATTTATATAAAAATACAACATGCTCAGACACCTCGCGTAATGGATGTGAAAATCAAAAGGAAATATTTATTGAATCAACACGCATCAAAACAAACGTGGTAGACCAGAAAACCTTACTTCAAATTTTAAGTAATTTAACGACAGTTGCAATCACTGCTTCAGCGTTAAGCGTTGCGTTCGGGTAAACAGGAATAAGCAGCATATGCCGGCTGTGGAAACAGGGCTCCGAGCACGCAGACAAAACCATCTGTGCCCAAAAAGCGGAAAAGAACGATTTAATTTGTCAAATCGGTAAAAGCCTGGGGAATCGTTGGGAAATTCATGCCAAGCGCGAGGCAGGCTGCAGGTGTGCCGGTCGGGAAAAAAAAAGAAGAGGAAAACAGAAGGAGGCGAACTGCAGAGGCAAAGAGGAAACAAGTGGTCAAGTTTGAAAACAAAAAAAAACAGCACAATGCAGGCGGCTCAGTGGCACTAGGCCCGGCATTCCCCCCCTCCCTCCCCGCCCTCCCCCCTCTCCCTCCTCTCCCCCCCATCTCTCTCTAGCTGTGTTTGTAATGCTCATTTAGGCCAAATTAAAATTCCTCCATCACAAAGTGCTTATGTTATCCCGGCTGCCCCCCCCCCCGCTCCCCTCCTCCTCCCGCAGGGCGACACATGTCACAGAATAACTCTTCTGTGTCGCCGCCATTCGTGCTTATTAAGACGCAGACTATTAGAGACAAGCGTCCTCTTTTTAAAAAAAAGACAAAAAAAAAAAAAAAAGAGCAGCTGTTCTTGTATAATTCTCCACCTCGATAATTTGAGGATTTCCACAAAGTCTCCCAGGAGTTGGAGACATTATGTATGCAATCAGAGCTGCAGCAGGCACAAGGCAATTACAAGAAACATTCTGAGTGTTTTCTTTTTATATCTAATTCCCTTATTAAGACTTAAGAGCTAAACCTGTGGTTGTTTACATTATAACACCCTGTACCTGTAATGATGAGAGGACAAATATAGAATGCAATATTCAAGTCGGTATAAACACAGAATGTACAGTGTTGGAGATACATTTACTGAAGTGCAGCCATGAGGTGAATCTCACGAGAGATTACAGTGTCTATCGCCTCACACTTATTTCATTCTCAGGTAAATAAAACAAAGAAGGTTGTTGACAGTAGAGCGCAGGTCTGTGTGTCAACATAAAAGCACCTCCTTTGTGGATGCAGTTTAACGCGGCACAGGGCCATTACATCATGTCATATTTTATGCAGATTTTATATTACGGGAACAAATTAAGCTTAATTTCTGTCTAACGAGGGGCTGGAATATTAGAGCGAGTCATCTCGCTGCGCCAGGACCTTTGCTGGAATGAGTTTACTGAAGAAAGAGCGAGGTCTGACGTCCCCCACCACTTCCATATCACCAGAATGAATTGTCCTGTGTGATAATATCCCTTTTTAGTAACTAAGAAAGTGTATTAAAATGGTCATCAAGGCAGGAAGCAGCGTGCTCTCTGTGCAGGTCGTGGAGGTCGAGCTGCTCTCATGCAGGAGAACTGTCACAGACATGCAATTCATATTAGAATCTTTATCAAACATAACTGTGATATTTCCTGAACCTTAGAGGCTTTCATTTGTTTAATCCTGACTTTACCTTAAAAGGATGATTCCAGGTTAATTTCAACCCGGCGTATTTCCCATAAATGTGACTACTGTGGTGACTTTTCACTCGTTAGCTTTGTTGTAGTGATTCGGGGGGAACGAGGACTGTCCGGACATCATCTTTCTTTATCGCTATATCGCTAAAAATTGCAACAAAGCTACGACAAGCATGGATCACATCAATGCATATGTGCAATTTGTAAGTCCATTTACAGAAATAACTCTTAATTGGTGAATTTAAAACGAAATAACACCTGTTTCTAAACAAAGAAAATGTATTAAAATGAACAATGTCGGACTAACGGAGCGAAAGATGTAGCTAGTCTGAGTTACTCACTGACGGTAAACACTCCCTGCAAATCATCATATACAACACATGGGTATGTCTCATATGCAAGTACCTTTAAAGGTGAATTTAAGAAAATATGTACAAATCTGGAAAATGCCCTCAGACCCCAGAGGGTTAAGCAAGTGGCAGGTGTACGGAGCTTTTCTAGTCTTCCGACCACTCAAAGTGCTTTCACACTACTTGCCATCATTCACGCATTCACACCCGTTCACACACCAATGACAGGAGCCCATCAGGACGATCTAATCCTCCATACAACATTCACACAGCGATAGGAAACGTCTCTGAAACACCTCGTTCAACGACGTTTTCAAATTTCACTTTTTTTTCTTCATACTCAGAGAGAGAGAGAGAGAGAAAAACCTTAAGGAGAGTTTACTCTTGCATTTCTCCCAAAAAACAGAATAATCTTGAGCGATGAGAAGTCCACCCCCAATCTAGGGGGCAGTTTTTCTCATTAGAGCCGACCCCGTGATAAAGGAGGACTATCTGGAAAGGTCTCCTCGGGGCTCTTCTGACAGTCAATGTTGGACATCCCAAAACCTCAAGCCTCTTGTGAATAACTCCTGGAAAATACCAGAAACGGATGGAGAGGCTCAGCATGCAGACAATGCAGAAGTAAAAGCACTTAATTTGTTGAAACTATTTGCAAGTCATGTACGTGGCCCGTCAGCCGCGTGCACACCTTTCACTTCTGTCGCCCGGCAGGAGGCGGGACTGTTTTAAGTGCCATGCAGAGCTCCATTCATCTCCCCCCTCCCCCCTTCTGTCACTTTGGGGGCACCGCCTCCTCCAGGCGAAGCCAAGAGCATCGCGTTAAACCTGTTCAGAGCTACAAAACAATCTGCCACCCAGGAGCCGTCGCTACTCACAGGCTAAAAGGCCCCGGAGCTGTTTTACGTCAGATTGGATTTGAAATCATTATAAAATCATTATGGTGTTTGCAGAAAAAGCGTCCAGTTGAGACCGGAGCAGACAGAACCTGCAGGTACGATGCTTCACGTGGGAAGAGTTTTACAGCCCCGGAGCTCGGAGTGATATCAACATAACTGCAGGGGGTTGATAAGAGTTAATAAATCCAAATGACTCAACGGTTAGTTCACCTCATTTCTTCCCTTTACTGTTCCTGCAACAAACACCAGATCTCGGAACCCCCTTTTAGATTCATATAGGTCTGTTGTTGTTCCCCCTTAAAGGGGACAGATCATGCACATTTTTTGGGGTTCGTATTTTTATTTTTGGTTTAAACTAGAACCTCTGACGAAATACAACTTGGTTCAAAGTAGTTTTACCTCTTAAACTTTGAGCGTGTGTTTTTTTTAATAGTGGATAAAGAAAATACAAGTTTCTCTCAATATGTACAGTCACTCACTCTCTCTGGGACCTGCAAGTGTTACAGGAGAAAGTTCACATTAGCCCTGTAGCTACGCAGCCAGTAGTCCGCTAGTTAGCTTGCTAACTTCACCATGCTTTCACGCTACACTGGTTACAGAACATAAGCCCCACAGCGAGCCATCTCTTTCTCTCTAATAGTTTAGCCTATCAGCAACATTTTATCTCTTCTCTGAAGCGCTTTGCCAATATTATAGCTCGCTGAAGCCCCAAAATCAAAGTTTATCATCTCAAATGTACGCGATATTGATTGATCTGAGGTGAGTTATGTTTGCCTCCAGTCTTTCCTCCAGCTAACACCGTGAGCTAATCATGACGCCAGCTTTTAAAGGGTCCACATGTAATAAATACACATCTGCTTTCTTTGAAAGCATACTAGTAGATTGCAAATTATACATGAAACTATAGCTAATTATTTTTGGTTTGAACTTCTTTTAAATTTAAAATGTTAAATCTTTAAAAAGTCAGCAGATTTTGCATTTTGAGTTAAAAAAATAAAACATTTCACCAAGTTACCTGAGTCCACCCTCTGTTTCAGTGCCTGTCTCTTTAAGCACCCCCTCCCGAAAAAGACCAGTTTTCAGAAAATGCCACTTCGACTGATGATGGAAGTGAAAATACCAGATTAGTAATAAAAAAAAAAGAGATTAAACATGAAGCAAGTAAAAATGTTCTTACAGAGACATTTACAAGATTGTCTGTATGAACAAACTCGGTGTCTGTGGGCCGACTTTTCTTTATCAGCTTTCTGACATTTTGATGGTGACCATTAAGGTAGCTCTGCCCACACTGGCACATGAGTGATAAATTGATGGCAATATTGCTGCTATAAATAACCCCAGCGGAGCATCATGTCAGGGGAAGAGGACGACCTCTGCAGACACGCTGCAGACAGGCGGATGAAATTGTGCTACTTTTTTTGCCTTTTTTTTTGGCCTTAAGTCTACCACATCTGTATTCACGGCTGCATGCGAGCGGACATCAGGCTCATGCATCTGGCTTCTCAATGACTGAGAGTCATCCAACAGAACGTCACCTACGCACAGCTTTAGTTTTAAGTCGTGACACTACGTCAGAGTGGAATGAACTCCTCGACGGGTGGGGGGTGTGGAGGGTGTGGGGGGGGGGGGTAGGTGAGGACTTTGGATCGAGTCGGGGAAACGAGACTTAACACCTTCTCATTGCTCGTTATCGTTATCGCTGGCACACGACGCGCCCGCACATCAACCCCGCGGCCTCCTGCGACCTCTGAGGTGGCAGATCTTTTCTACCGGGCAGTTAAAGGACAAATGTGTTTTTATACCTCACGGGTCTTATTAATCTCCGAGCAGTGTGTGTGTGTGTGTGTGTGTGTGATGTTTAATGTGATGTCGTCTAGTTAACAACTTCCTCTCCTTGATAGAATTGCTCTACAAAAGAAATTTTATCTTTTTTTTGCATAATAAATATTGCTGGTATTATTATATATATAATAAATGTATATATATATATAATAAATATAAATATATATAATACATATATAATAAATAAATATATATAAAATATAACTATTGCTGTTTTCTTTATATATATATATATAATAAATATATATAAATATATATAAAACATAAATATTGCTGTTTATATATATATATATATATATATATATATATATATATATATATATATATATATATATATATATATATAGGGGTGTTTTGGTTTTTTCGATCTTGTATAACCGTGTTCCTGTGGCAACAAGGTGGTAATTGGCGCTCTAACGATATAAGATGTGGACATATGGAGACACCAACGTCTCAAACATCAAGAATGTCGCCTTAAGGAGGGAAAAGAATACTTTCCCATCCAGATGTGCGGGTGCAATAAGGCCCGTCTTAGTCAACGGCGCCTCACTACAAGCTCATGCTCTGAGGACTGACATCTCAGCAGCTCGTCATTCAGCTCGCCACCTTCTTGTTCTGCCACAGGTAGAAAACTGTCAGCTCACCCTTCGCCCCTCTTTAACTAAAACTGCATGATTATGACAGTTTGCACTTAAGCTCTCCCCTCTCTGGAGAACACGCTCCCCGACGCCGAAGTGTTTCTGGTAATACTCTCGTCTAAATCTCCTTCTGATATGTGTGTCACAAGCTCTTTAAAAAAGTATCACCGTCAAAGCACCGGCGAGCAAATCACCCGTTAATGTCTCCTCATTAAGACGCCTCAATGCTCTCCGGGTACAACAGAGCGGGTTCTTTCTTGGATGGTGTTATCACCCACATGACTTTGACTGTCCTTTGTTTAAAGATGTTCAGGCGCTCTTCGTCGTCATGGCGACGTTATCGCGTGGGCCGTTGGAGGACGAGAAGTCGGACGGTCGGCAGCGGGACACGAATGTCTACGGGGCCCCGTGCCGATTATTTTTGCAGGATTAAGTTTGAAGTTTCAACCCTGACGAATGCGACGTGTGTGTGTGTGTGTGTGTGTGTGTGTGTGTGTGTGTGTGTGTATATGTGTGTGTGTGTGTGTGTGTGTGTCTGCAATTTCCACAGATCACTGTAATTTTACAGCAATTACCAATCTGATCAAATGACTCATGACATCAACAAATCCTTTTTTTCTTTTCTTTTCGCTAATCATCGCTAATCATTTCAGGCAATATTAAAAAAAAAGTTTTTTTTTTTTCCAAAACCTTGACATGAAAAGTGACATGAAATAAATAAAATAATCCAGCGGGGAGTGACTTTAGGAGAGTGCACATGTAGCGCGGTGCCTGGCTTCCTGCTCGCTGACACTAATCCAAAGGCAGCGGGGATTTTCTGCCTCTTGCTGCTTCTTGCCTCACACCCCTGCAGGGCTCGCAGATCCACACTGACTTTCCCGTTCACACACACACACACACACACACACACACACACACACACACACAAACATAGACAGACGAACACACGATATAGACTATAAATATTCAGGTCAGGATCGGCGGTATACGTGCAGCACAACGCGCACGGTGCTCGTTTCAACGCTGCCACCGAGCTCTTCAGCACTCTTCTGTGGGAACAACAAAATAAAAAAAAAACTCACACATCTGCTCATCCGATTCTTCATGAATGTGCTCCTTGGAGCCCCAACTCGAGCCCCCCCCCCCCTCCCCTTTCCTCCCGCCCCTTGCCAAGCTTCAGGTGTTGGCGTGCTTCTGTTTATGTTTGTGTCTGAGGGTGCGAGGTGCTGTTTGCAGAGCTGCATGTGCAACACATCGAGTCACATTACACCACGACAGACTGTCACGGCGAATACAAGGCAGGACCGAAATAAATGGGAGTCCGTGGTCCGGGAGCACCGGCGCTCCGGTTCACTGTGAACTCAGACCAGCCACGATGAAGGATAAAGGCCCACCGAACGCATTAAAACATTACCTTCCCCGGTCGTTGTTATTTTCAAGCCTTCCCTGAGCGAGTCCAAATGCACTGTCTCTGGGTTACATAACCAACGTAGTAACATGTAGCATGATACGAGACACAGAAGCAGCTGAAAACTGGGCTAAAGCCAATTACTTCCATGCCAGCAGGCAAAGAATCTATACGTTTGGATGTTTTTTTTTTTCTTCCCCTTGACACTGATGAAAAGAGACAACGGGTCTTATCTAATCTTCTAGCCTCACATTTCACTGACAGAACGAAAGCTTCTGAGTCCAAAAAATGCCAAAGTTGGGGCCGTTTGCAGTCTCGCGAACGCATCTCGACTGATGAAATTAACAAGGCTGGAAGTGGAGAGGAAGAAAATGCAAATGCGGCTGAAATACGACGTCGGTCGCAGACGTCGTGCCTGCGTCACTGTATGTGTCGACCCCGGTTATTGTTGCGCAATGTGCATTTTAATAGAGAGTATTTAATGAATATCCATCGAGTTAAGAGTCGTGTATTTCTAGCCGTGCCGTCTAATATCTCTACAACTACTCGATGGATTGCCATGACATTTTGCACAGACGCTCACGGTCTCCGGAGGATCAATTATAATCACGTTGACGATCCATAAATGTTTTCATACGCCGCCATCATCAGGTCAGCGTTTTGATTTGTTCAGTAGCTCCACTACTGAGTTCAGTGTTCGTTATACCTGCTCAGCATCCACATGTTCAGAGGTCAGACTCTCAGCACAGCCCTGCCACATGAACTTGAATATTTAAACTGTAAACAGTATTAAATATTAAAAAAAAAAAAATTGGGTATTGTTACATTGATGTTTTCATGTATTATAAATGGCAATGTTTTGGCACGACCACATAGACCTCTCGTATTAAAGGCGACATATCGTGCTCATTTTCAGGTTGATACTCAAATTCTGGGTTTCAACTAGAACATGTTTATATGTTTTCATTTTTTTTTTAAAAACTCTTTATTTTTCCCATATTGTGTCCGAAAAAAAACCTTGATTTCAATGGAATTGCGTTGCTAGGCGACGGCTTGGGTCCATGTTTACTTCCTGTCAGCCGATGTCACTCACAGACTCTGCAACTGGAAATAAACTGGGACACATTTAGAATGTTTAAAACTGTGAAATGGTCTTTATGTATTTCAGAGTAGTGACATCACAACCTCTCGGAAAGCTCCAATGGCTCGTTTGAAGGAACAGTTTCTGAATACGGGCTGTCACAATATTAATACAGCACTTAGATCTACTTTATAATCATAATATCGAACCTTTAAGTAGTTATAATGTACACATAGTGTTACAGCTGACTCAATATGTGGATATTTATAATTCAAATTGTATATATTTATTTATATTTATATTTGGTTGTGAATCGTTGCTACTTCATGTCGATGTTTTAGACGTTTTTAAGGCTTATGATGCAGATGCATAATTAATGAAACGCCTACAGTGACTTACCAACGGCAGATGTAGATGTCTGCCAGTTGTGCTGCCAAGCATACAAATCTACATGTTGTTGCCCTTAATAATGGAAGCGTGGAATATATCCTAGATCTCATTTTGCACAACTGACCCACTGTAATTGTTGATTTTTGGGGGGATATTTGATTATAGCTGTAAGCCTAAAAAAATGTTTTTGTGCATGAGATGGATGTTAATCAATCTGCAACAACTTTAAAACGACTGTGGAGTCAAAACTTGGTGAAATGTTTCATTTTTTTAACTCAAAATGCAAAATCTGCTGACTTTATAAAGATTTAACATTTTAAATGTATTTAATTATTAAAATGAGCTAGTTTCATGTATAATTCGCAATCTACCAGTGTGCTTTCAAAGAAAAAGCAGATGTGTATTTATTACATGTGGACCCTTTAAAAGCTGGCGTCATGATTAGCTCACGGTGTTAGCTGGAGGAAAGACTGGAGGCAAACATAACTCACCTCAGATCAATCAATATCGCGTACATTTGAGATGATAAACTTTGATTTTGGGGCTTCAGCGAGCTATAATATTGGCAAAGCGCTTCAGAGAAGAGATAAAATGTTGCTGATAGGCTAAACTATTAGAGAGAAAGAGATGGCTCGCTGTGGGGCTTATGTTCTGTAACCAGTGTAGCGTGAAAGCATGGTGAAGTTAGCAAGCTAACTAGCGGACTACTGGCTGCGTAGCTACAGGGCTAATGTGAACTTTCTCCTGTAACACTTGCAGGTCCCGGAGAGAGTGAGTGACTGTACATATTGAGAGAAACTTGTATTTTCTTTATCCATTATTAAAAAAAACACAAGCCAACAAAACTTCATAGCCAGCCAGAAATATTCTGCCTTCACCGATGCTCCGCCCACAAATACATGTCATCATGTTCACTAACAGAAAGTCTATAAAACACATTTCTCAAGTTTATGTGTAAAACCACTTCACATGTGAGATGTCTCATATAAGCACATGTAATCACATGTAAAAACAACAATATTACATGTAATATCACACATTTAACACATTTCACATTCATTTCACATGGTGTGATGTGATTTTTGAGAGTGAAATGTGAGACATCACATGTAAAAACGAAACAATATTACATGTAATATCACACATTTAACACATTTCACATGGTGGCACATCATTTTCTATAAAAAAAAAAGACAGAATTGAGAATATTTCCCAGGTGAAAACAAACAATTCCACATGTAAGTGTTCTTTTTGTAACTTCCCCCGATGTTGTATTTTATATAAACAACACTTGTCGTGAACTAAGAAACAAAACACAAAAACTTCTTTGCGTCATGACTCCATAAAATAAATAAGATTCTACTTGTGATGGCAGGATGCATATTGCAGTTTAATGTGTCAAATTTTCTTCGAGGCTTAAGAGGTAAAACTACTTTGAACCAAGTTGTATTTCGTCAGCGGTTCAGCCGAAACACCGGTGACAAGCAATTAGTCTGAGAAGTGTTCATCACCCGAGCTGTCTGATGAGTCTGATTTATCCAGCATGGCTAACAGCCCGCAACCTACTGCAGGGGAGAGACATATAGATGTCTTATTATCCTTTACAGTAAAGACATGAAAACATATTGAAACAGCGAGATTCATTATTTTTGAGCATTTGTCTTCGTATTAAAACACCGAACTGACAACATGCATGGCAACGATAACGATGGCAACGTTTTCACTGTTCCGGGGAAGTTTCGGAGATATGTTTTGTTTTAAATATAGTGCTGCTTCATGTGCACTTTCCCTGAGCAGCGAGCAGTGATGTTCAGAGGGTGATGTGTGTGTGATGTCACAGGACAGAGGAAGCTTTTAACAGCAGTAGAGGGGAACCGGGTGTTTAATGGAGCGACCCGTGTACCAAACAACTCTAAAGACTTGTTCCTGATGCACCACCCACGCCACATCACTCACACTTTTCCTCCCAATGTAGTTGTCGCGATATGCATAATTTATTTATTTTTTTTGTCACTGCCACCGGACGACCATGAGCCTCCTCGCATGCACACGGAGCCGCCGGCCGCCGGCCGCCGAGGACATAACCAGAGAAGCAACGCGGACACGACCCCCGACCGTCGTCCACACCTGTGAACACCACCAGGTGTGTCGGAGGGATCGAGGAAGTGCACGCGGACACGTGCGCGTAACCGCGGGAAACGGACGTCACGTTCAAAATATAAATCGTCTGCGCGCACGGCTTTATGAATGTGGAGCACACGCCTTTCTTCGTGGAAGTCGTGCATCCAGCTCCGGTTCCTCAGCGGTGCGGATCAGCCGAGTGTCACAGAAAGCCACAGTTTGGTGACTCCAGCTGGACCGCTGAGCGACAGCGCCGAGCTTCGCTTTGAGGTTTGATGCTTTTTGCCCTTGTTTTGTAACCAAGTGGACTTGGCACGAGCGGAGGTGTGGCTTTATGAGACCGGGCTTCACATTCACTGCCCACTCAACATCTGCTCTCGCGGAGACATTCTGAGAGGCACGCAGCATCTCGGCCGAGCAAACCAACAAGCCAACGAGGGCACCTCTGCCAAAAACTACCCGGGGGCCTGAGCGACTACCGACTCTCGGCTCTGGACGTTACGCTACACGACACATTTCTCTGACTCTGGACTTTTCCACTGACTAATTACCAGCCGTTTGGCCAAAACAACCGTTTTTTTTTTTTTTTTTACTGACATAAACTGCCGTGATGATTCAGTCAGAGGTTCACCATCGCAGGTCCAATATGTTGAAAAGCAGCAGATACTTGTGTTGGGATGAAAAGGACCACGCGTGAGTCAGAACAACAAACTGTACGATCCCCAGCTCTCTCTGAAGCTGCGTTAGCGGCGCGGGCCGCCACAAACGCTTGAGGTCGCATTTAAAAAAAAAAAAGAAGAAGAATTGCAACGTATTCACGTTTGCCGAGAGTTGAAAAACGTTGCTTTTTTTTTTCACAAAGACGTGATTAAATGTGCTTTGTTATGAGTATGTTGTGATTTCATTATGTCTGTTATGCTACTGATTTATTGTTTGTACTGTCTGACTTCATATATTCATATCTGAAGCACTGGACCAAACGATGGTACTCGCTGGGTCCGTCCTCTCTCTCTCTCTCTCTGTGTCTCTCTCTCTCTCTGTCTCTCTCTCTCTCTCTTTGTCTCTCTCTCTCTCTCTCTCTCTCTTTGTCTCTCTCTCTTTCTGTCTCTCTCTCTCTGTGTCTCTTTGTCTCTCTCTCTCTCTCTCTCTCTCTCTCTCTTTCTCTCTCTCTCCATGCTTCAACCAGACCAAGTACTCTACTCTGTGCCAACATTTTTTACTTCTGCGTATATTCTGAATCATAGCAACCAAACGCAACCAAAGCGGCTCATCTCAAATAACGCTGCGCCTTCAACGGGGTTTTCAACTGGGGGGGAAAAACCCACTTTGGTGGACACGGCCCCTTACGCCCGGTGTAAGAAACACAACGTGTTGACTCTGAAACACAACGACCCAGCAGAGACAACCCTCTCTGGTTGTGTTGCATGCTCTGGCTCTGGCCGTGTTCTCTCCCGAGTCTTTCCGTGGTCGGACCACAATACAAATGAAAAACAAATCTTTACTTTCTATCTTTCACAAGGCATCTTAATGTCTTAATTAACTTGATGTTAATAATAAGTTGTAAGCTTCTCTTTCAGCCTCTTCATTTTCTGCAAATGTAAAAAATGTAAAAATGTGCCACCTGGAAATACAATCGAGGGACATGGTCGGACATCTTGAGAGGAAACATGGCAACCCCTCTCCTTTTTCTAGCAAATCCCTTACACAAGTCTTTTCCACAACTGCTGGCTCTTCCCCAGATGGCCGGCTTCTTTAGGCCTCCTCTCCAACTGGCTACTTCTTGTGCTTGTAATTTATTTTTTTCCTAAATGGTCACGCATCAGACAGATCTGGCCGTCCCTCGCACCGGGGGTTGGCACATGAGAAAAGGGTGTATTCTCTGTTTCCTAACCCTCTCAGTACCAAAAACATACATGCAAGCGTTACCTCTGTGTGTAACAGTATGTGCAAAGCCCAAACTTGGCATATTTCAGTTATTACGAATCTGTAAAGCTGCCCAGCACGAACACGAGTGCAGTGAGTCACACGTTGGCCCCGTTCACCTGTTTGGTTTGACTCAGCTCGACGCTGCACTTGGTTATTTGGGAGGATAAATAATGAAGCAGTAATCCACGGCAGGCCACAGTGCAGTGATATTAAATCTGTGGTAGAGAAACACTCGCTCAGTGAGTTGTGTTACGGTTGTGTTTTAAAGGCTGTCCTCACACACACTGTTCGTACCTATGGAAAGTAATACACTGTATTTCCTCATGTACCACGAAATCAAAGACAAACGCCACAGAGGGAGGAGCTCAGGGTGGAGCGACAACGTTTGTAACCTCCGTAGTTATTTCAACCACAACCATGACTTATCCGTGTCACGTAACATCCAAAGTTATTTTAACCCAAAACCCAGGATATGTTCCGAAACCTTACCGAGTAGTTTAGTCGCCTAAAACTAACAAAGTTGTTTCCTGTGAAGACGGAAGTTTATTTTGAAAAGCTTGAATCCATGTAACGTAATCAAGATTCTCACATTTGATGGTGTCTGCTGCGTGGATTAGACCAATTATAATAAGACCTTCAAAAGAGATGAGAAATTAGTTAATTAATTATATTTTTTATTGCATAGTAACGCCTCCACTTAGCAGAGCAGATCTTAAATTGAAAAGATAAAGGCGACCTGCTTTGGTAATCTTTATTGGCTGATACCGGGTTTAATCAGAGCACTGCAGTAATGTTTACCACTGATGGAGCACGAGTAATAATAGTGATGCTGTTTCTTTATAATAAATCACTGTTACTTTATAATAAATCACTGTTTCTTTATAATAAATCACTGTTTCTTTATAATAAATCACTGTTTCTTTATAATAAATCACTGTTACTTTATAATAAATCACTGTTTCTTTATAATAAATCACTGTTACTTTATAATAAATCACCTCTGGCCAAATCAACCTCTCAACTATAGCACCTTTGTTTGTTTGTTAGCTACATATTGCGCTACTGTTTTGTTTTGTTAGTTAATTTAATTTAATATTCTATTTGTTGTACATATTGTGCATTTTTTTTAAAATATTTTCTGATTATTATTCTATTCTATTTGTTGTATATATTGTTCTAACCTGTATGTAAAAATGCTGCTGTAGCAGAAAAATGTCCCCTTGCGGGATTAATAAAGTATCTATCTATCTATCTATCTATCTATCTATCTATCTATCTATCTATCTATCTATCTATCTATCTATCTATCTATCTATCTATCTATCTACCTCATCTATCTATCTATCTATCTATCTATCTATCTATCTATCTATCTATCTATCTATCTATCTATCTATCTATCTATCTATTTACCTAATCTATCTATCTATCTATCTATCTATCTATCTATCTATCTATCTATCTACATCATCTATCTATCTATCTATCTATCTATCTATCTATCTATCTATCTATCTATCTATCTATCTATCTATCTATCTATCTATCTGTCTACATCATCTATCTATCATCTATCTATCTATGTATCTATCTATCTATCTATCTATCTATCTATCTATCTATCTATCTACCTATCTATCTATCTATCTATCTATCTATCTATCTATCTATCTATCTATCTATCTATCTATCTATCTATCTATCTATCTATCTATCTATCTATCTATCTATCTACCTATCTACCTATCTGTGCTTGTATTTAATCTGTTCACGCATATTTTCACTTGTTTAAGTGGAGGTAGTATTCTGTTCCTGCTCAAATCAAGAGAAAGAACTTTTCGCCATAAACTAATACATAAACCGCAAAAATAGGCCGTTTGTTAGAGAGCGTGCGAATAAAGTATCAGTCTGCTTCGGCCGACAGCTCCGTGTTGTGTCAATAAATTAACGAGGTGACATTTTGGAAAAATCGTTTCTTGTCTTTTTGCCAAAAAAGTTGAGATTAGGGCGCTCCGTTGTGTCGCCTGGGAACAGGACCCTCGTGTGAGCAGGGGACAGTGTTTTATCCCCCATCGCTCTCTTTCAATGTCAAACCTCTGTCTGTCTCTCTCTCTCGTCTCACCTCCTTCACGTAATCCTTTCATGCTTTAGAATAAAGTGTTTTTCTGACAGCACATACTGTATGTTTGCACTTTAGGCATCGGGCTTCTTTCATGAGATACGGCTCCTCGCAAACACCTCCGTCTCTTTGAACTGTTCTCTCGAGGAGCTCCTTTTGTTTTTCAAAAAGCCGTTTTTGATTTGAATTAGGGATTCACAGATCCAGACTTTTTCAGGCCCGATACCGATGGCGATACCTTCGGGGCTTTGGGTGTCAGCCGATCTGATACCGGTGTTTAATTAATAAGATGAATGCCTTGCTGTGCAGAAGTGACTGGCATCATTAGTTTATGAGAAAGGCAACATCGGGCTTGACTTAAACATTTCTTTCCTAACTTTGCAAAAGAGAATGTAACAAATAAATACATATAAATGAACTAAATTGTTATTTATTTAAATACAATCATAAACAACGTACGCAACTTAATTGACAAGAATTACAATTCAAGCGTAAACCTTTTTAATGCAGCATCAAATCAAGTATGTAAACATACAACGTATTCTCATACAACGGTTTAAATGATATCTTACAAAAAGTTACCCCTCATTTTGTGTGCTTTTGTGGTTTTTATACTTCTTCTATCTACAAATATGTTGTGGGCATAGCTACAAATACTGGATGAGACCAACCTAGAATATAATTTACTTGAATGGATCTTGTCACCGAGACCCAATCCAGCTGTTTGAGTCAGCATCGGCCCGAGATATAAAGGTTTGGCTTTATTCTCCCTACAACCTTCCTACTTATTTTACTACTTGCACCTCTTTCTTTACAGTACATTCTATAATTGCTACCGCCACTTCGAGGGAGACAAAACCTGCATCAGCGTAAAAGCCACACTGCTATAATTCAATTATATGGATCCGATCAGTTTTGCAAAAACAAACAACACTCAGCAACTCTGTCCGTGCTAATGTTTAAAGCACTGGCACATTTGGTGCGCCGGCCCTTTAAGAGCTGTAATAATTCAACCTTTCCGATGTATTTACATTCTGTAATTAACTCTCTATATAATGGTTTTGATTGTTAGTGGTCGGAGCGCACCGTTCCCCGGGCAGAATCACACACGGTAGTGGTTCACGAGACGGGAAGCGGAACGTGTTGTTTTAAATGTTATCGCGTCGATATCGTTCGCCCGGTGTCAGATCTGTAATATCCCATCTTTTAATTCTGCTGCTGCTTCTCACTTAAAGTGTCTTTTATTGTGACGCTGTCACCGGGAGGGCAATGCAGCGCTGACGAGACGTTACACAACAAGACAACAGTAGGTTCTGTTACTTTTGTTATTATGTTTTTTAAATCAGTCCATCGGTTTGATGAGGAGCTGCTGGCTACCGGCTGCACATCTCTAACAGCGACGTAACAACTTTACTGCGTCCTGCTGTGGAAAACTGCTCCTGGCAAGGTGGAGAAAAAAAAAGCAAATCTTTTTGACTGACGTCTTTATTAAAACAATGCGAGTTTGTTTGGCTGCACTGAAACGGACACGCCAGCTGCTCCTCTGCTACGTTTCTACTGACTGACTGAATTAAGGGACCTGAAGTATGTAGCGCAATGCATTCGGCCTGTTCATACTTTGAATAGCAGAAAGAAAAATAACGTGATCATTTTCCTTTCCTTTCCTTTTTTGAAAATCCAAAAGGGGAATAAATTGCTTGACATCTGGTGAAGTCAGCGGATTCAAACATTTGGACTTCATTATCAAAAAAAAAAAAAAGGTGAACGAGTTGGGAGGAGAAGACTTGGCTCTGCAAACAGCTGATTGAGAAACGTCTTTTTTTTTTTTTTTTACTCTCCGCTCTCGAATATTGCTTGATTGGACGCTCGAGGTTAATTGCAGTGAAATAAAGGTAAGCGCGATTAGGACTTGATTGATAATGGGCCGTCTTCCCCCGGACCGTCATTAAGCCTCATCCTGGACTCAGAAGTGGATCATTCAGAGGAGAGTTTCCTTCAAAGACTTATCTCTGCACTGCAAAGTAGTCCTGGTCCTCTATAGACCTCAGTGTAGTCCTGGTCCTCTATAGACCTCAGTGTAGTCCTGGTCCTCTATAGACCTCAGTGTAGTCCTGGTCCTCTATAGACCTCAGTGTAGTCCTGGTCCTCTATAGACCTCAGTGTAGTCCTGGTCCTCTATAGACCTCAGTGTAGTCCTGGTCCTCTATAGACCTCAGTGTAGTCCTGGTACTCTATAGACCTCAGTGTAGTCCTGATCCTCTATAGACCTCAGTGTAGTCCTGGTCCTCTATAGACCTCAGTGTAGTCCTGGTCCTCTATAGACCTCAGTGTAGTCCTGGTCCTCTATTTTTTTTTTTGCCGGCTCGGGAGACGTTGTGGTTTCGGGTCTGTTCTTGTGAACGTGATATCTTTGGTTATAAATGTCCACCACGATATCTCAGGTACGCCTCGAGCGAGTTCCTCCACTGTGATCACACAAAACACGTCGTTTGGCCATAACGCAACAAATATATGCTAATTATGCTAATTTTACTCAAACGTCTAGAATAAAATAACGGACATGGATGTAAACTGCATTTTACTACTGTATTGTATTTCTTAAACTGCACTGCAACTTTTATTTCATTTTTTTTTTAGCTTTTTTTATGTTTTACCGACTGTTTTTGATATTCAAATGAATGTTCGTAATGGTTTTTAAATCTTCTTTTCTTTTGCATTATGCTTTGATGCTTTTAATGGTTTCATGTGAAGAACTTTGAATCGCCTTGTTGTTGAAATGTGCCATATAAATAAGCTTGCCTTGCCTAAACTGCAACATGACTGCTGGGCGGAGGCATACCACCAACAGGTTTTTGTGTACACTTTGGTTTAAAGTGTGCCAATAAAAAACATTTTACTTGTGCTTCTTAGTACTTGTGTTTGGTAATTCAAAACAAACTATAATTTCTGCACTCTGGTTTCTGCGTCAGAATTTAAAAAGTATTCCAGCAGAGGAGCGAATAGTTTCCACAAGGTAGTGGGAAGACTGAAGAGACCGTCTACTGCACTTAACTCCAAGATGATTCTGATGAGTCATCACCATTTCTCCTCACTTGGTTTCTGCCCGGCTTCATGCATGTGATCTGATCCTCGATAAACACCTCCGATTACACCAACACGCCTGGCACGGAGCTCCCAGCTCCTGTCGTCTGCCTTCCGCGTGCACACGTAATCAAACCTCACCACGTGGAATCCAAGTGGATAACAGGCAGGCTGGATGACATCATACAGCACGTCACAGGTGATCTCAGGCTGTTTTCAACTCCACACTTAGCGAGACTAAAGCAAATGAACATTATGGCATATCTGCATCAAGAGCAACAGCAAACAGTAAGCCATCGCTTTGTATTGTTGCAATCTTGCAGAAGGACAATACTGACTTGATGCTAATTACTTAAATCACATTGCCCTTTATCTACCAAGGGCAGAGACAGTTTTATTATATATATATTTATATATATATATATATATAAATATATATAAATACATATATATATATATATAAATATATATATATATAAATAAATGCATATATATATATATATATTTATGAATAAATACATATAAATAAATATATTTATATATAAATATATATATATATATAAATAAATAATAATATTATATATATAATATATATATATATATAATAATATATATATTATATAATATATATAATATAATAAATCATATATATATATATAAATAAATACACATATATATATATAAATAAATATATTTATAAATAAATACATATATATATAAATAAATATATTTATATATAAATATATATATATATTTATAAATAAATATATAAATAAATAAATATATAAATAAATATATATATATATACATATATATATATGTAGATTTAACTAAGAAAGATAAACAGGGAAGGTGAGGATGCGTTGGAAAAGACGGGCCTACTTTCTATTTCTGCTCACCCAACGGGGAATCACTGGTCATTACAATACATGTGTGTCCACAAAGAGCACACAGACCTGGAACCTGAGAGTCTACACAATACGCACAACGTCCCCTAAACAATACACATAAAATGACCTTGAACCTCAGCGTGAAAAGGGTTAAAGTCTACAGCACATCGTTAAAATTAAAAAGAAGAACTCTGCATATAATCCCGAAGTAGCTGTTATTTCTTCTCCTCGCGTGGCGTCCACAGCTGAGTAGCTGCAGAAACAATTGCAGACCGAGAAGACGGGGCGAGCACTGCATTTAAATAGACATGGTGTAATATTCACAGTGTAATGCATAATTCAGCCCCGCGCTGTGGATTAAACCCTGCTCCCCAGCTGTTACAGAGAGACACTTAAAAACAGCGTGTAGCGCGACAGGGATATCATGAGCTGCCTTGTTGCTGTTCAGCAGCTGAATTTCACTGCAGAATGTGCGGGCCACATAAAAAGTCATTCATATATTTGTATTTATTTTTTTGCCATTTGGAAGAAAAAAAAAACGCCGCTCTCCAAAGACACATATTTTCCATACGGGAAGAAAGTAGAGAAAGCGCAAATGTTCACACACAAGATGGTTTATTTTTTAAACACTCAAACACACACACACACACAAACACACACACACACACACACACACACACACACACACACACACACACACACACACACACACACACACTCTCTAGAGGATAGTGTTTTCCACAGACAAATAGAACCTTTCAGAGATTCCTGTCTGCGTTGCCATGACGACGATTACATTTACACCCCAGACACATTTTTTTTTTTTTTTTTTTCATGACTTATTGTGCCCTCCACCCGATCCGTAGGGAGAGCGTTTTCAATATAACGCATTAGAATGAAACCCCGGAACAACATCGCATTGATCGGGTCTGACACGGGGGGCCGAGCCGGGTCGTGCACGGGGAGCGTGCTTTGACACGAACACACACACACACACACACACACACACACACACACACACACACAAAAGAAACGGAAACAAAAAAGTATCAACTTTGGGCAACGCTGAAACAAACTAGCAGTCTCATCTGACGACACCGTACCCGGCTCTTACATCTCAAGGATTCCTGAACCTGCATGTATTTCATTTAACGCTACGCACGGCCGTCTGGGTCAAAGTGCAAATAAGTGACATTTATATTCACGAAATTTATGTGAAAGATACGTATTCACGAAAATATTGTTCTTTCAGATAAAATCTGTAACTTCACGGAAATTGTTGCATTCTTCTAAATCTGCCTCAGTGTCACAGTTTGATGTCAAAGAATATACTTGTGTATAAGAAGTGGACGTAGTCATGGTGACGTCACCCGTTGGTTTGTGGACTGATGTTATGAAGCCTCGAGTTCGGCCATCTTGGAATATGGCTGTCGCCATGTTGGTTTTTTTTGCAACCAATGAATAGAAGTTTCCATATCTGGACTGAGGAGGACGTAGAGACGCCGTATATACGTCTCTGGTAGAGACCTGTCAATCACCTTGTAACCCCGCCCCTAAAGCATCCGCTCTTTATGGTCTGTTTGACTCTACATGGACCATAATTTACTAAATGAACATCATGCTGTATTGAAGAAGACTTGAAACTAGAGATTGAGACATAAACTCATGTTTACAATGTTTACTGAGGGAATAAATCAAGAGAGAAGTAGAGTCATTTTCTATAGACTTCTATACAACCAGAGGAGTCGCCCCCTGGTGGTCAGGAGAGAGAATGCAGCTTTAACACATGAAGCTTTGACTTCTATACAACCAGAGGAGTCGCCCCCTGGTGGTCAGGAGAGAGAATGCAGCTTTAACACATGAAGCTTTGACTTCTATACAACCAGAGGAGTCGCCCCCTGGTGGTCAGGAGAGAGAATGCAGCTTTAACACATGAAGCTTTGACTTCTATACAACCAGAGGAGTCGCCCCCTTGTGGTCAGGAGAGAGAACGCATGTTTTAAGAAACCTTCCACATCGGCTTCACTCGGCAGAACCGATGGTTGCCGCCTGGTTTTAATCCGACTCTGTAAAATGCGTAGAGAAGTGGACTGGCCTTACAATCGATTGTGATCAATTATCGGCGTAATGACAAGTCAATGTATATGAAATACGCTAGGGACGCTGTTTTGCTAATTACAGTCCTGGGACAGCTACAGAGGCCACATTTTTTATTTTATTTTAATTAATTGTTTTGTCACAGCATATGATTTATTGGTTGGAGAATTTTAACAAATATTTTTAAAAAAATACCCACCCTAGCTGGAACATAAAATGAGCGTACATTGTTATCATTGCATTATAATCTTTTAATTTTATGAAACATTTGAATATTTTCCATTGTACAGCAGAATAAGACTTGAAATGTAATTTTCATTTTGATTTAATTTTTCATAAATGAAAAATCATATTACCTTGTTTGTGCTTCAAATTTAAATGCACATTTTAATAGCGTCCCGCTGTACAGCGAGGTACTGCTGTGTCCTTTTAATTAAACTTTTTACTCAAGTAACACATACGTGAAAAAATTATAAATGCTATTGTGGAATTACATTTTCCAGTTTGCATTATCATTTCAATAAAGTCCCCGATGGGCTTCCGTACATACTGGGATGAAATTGACTATTCACTCAACAGATTTTTGTTTTGTTGTGTTATTTTATAACACCTCCCTTTTTCTTTTTTTTTTCAGTATTACAGTGCATAATGTATTTTGTTCGCATTTGCACACGGTCGCTCTATTTCAGATGCAGCAGCCGCCACTAGAACTAACAAGCGGAGCCGAGGTCGGGTCTTTGTGAAACAAATCCGTCGCCGGCTCAGCAGGAAATGCTGTAACCTATTTTTAACCACAAACACGCAGTTTTCTTTTCTTTTTTTTTTTTTTTTTTTTAGCCGAGACACATGGGAGGGCTCCAATTAGCTCACAGGAAACCCACAGAGGCAAACACCGAGATAACTAATCATACGTCTCTCCCCACATGCCGATACACTGCACCAGGAGGAAATGGAGGGGGAGGGGCGGTGGGGGGAAGCTCATCATGTCTGGAAAGATTATAAATTATATTCAGATTGTAAGATGTTGAAGCAGTGAAAATCCACATTTCATATGTCTTCATGTGTGACAGCAGAGTACCAGTCTTGTACAGGATGATGTATGATTTAAGCATCCGTGTGTCTTCAGAAGACAGTAAAGTCCTTTTAAAGCTTTTTGTTGCGCTTTCTTGTTGCTGATTTATTTATTTAGATCTTTTTTTTTTTAATAAACTGCTACTCAAACTTGTTAAAATACGGAACAGAAGTATCTCACTCACATTTTGTAACTCACTCTTTTCTTTTTACTTCACACACTCGCTGACTCTCATCCATTCATTCAGCGACTCTTTTCTTTCGTTCACAAACTCATCTTCCGACCGAGCTGCCGATTCATTCCTTTATTCCTTCATTCTATATCTCAGAATCCTCCGCTCACTCGTGATTTATTGATCAGTCACTTCTTCCCCTGTTGATTATGAACTGACTAATTCATTCGCCTCTTTCAGTCATTTATTATTACCTCCTTCCCTTCGTACGCCGGCTCACTTCACTCATCCTTTATTCAATTCATCCGTTCACACGTTTATTCGCAGGTCTAATATTTCGCTCACAAACGGGAGTTGGGTGTGTGACGCTGTGTGTCCTGTTTGATCCAAGCAGAGTTCACTCACAGAGGCTCGGATCAATTCTCTGAAGGCATCGCAGCCTCTGCACGATACAACAGCTTCAGCTAAATCAATAGCTTAAACATCTGAATCCATCCTGACCAAAACGTGGTGCTCGACACAGAACCTCGTCGCAAAATCCCACCGGAGACGAAGTGTGTGCACAATTTTACGATCATAGACGTTGCCAAGTAAAACAGCGAAGATTATCTGAAAGAAGAGATTAAGGTGAAGGGAGGATATTATCTGCACTTATCACAGATTTACCTAATTGTCTCAGTCACAGTTAAAGAGGCAGTACAGAAGCAATAAAAGCCAGTGTAATATGAAGTATAGCCGATGTCCTCACATGTATTATAAATGATATTAAAATGACAATAAAGTGACTTTTTTTGTGTGATTATCTGTCGGTTGTCTTAACGTTTGAGCAAAACTTTTCTCTTTCAGTCGTAATCTGATGCTTAATTCTGAGACATCGTGGGCAGAAGATCTCTCGGCCCACACAAGGAGATAACGTGGCTGCAGGACAAATCAACAAATCCACCATTTGTTCACAGTAGAAAAAAAAATTAAATGGAATTTTCCGTCGGTGCTGTGGTTGGCAATTTAAATCTGCCAACTGCAGAGTCGAACGTCTAATGAAGAGGCAGAAAACCATGACCGTATGAAACCAGGAGCTGGCTGGAGGGAGAAAGGATTTACTGTTAGTGGCCTGAGAAGTAAAACAAAAATCCTAAAAGAGGACGTTGTGGTTTCTCTGCATAATCCAACAGACGTCGGGGAGAGGCTTCCAAAATAGCTGCGTGGACCCGGCCCAAGGAAAATGAAACTGCAAAGTCCCTCGAACATAAAGACGTTTCTTTACCCAGGGAGGTACGACGGAGCCAAAAACTGGTTACAGTTCTCCGGCGGGGGAGAATTATTTCCACGTCCTGTTTTAACAACATGTCGTCTAACGTTTACAAAATCAACTACCGAATATATATGGAAACGTAACTCTGCAGCAAAGCAGTCCAAGCTGTTCTGTATTGGCCACTTATTGGATCGTGAACCGATGTGAGATCAATGAGAGGAGAACCCAATAAACAAAACTAAAAGCGCAGTCAGTTTATTATTCCAGCCACTTAAAATAGCTGATTCCATCCCACAGTGGGGTTTTATGTATCTGGCCACTTTAACCACTTCGCCATAACGTTTATTAAAGCGTCAGGTAGCCCACCAGTATGTTATGGACCCACACACACATGCATGGAACAGAAGCGTGCTCCGTCACGCGGTGCCCACTAAAATGTAACTTAGAGGTTAGTGATTTACAAACATCAGCACCCTGCAAAAATAAAAATTAACAGCGTGCTCTCGCCTCAAAAGAAGCTATCCAGAATTGGAGAGGAGGAGCCGAGAGGGAGCGAGGAGCCGAGAGAGAACGAGGAGCCGAGAGGGAACGAGGAGCCGAGAGGGAACAGGAGCCGAGAGAGGGAACGAAGAGCAGAGAGGGAACGAGGAGCAGAACGAGGAGCTGAGAGAGGGAACGAGGAGCCGAGAGGGAACGAGGAGCCGAGACAGAGAACGAGGAGCCGAGAGGAAACGAGAGAGAGCGAGGAGGCGAGAGGGAGCGAGGAGCGGAGAGGGAGCGAGGAGCGGAGAGGGAACGAGGAGCCGAGAGAGGGAACGAAGAGCAGAGAGGGAACGAGGAGCCGAGAGGGAACGAGGAGCAGAACAAGGAGCTGAGAGAGAGAACGAGGAGCCGAGAGGGAACGAGGAACCGAGAGAGAGAACGAGGAGCCGAGAGGAAACGAGAGAGAGCGAGGAGCCGAGCGAGAGAACGAGGAGCCGAGAGGGAGCGAGGAGCCGAGAGGGAGCGAGGAGCCGAGCGAGAGAACGAGGAGCAGAGAGAGGGAACGAGGAGCAGAGAGGTGCGATAACAAATGATCTGAACGAGAGGTGAAGGAGCGTAAATAAATTCAAACCGACCTCCTGCCGTGAATGAAATGGAAAGGAAAACAGAGACCGTGGAAGCCAGTGGGAGGGTTGTGTGTAAGAACGTGTGTGTGTGTGTGTGTGTGTGTGTGTGTGTTTGGTTAATCACACAGGTCTCTAGTTTACATTCAACAGGCGACTGAAGGAGTATTTGAGCAAACAGCTGAGGTGGTACAGTTTTTTAGATTTTCACATCAAACAGCGAATGTCAACTTCAGAAACTTGCGTGTTTCCATCCACGCCTCCCACGTGTCACATTTATGAACAACGCATCTGCAGTGCATCCACAAATGACTGTTTTCATTTTGGGCAAAACCTGGCGATTATTTTCTTGATTAATCAACTAATCGTTTAGTCGATGAAACATCAGAAAACTGGGGAAATGTCCGTCTCAGTAACCTAAAGCTCAAGGTCCAAAACCCTGAAATATAAAATTCACTTTCACATAAAACCAAAAGACTATAGTGACTTTTTACGATTTGAAAACTATAAAATGTTTGGTGTTTTTGCTCTCACGTGACTACTTGATGAGCAAAATATTTGCAATTAATTTTCTTTTCGATAAACTTCAATGAACTTGAATCATTTAATTGACAGAACATAATATATATTTATACGTCTGTCTGGTCGTTAAATGGTGAAAGTGAATGTATCAGTAAGATGTTCACTGTTCTTTCTACGTTATCGATATCTCTTGCAGTTTATTCCCCACTTGTTGCAACTACAGCCTTTTTAAAGCAATGTGTTCACATTGAAGCGATACCACCAACAGCCGGCTAACTTAGCTTAGCACAAAGACTGGAAACAGCCGGGAAACAGCCAGCCAGCCAGCCAGCACCTTAGAAAGCTGACTAATTAACTCACTATGTCTTATTTGTTTTCTTTCCATCTTTGTAACCGTAACCAAAGTGGCAAAGCTTTACACTCCCAGCATGCACCCTGATATCCTCGCTACGATTTCTGTTTGGCCAAACGTATCTCCTCCTCTTCTCCAAATTGAACATAATCCAGGCGGCAATTACGCCTCCTGTCAAGTTATTGGAAAAACAAACGAGTAGTACACAAAGACGAGAGAAAAAGATAATGTGTGTAAGATTTCCTTGATTGATGATTCACCCGTTAGCCAGCTGCTGCTCGGAATTCTTCTTCTTTTTTTTTTTTTTTTTTTTTTATAAAATAAATGCTCTTCCTTCCCCTCGGCTCTTTATTTCTGTTTACAGTGACGATGCCCCCGAAGAGACGATGATGGTCCTTTTTAATGGAGCTATAATGGGAGCTCCTCCACTCGTTGAACATGCGTTTTGGTCTCGGAATAATAATTCAAAAGAACAACAGACGCGATGATGCGTTTTGACAATGACGCTAACGTTTCTTCTTTTAGCCACGTTTACTGCTGATGCTCCCGGGGGACATTTTGAATGAATCTGAAGTACAGGTTGTTGTTGTTTTTTTTTTTACATTGAGAGATGTTTTCAGTTATTGATATCAGTGTATCTTAATAGATACTGTCATACGCAATTACGTCACGTAAATTCATCGTAAAAAGCGAATTCTAACTCAAGTTTCTCATAAAAATCTGAATTGTGTTTATGGAATTACCCCAGTGTGGTTAAATCTCTTCTTTATCGCCTGTATTTGTGTGCATGTAGTCATAGTCATAGTCATAGTCGGTGTGAAGCTGGAAATAATCATTCATTTTTCTCTATAATTTCACTTGAAGCTGTTCTTAATGTTCTTCAGTTCTTAATGACCTGAGGAAAAACCGAAGCGCTGAGTAACTTTTAATTTGTCAAGAATTTGAGTCACACAGAAGTATAAAAAAAAAAACAGGCTTCACCATCCGGTTGTGGACAATCATTTTTTTTAATTACCACAAAAACATGCACGAAATGGAAGATTTTGACCATATGCATCATCTTCCCACTCCGAGATGAAGACTACCCGTGCACCGTGATGAATGACTGGAGCGCACGTGAAGACACCGTCACCTCGTCTGATTGCGTACATCTAGAAGCAGTGAAGTTCCCGCCGTTCCACATAAAAAAAAAAGCAGGCTTGCAGGCCTCCGAGTGGAACTCTAATCCATGTGTCCTGACACGCGTACGCATTAGCGCCGCGGCGTTACGCTCCACGCTAACTCCCCGTTCACGAGTACAAATCAAACCATTTGCCCGGATCGAGATGAAGCGTGTGTGTGAGTGGGCGAGGGGGGGGGGGAGGAGGGAGGGGGGGTCTCGGGTCTTTGCAGACCACGAAACTGACTCATCTTCATGTAAGCGAGTCAAGGCCCCGGCATGCCGATTGGTTGCGTACAGCGCTCGCACGTCCACACACACACACACACACGCACGCGTGTACACGAATGCACACACATGCACGCACAGCGAGATACACCCCGGGCTCTTCAGAGCGAGCATTAGTCACTCCACATAAAAAGCATGTAGTCACTCCGAAGCAGGAGAGCGGAGGGAGAGCGAGTGGGAGACGAGGTTCTGCAGAGGTCTGGTCGTGGCAGCCATGTTTTTCCCCCCCTGCGCGTACAATCGATGCTCGGCCAGGAAAGCTTTAACGTCGGAGAGCCGGGCTCAAGTTTACATAACGGTGATCGATACGGGGGGGAGACGCCCCCCCCCCATCCGCCCCCCCCACACCTTCTGATCCAGGGCTCATCTAGGATTTGTGTTTTCCATGTCCACCCCGGCCTCGACCGAGCGCAAGGTGAATGTTGAGGTCGTCTGAGTCTAATACGTGTTGACTGCTCACGCGGGCGCTTGCATAACCGGATATTACCTATCGGTGCTTCACATTAACGGCCGTCAGGCTGTCCAGAACCTGAAAAAAAAATAAATAAAAAAATAAACTGTGTCCGGCTGTCTACGCAGCAGTGACTGGTGCTCCGATTGCATCTGAATCCTGAAGTTTGTCTCTAGTTTAAAAGCACCACAGGTGAGAGATTTGCCACGCGTCCGTGACGCCTGCTAGATAACGGCGCTGCACGCCGCTCGCTGACGGTGGTGTGAGATGTAATCATTGAAACATTCTGTCAAGCCGCTGCTATCTCGACAGACCGAGGAAGAAATGCGATAAAAACCAAAACGGGGGTTTTGGAGCAACAACAAAACAAAAAAGATAGTAAGCAGAGAAAGGGGGGGGTCGTTGCTAATGTTGTAGACTGCGCAGCATAATGTGGTGGGGGGGAGGGGGGGGGGATCGGTGCATTGAGGTTCTCAGACACAAGAAGGAGTCGTGGCAAACCGAGGACAAAGATATCCGGACCAGTTTAAGTCCCCGGCATTACGCGCGGCGTAACGTTCCCAAAACCGCTCATCCACCGTACCATTTCAGGAGAACGACCTTAATGCTGCGTCATTTGTAGCCGTCATAAGATACACAACCCTGATGTATTAAATATGATTGGTGTAGCAACTGTGTTGCTGTTAGGAAGTTGCCTTTTTGTACACATCCGGGAGTCGAGGAGCAACATCGTCTTCCCGTTGGAGTCATGTGTCTATTAACAAGCAGGTGAAGAAGGCCGGCTCCATCATAGACTGTGAACTGGACAGTCTGGAGAAGGTGGTGCAGAGGAGAACACTGAAGAAGTTATTATCCATACTGGATAACCCTCTCCACCCTCTCCACCACCTACTGCAGGACAGACTCCTCCAGCTCCGCTTTGTTAGTTAATTTAATTTAATATTATTATTATTCTTTTCTATTTCTTGTATATATTGTGCATTTTTCAAATTTTCTTATTATTCTATTCTATTTGTTTGTATATATTGTTCTTACCTTGTATGTACAAATGCTGCTGCTGTAGCAAAAAAATGTCCCCTTGCAGGATTAATAAAGTATCTATCTATATATCTATCTATTATATATATATATATTTATATATGTATATATATATTTGCAGCCTGTGCATCCAAAACAGGCTGGAGGCTGGAAAAGCTCCACAGAGATTCAGAGTTGGTAATAATGATCTGAATCAAACAACATTCATTAACGGACCTTTTCATTTTAGTTCACAATATTCCTCATCGTTGTCACAGTGGAAGGTCGAGTAGTCTCCAAAGACATTTAAAAAGATGTTCAACCGTCGGATGTAATGTTGCTAAAAGTTCAGGCTGCATGAGACGTACGTATGCTGTAGCCTAATATAGCAGCCCTGCATTAATAATGTAATATGACTCATCATTAGTCAGGGCCTCTCCAAAGCCGACTCCTGTTATTTGGGCTACATTATTCAGCAGCGTCCAAAGAGCAGACGTGTTGATTTAAAAAAAAAAAAAAAATTAAAATCCAAATTTACAAGTTAATTTTATGCGTTTTAACTGCAATCGGAATTTCGATGTGCCTTGCAAAAGAAAATAAGAAATAAATGCACAACTGCCGTATCCCTGATGTAATAATGTGGGTGATGACCCCGCCCCCGTCCCCGTGTCGGGAGGTTGGTTTGTCCTCAACGAGTCCTTTGTGCACTGAAAAGGATAATTTGTTTGTGGTCTAATCTAATCACGAGGTATTTTTAGACAAACTGTTTTAACGGCACACGGCCTGAAGGTCTGATCGCCGCTGAGGGATCATCGAAAAACAAAAATCTAAAGAATCAATAATGGATTGATTTGTTTTTAACAGGAGCTGACTGTTAAGGTTTTAGAACCTTTTTACACATCCAAACAGCCCAAATGAGAAAGTACGAAACAAAAGTCAGAACACAAACATTTGCATGTGTTGTTTTACAGCACAAATTAATATCAGCTTTGACAAAAACAAACCAATTAGGACTCTTAACGGGCCTCATCGGACGTTACGTGAGCAACAAAAAACGGATACGACCACATATTTCCGAACAAAGTGAGAGTTTCATGCCCAGACTCACAAATTCAACTTCCACGAGGTGATTCAACCACTTTCAAATCGGAGCGATGTGCTGTGTGTAGATCAGATAAACCCGGGCAGCAGCACGGGGCGGCCTTCTAGAACAGCAGTTGCATGTTTGGTGTGTAAATCGTGCTTATTTAGGAATTTAGGGCGCCAATGAGAGCACCTGGGGCAAAAATGATTCACATCAAAACTATTCATATATGAAGGGATGAGCAGCTACAGAGATCCTCTGGACCCCGGCAGTAAACTGTTGTGCAGCCGAAGCTATTTTTATTGAGTTTCCGCTGAGCAAAATGCTCTGAGTGAACTTTCCTCGGGTAAAAATGTGTCACGGGCTTTTATGGTGAAAGGTGAGAACCTTTGTCCGGGTCAAAAGGAACCGGGATGATTCGTTCACGTGTCGGGAAAAAACGTCAGGCTCAATTTAAACATTGCTTTCCTCACTTTGTCAAACCAAATATAACAAATAAATACGTGGATGTAAATTTACTGGATCGTTGTTTATCATTAATAAATAATAATAAATCTTACACCAATGAACAGGAATTACAATTCGAGTTGCCGGATATTTGTCCATTTGGACAAATTCATTATTATTTTACCAAACTCTCTGTTCATCACCTGCAGTGACTCATGACCCTGTTTTATTCCTCCGTTCAGTCCTTTTCTCTCATCCTGTTTTCAAACCTTCATTCTTGTTCAAGACTATGAGTTCAATGATGAAATGCATGCTAATGTACGGGAGCCGATGAGGAACCTGACACTGGATAAGCGTTTCAAAGTGCTTCCTCCCGTCCAGGAAACCAGAGTTACCTGAAGAGGAAACTCAACACACGTACTTGAGGACATTTAGGAAGCTAGGTCTTGACATTGCGCAACAGAGGACTCCTGAAGAGCATGCAGGGCTATCAAGTTCACCCTGCCAATGATTCTGTGGACACATATTGGTGTGTGTGTGTGTGTGTGTGTGTGTGTGCGTGCGTGTGTGTGTGCGTCTTGATTCCCACAGCGTGATCAGCATCTGCGGCCTTTCAAAAGTTTACAGGAACCAGCAGGGTTCTGCTCACCGGCTCATCCTCACAGGGAGCGGGAGAGGAAAACTTTTTTATGGTTGAGCAGCTGCTCCATTTTAATCAAATCTCAAGCTTGTTCATAAAAAAAAATAAATAAATAAATAAAAAATAAAAAAAAAAGCTGCAGCGCTGTGGGATTTTAGGTAGCACTGTGGAAAATGAGGGGAGAAAAAAAAAAAAGAAGCCTAAACTTGATATGACAAATCTTTGAAATGCTTACCTTTCCCAATGCCATAACAAATCTGTAATCCTCTGTTGCCCCAGATCGTCTGTGTGTGTGTGTGTGTGTTTGTGTGTGTGTGTGTGTGTGTGTGTGTGTGTGTGTGTGTGTGTTGGCAAACTCAATCAACATTTTGACCACGCATACTTCTGTGTCTCCTGCAGGTAAACCAGTCAGAGCACTCCACCTCATCACTGTAAATATCCATCAATATTTCATTTTACATCTGCCACCTCTTCTCTTTTAAACATGCAACAACTGCTGTTTTATTTTTATTTAATTTTTTTAATAACTCTAAGGCAATATAGCGTGAGCCGATTTTTTTTTTTTTTTTTTTTTTTACCCCCGTGGGTGGAGAAACCCAACACGGAGGCACATGTGTAATTAGCAACGCAATCTACACGTCTGTAATGAAGTAACACAATAAAGCCCCGGCTGCCGTCAGACGGAGGGGACGCGGTGGAGTCGTGCGGAGACTCGGGTTGCCGGCCTTCAATAGAGGGACGTCACGTACCGGCGCCATGGAAACCGCCAGCCGGTCTAAACTTACAGCGAGGCTTTCATCCCGAGTGCGTTTCATTAACCGCTCCGACGTTTTGTCCACGCGGAAAACGGGAGGCGGCAACCAGCCGTAGTCGCAGCACGCGCGGTAGCGATTACGAGGTTGCCCGGGTTACCCGTTAGTTGGTCAACGAAAGGGCAAGTTGTCCAACTGTTATGTCACACGGCACGTCAGGGCCCAACGAGGAAGCGCACCAGTCTCCGTTGACACCCCCTTGTCCCTGATCCAGGCCTTGGTCCCTAGATCATTCAAGGAAAATATCTTTTAGCCCCTAATGATTTAATTAAGCACTAATGAAGTGTTCGTGTTGGGAAATTTGATTTACCTTAAAAATGATCCAGTGATTTACAGACTTCTCTTTTGTCTATGTGAAACAGTCTTTTTGGGCCCGATGGCATAAAGTTGTAATTACACGTTTGTCTGGCGCTCTTCCTCGGTGGAAACACTTTTAGTGTTTTAAAATGGGAATCTTGACCACTTGTCTAAAAGTAAAATGTAAGATATGAATTATTTATTATTTTTTACATTTTCGTGTGTATTTTTCAAACAGCAGGCTACGTTTTTTTTTCACATTTACCGAAATAGTAAGAGTAAAGCCTTTTAAGACAAGGTGACCTAAAAGTTATTAAAATGTCCAATATTGTTATTATCTATGAAATAAACAACAAGGTTGTACTGTGATGAACTATTATTGTGCAGGTAACTTTGTAAACTTGGGAAGTTCCTAATTCCCTAATGTTTAAATGGATGTTTAAACTCTCTGTTAAAAAGATAAGCACTATTTTTAACCAAGACGCAACTCCAAATATATATCTTTAGATTTAAGTATAAGAAACCCTGTGAATAGAACTCTTTCAATATATTTTTAATATCTGTTGGTTGGACTGAATTTATGGTTTACACGATAGACTGACATCTTCGAAGTGTTGCATGGTTGTTTTGATTGTTGTTTCTTTTGTTTCTTACTATTTTTACTTATTTACTTGCTAAAACATGTATTCTTTTTTTTTCGTATTGGTCAGACTTGGCCAGATGCATGGTTAATTTCCTCTATTCTTTCTTCTTTCAAAGGAGTTATTTCTTGTCAAATTGTAAAAATACCTAAATAAAATATTAAGTATCAAAAAAAAAAAAAAAAAAAAAACTTAAGTTAATTGTTTAATCCGTTTCCTAACATTGCTTTTGTTTTCTTGGTTTTGGAAAGCTGATGGACACCATTATCCAAACCCTTTAAACTTCTTCAGCTCGCCAGGCCTGTAATTGCTCGTTACGGGTGCTGAGCTGTGATTGGATAATCTTTTGTTTGGGGGCGGGTCCCGCCGGCTCACCTGGTTTAAAAAGCCCCGTTGTCACTCTTTCTCTCTCTCACTCTCTCTCTCACTCTCTCTCTCTCTCTCTCAGCTCTCTCTCCGACCTCGAGGTCTGGACAGCAGCTCAGCTTCTTGAGTTTTAAATTGATGAGCGAGTCCCCGGGCCCCCGTTAATGTTTATACAAGAAGGTAACTCGAGCCGGCTCATTTCTAAAAGGGAACAACAATTATCGTAAATACTCACACGGTGACTCCAGCTGGGATCGTGTGCTGTGTGTGTGTGTGTGTGTGTGTGTGTGTGTGTGTGTGTGTGTGTGTGTGTGTGTGTGTGTGTGTGTTGGCAGCGCGGCGAGCTGACAGGCCTTTATCAGGCCTGATTAATGAACTGGCAGGACCGATGAATGGAGAGACATTTCAGCCTCGTGCAATTCCACTCTGTTTTCTGTTGTTGTTTTCTTTTCACGTTGCTTTGGTTACTTCCGAGGGGAAAAAGATTGTATCAGTGAGGTATGACAGCTCATCTATAGATTATATTATTATAATTATTATATTATTATTATATATATTATTATTATTATATTATATATTATATATATTATTATTATTATTATAATTATTGATAGATTATTTACAATAATTAACTGGAGACGGTGCATTCTTTACTCAAACTAACAGGTGTTATTATGTTGCTCCAGCGTATGTAATTTTTTGCTTGATTAATGATTTTTCCACAAAATCATTACTTTTATGAAGAAGAAGAAAAAATGACTGGCTGCATCAGTGGAAAAAAAACGAAGAGGAGGAAGAATGTTCCTGCTCAAATTGTTAACATTCAACCATTTGCTTTTTTGGAGGCAACAATGTGCTGATCTCCTACACACCGCGGGGTGGTTTCTCTCATCGAGACGGATTAGATCTGTCCCCGGGACCGAGGACATTTACAGCACACACTGTTGGATTGGCATCTCTTAGGATGGCACACTTTACACCTTTTATAATACTATTAAGAATTAAGGTAATACAGATGATATGACAATACACAGAAGAAGACCCACGTGGAAAGAAAACCGTGGAAAAACACATTAAAAATGGTGAATAGCTGTTGTTCTGTTACATATTCTCAAGTAGTGGACTTAGACCAGGGGTGCCCACACTTTTTTGGCTTGCGAGCTACTTTTAAAATGACCAAGTCAAAAAGATCTACCTACATTAATAATGCTAAATATATATTTATATATATATATATATATTTGTATTTATTTATATATATATATATATATATATATTTATTTATATATATATATATTTATATATATATATATTTATATTTTTATATATATATTTATATATATTTATATATATATATATATATATATATATATATATATATATATATATACATTATGTATGTATATAATGTATAAATATACCGAGTATACTTTATATTTACAATATTGGCGTACCTTGCATAACGGCATGAACCCTTATGACACAATACAATTCTGTACATTTTTGGTCACATTACATTTGACTTGCACTGAATGGAGTCAGTGTCGTAGTTTCGGTGATGGTAGATTGGCAGATCAGACAAACGCACTTCTGAATATGTGAAAAAAAAAGTCCATTTCAGAGGGTATATATATATATATATATATATATATATATATATACCCTCTGAAATGTAGTGGAATAGAAGTGTAAAGTAGCATCACACTGAAATACTCAAGTAAAGAACAAATGTGTATATGTATGTATATATATATATGTATATATATATATATATATATATATATATATATATCTGTAGTATGATGTCTCATTAGGTACTTAAACAAACCAACAGTGTATAAACTAGTTAAAAATAGCCCAACTTTAACCAGCTCTGATATTAAAATGCTACTTAATGGTGAATGCATTAATCATATTTTTTTAATAATATGATACATATGATAACATAGCGGCTGCTCTGCCCCTGTTCGTGTACTTTTACTTTTGCTACTTTCAAACCATTTGGCAGTTGATACTTTTATACTTTTACTTCCATGAATTTTGAATGCAGGAATTTTAACTGCATTACTACTTGTACTTCAGTAAAAGATAGGAGTACTTCTTCTTCGACTGCTATGGAGCAATATTTTTGATGCGCGTGTCCCCGTTTTGATGCATCGGCCAAACGCACAAAGCGCACAACATTACATTACGCTACGCGAGGCCACGAGCATGCAAGTGACCCGACACACATTCCTGCTAACGGGTCGGGTTACGCCGGTCACACGACTCCTCCGGCGGACGGGTGTTGATGTCGATGAGGCAAGAAAAGTAGAAACGCACCAGCAAAGGTGGGAAGAAGAGCACCGCAGGCTTGTAACATATCAACAAAAAAAGGGTTCCAAGTTTGTTTGTTTTTTCTAATTTTTTTATCTAATCAACCATAACAACTGGACAAGAAATATATCAAATAGGTTCCTTGTAAATATAGAAATACTTCTTGTACTTTGTGTACTCTGCCTTTAAGAATTAAACATTGAGAAGTAAATGATAAAACACTGAGTCTGCCCATGATGCACTAATATTACAGCAACAGCCTGCCAATTAATTTCACCGTCAATTCTCACGTCTGGAAATAGAATAATACTTTCAGCCACCCTGTGGTTGCCCCTCAGGTAAACACAATTAGTGTTTACATTGTAGGCGGGAGGAAGTAAAATGATTCATCTCGTGGCTGAAGCATTCAGTTGCCAATTTATTAAGCACAGAGTGGTCTAAAGGCTGTATGAATGCAAGTCCATCTACCAATTATCAGTTAAAAGTAATGCAACGATATCGAATACAACACCAATGCAGGATTGTATAGATTTGTGATATTTACTGTCCAGTATGAATACAATGAGTTTGGATTGACAACGTTCACAAAGGTCATCGTGTTCAGTTATTTGCTGAATCGGCTTTAATGTTGGTTATTTTGGAGGCTGTTTGTGGCGCTTTTTTCATTGCATTGTAATTTAATGAAAGGTTATATTATTTATTGTGGTCTGCCTCAATTGATAAACTCTCAGAGTAAAAATTATTATTGTTTTTTGTTTCTTCTTTTTCTTTAAACCTGAATTAAAGCCGGTTTGTCCCGTTGAGATCAACGAATAGCAGCAGCATCGTCTCAACATAATATAAACAGCTGAACATTATAACCTTCATAAAAAGAGGATTTATTGCTGAGCTGTTGAAGAGGTTGATGTCACAGCCATAACCGTATACTTTAAGGTTGCCATATGTGGTGTAGTATCATCTCAGGTCAGATTAATTGGAGACTTTAAATCCTCTTCGGGGGTGAAAATGAGTGTAAATGTGTTTTGTCTGTCTTTATTTTGGCGCAATAAAGAACTGGCAACCCGTCCAGAGCGCTTCCCGCCTCCCACCCGGTGCGTGCCGGGATGGCTTCCAGCCGCCTGCCACCCTGAGCAGGTTGCAGCAGTTGCAGAAGATGGATGGTTGTCTCGGCTGCAGGTAGGGAGTCTGACCCCTGGTCGTCGGCACTATCTGGCTTCTGTGATGCAGAGCGGGGCTGTTTCAATGGAGAGGAGTCGACTTAATGCAGTAAGACGTTTAGCTGATGATGACCACAGTGGAGACCCTGAACCTGGAGGCCTGTTGCATTTAATCGACGCTGTTGGAAAAGATTTGATGAACTCTGTTCCGCCTTTAACCCCTTTTGCCAGCTTAAGCTCGTTATAGCTGCGTGAAAGGTGGCATGGCGCGCTTCTGTTTTGTTTTGGTAATTAAGAGAATGCTTTCTTCTTCGGTTCCAGATATTATCGTGCATCATGAGCTACCCCAGAGGATTACGAGACACTGCAGAGAGGCTGCACGCTGTGGTTGAAATAAAACATTTTTTTTACATTTTTATATTTGTGACTTTGTACCATGGACCGTGAGATGTGGGTGTAATCAACGTGACATCACCCATTGGTTTGTGGACTGACGTGTTGAAGCCTTGAGTTTGGTATTTTGGCTGTCGCCATCTTGGTTTTTTGCAACCAGGAGGGTGGAGCTAAGTACAACCGACCGCTGAATGAGACATTTTCAGGCGACGAAAATGTTACAATTGATTTTGATGAACTGGAAATACACTGTTTAAGGGTTACAGCTGTAAGACGCAAACATGGACAACTCCCAGACTTGACAACACCGTGGTAGCGACCTGTCAATCACCTTGTAGTCCCGCCCCTAAAGCATCCCCTGCTTTATGGTCTGTTTGACTCTAAATGGACCATAATTTACTAAATGAACATCATGCTGTATTGAAGAAGACTTGAAACTAGAGATTGAGACATAAACTCATGTTTACAATGTTTACTGAGGGAATAAATCAAGAGAGAAGTAGAGTCATTTTCTATAGACTTCTATACAACCAGAGGAGTCGCCCCCTGGTGGTCAGGAGAGAGAATGCAGCTTTAACACATGAAGCTTCGACTTCTATACAACCAGAGGAGCCGCCCCCTGGTGGTCAGGAGAGAGAATGCAGGTTTAAAGACACTTCAGCGTTGCCTTCACTTTTTAGATCAAGAAGATGACGCCTTCTTTGCCTCTACATTCTCCAGAAAACACTGACGTAAACATTCTCTAACGTGTGTGAATTACATATTAATTAAAGGCACTTCTTAGAAGTTTTGGTTGAGCCCATGAGAGTATAACTCAACAGTAGGTTCGGGGCTACAGGCCGGGTTAATGCATTTCCGCCAACCAGTATTTCTCAGCTGGATCACAACCCTCCACCAGGTTTGCTGCATGTCAGTTAGTTTGTGTTATTCACTGAAATATCAAAGATATCCTTAATGCCTCTCATGTGAGTACTACACTACTATTTTGACCAGGATCAGGTAATACATTTCACGTGTACACGACGTCCTGGTTAAATAAAAAAATATGCTTCTACTTATTACCAAAACAAATTAGTAATTATCTAAAGTATAACAATGTAATTGGCGCACAGAAAACCTGGGGCCTTTGGGGCAAGTTGCCCACTTTTGCCCGTCTGGTAGTCCAGCTTTGGATCTGTGTTGTACGAATTTGCCTCTGACCATTAGAGTTCACTCTACAAGCAAACCTGAGTCCCTGTGACTCACTGTTGTTTGCATTGTGTATAGTATGGAGTATTGTAAACAACACATATTCCTGTTATAGTGCTACAAATTATCACCTCGGAGAAGCTACGACCGGCAAATGTTTAGCTTTTAGTGATTCAAACTTTTGATTGATCTGCAGGAACTGGCGTTAAACTCTCTGTGGATAGCCTCGACTCCCTTGTGCCACGATTACATAACCTCTGTCTGACATTATGTACCGCACACACTCCCTTTCCTTTGCGCCTCTCCTCTCCGTCCTCTGACAGGCGCGGAATACCTTTGGAGAAATGACCATAAATAAACTCCCCCCTTTGTCGCGTGGCCCCGGCCATATGGTCTAAATCTGCACTACAAAAGAGTCCAACGTGACGACGGGCGCCACGAGACAGTCAGAAGCGTTCAGCTCCGCCCGGCGGCTCGGGGCGACGCGAGCTGTTCTCACAGTCGGCTCAAAGCAGCTACAGGCCTAAGAATACGCCTGACCCACACACTTTGCTCGGGGAAATAAATAAATAAGAAAAAAAAGAAATGCTTTGGATTGCGCCTCTTGCCATAAGCCACATTATGTAAGCGCTAAGTGTGAGGTATCCAGAGGAGCTGGCGCCGGGCCACGATGGTGCGTTTGTGTGTGATTGGTTGTGGGGGCAGGTGTTGAAAATATCTTGTGTGAAGAGTTCCTCTGAGGGTATAAACACACAGTGCAATAACTTATATGCTGATGCAGTGATAATGTGCCGAGAAGCCCGATGGAGGCAGTGCTTGGATCTAAATCTCTATTTACTGTGACAGAAGTACAATACAAAGTATCTTTTGGTGCATTTCATCAATACACTGCAAATGTACTGCAAAGTAACGTTTTGGCTTTTTAAAAAAACTAACATTTTTCAGAATTCTCATGACACCAGCAGTTCAGAGAGTTTTCATGGATTATATATATATATAAATGCTGACAAATTTAAGATTAATATATATCTTTTTTGGTTCTTGTGTTAGTTTCATATCTCTCCTGATCCCATCTGTACTTTAAGACCCCTCCACATTTTTATTAGGACATAAAATGCTCTGCTGTTGACTAATGATTTGTGTCTAATATCATTTCTCCACACTAAAGTTCAGTTGTCCTAAAGGGACGTCTACTCCTTCCTCACATGAAAGTCAATCATCAATGAACATGCAAATGTTTTACATCTGCAAGATTTCCCCTTTCATACCATTAATAAGTCCACTCAGTGTTTAGTGCACCAGAGGCCTCACGTGTCCTTGTGCTGCACCTGCTGTGGACAGCGAGAGCACCTTAGTCTCACCTCGCCTCATTAATGAGGACGACCGGACAGCAGAGACAAAACAAGGAACACTAAAATAATAATAAAAAAAAACTACAATCAATCATCTTCTGATCTGAGTGCAGTCATGGCTGCCCATCAAAGCAGGAAGTGGGAACTCTGAAGCACTTCCAACAACACAATCCTAATCTTCCAAAACCTTTTGGCACGAGTCCTTTACAGCAGGTTGACCTGATGTCTCCTCATAATAACACCTATTAGTATGAATGAGGATGTGTCGGTGATATTATTTGGACGTATGGGACCCGTGTGTAGCATAAACATTGACTCATCGTCGTCCATCCACAGTATTTTACGCACGCGTAACCATTTTTTCATCCGGACTAAAGAGGGGTGAGAGGGAGAGGGAGGGAGAGGGAGAGGGAGGGGGGCAAACAAAACGGGACGCTATGAAATGTGCTGGTTGTGCAGAGATGGCACGAGACCTCGCGGCTGTTCTCATCCTCACTGTCACGCACGAGGCTGTTGGCTACATACCTTTGGAAGACGTCCGCGTCCCGGAGGTCCTCTGAGCTCGGAGATAATCACATAGTCCTCTTGAGTGGAAAAAAAAAAAAAAAAAAAGACTTTGTGCACGAAGTCCAAGCGGACAGGAGAGGAAGTTGCTCGCAAACACCCCGACCCACCCCAACCGATGAGTTTCCACAACAGAGTCGTTTTTGCTATAGCTTTCCATCTGCGTCCGCGTAAAGGGATATTGTCATTTTTGAGGTGGTTTAAATGAAGCTGCGGGGGGAAAGGAGGGGGGAGGGGGGGGGGACTCAAGGCTCCAAGCCTGTCCGTACAAAAAACCTGGCGGGGCAAAGTCATTTATCCAGCCATTTGTTTATTTATTTTTTTAAATAAAACTCTGATGTTTCCTGTGCTTAGCTCTCATATTAGTGGGTCGACGACACAAGGCTTTTTTGTGTGTGTGCGTGTGCGTGTGTGTGTGCGTGTGGGAAAATACATATTTGTGTAGATGTCACAGAAATAATTCTAGCCCTGGTTTTATTTGATGTCTGCTAAATGCTCTGTCTTTGTCAATGAGCTTCTCTAAGAGTTGGATCACTCACTAAAGTATGTTATCTGTCTCGGGCTTTTTGTTTTCCTTTATTGGAGTCCAATTTTGTATTGGCAGCGCATGAGAGAGGTTATTATTATCTTTAGTTTGCTCTCTCCGAGGAAGTTACTCCAACATTCTTCCACTAAGTGGTCAGAGGATGACTAAATTATTGCCATTTGCATGGCCTACAGTTTCTGTCTCGGAAATTAAACAAAATCAGCCAAACCCAGCGCAAAATTCTACATTATAGTGCAAACAATTATTATATCTTTATTGCATAACAGCAAAATAATAATAAGAAAAACGATCATCCCTACCCTTCCCTGTTATTGACAGATGGAACTCATAAAGTGCGAATGCATAGCCATGTCTTGTCTGGACTTTGGGACTTTTTGTGTCAGATTCGGAAGTCCGCACAACCCATCAGGGCGAATATTGATCATAATTGTTGGGGATAAAGGGGGGGGGGGCATTCTGAGATGGAGAGAATGAAACAAGCCAATCGGTGACCTGTGAGTGTGTGCGTTTGTGCGTGTGTGTGCTGGGTGGGGGTCTGAGGCGCGTGCGTAAAACGTGTGTTGGGACCACCTGCTGTTGGGCACACGGTATCTTTATAGGGCGTTTTCTTTTTTTAAGAAAAAAAAAAGGTGGGGGGTTTGGGGGGGAGACGAACCTCTACTTGTAATCACACGTCAGTCTGAATGGATTTGGAGTTCGTACTGTTTTTCCTGCCTATGTCTGTGCCGTTTCCTTTACTGGGGCTCTTGTCCAGCCCGCACAGCGACTCCGTCACCCCCTCCTCCATCTCCATGTACTCCGCCTTGTCGCCCATCGAGGAGCCCGAGGGCGAGCCTCTAAACTTCCGTAAAAAGTCCTGGAAATACGGGCAGCCCGGCGGCAAGCTCTCCACCGCCGGCGCCTGGTCGTCGTTGTCGGTCTCCCGGTGGTAAAAGTAGTTGAAGTTGGACACGATGACCGGCACCGGGAGCGCGATGGTCAACACGCCCGCGATGGCGCACAGCGAGCCCACGATCTTCCCGCCGACGGTGATGGGCTTCATGTCTCCGTAGCCCACCGTGGTCATGGTCACCACGGCCCACCAGAAGGCGTCGGGGATGCTCGTGAACTGCGAGCTGGGCTCGTCCGCCTCGGCGAAGTACACCGCGCTGGAGAACAGGATGACGCCGATGACGAGGAAGAAGATGAGGAGGGCCAGCTCCCGCATGCTGGCGCGCAGGGTGTGACCCAGGATCTGCAGCCCCTTGGAGTGCCGGGACAGCTTGAAGATGCGGAACACGCGCACGAGGCGGATTATTCTCAGGATGGCGAAGCTCATCGCCTGCTGCTCGTTGTCCTGGTGCTGCGCCAGGTCCGTGCCGAGGGTTATGAAATAAGGCAAAATGGATACAATGTCTATTGAGTTCATAATGTTTTTAAAGAAAGCCGTCTTGCTGGGACACGCGAAGAAGCGGACGACGAACTCAAAGGAGAACCAGATGATGCAGACCGTCTCCACGATGAAGAACGGGTCGTTGAAGGGAGTGAACCCGTGGTCCGGCTGCGTGGAGTTGACCTGTGACTGCAGGTCCTTTTCGTCCCTGAACTCCGGCAGCGTCTCCAGGCAGAAGATGACGATGGAGATCACGATGACCAGCACGGACACCACCGCGATGCCCCGCGCGGGGCTCGAGCTCTCCGGGTACTCGAAGAGCAGCCAGATCTGGCGCTTGAACTCGTCCTCCGGCAGAGGCTTCTCCTCCTCCTTCACGAAGCCCTCGTCCTCCCGGAACTTGAGTATCGCCTCGTCCCCGAGCTCGTAGAACTTCACCTCCTCGGAGAAGATGTCGAACGGCACGTTCACGGGTCTTTTCAACCGCCCGCCGGACTGGTAGTAGTAGAGAATGGCGTCGAAGCTCGGCCGGTTCCGGTCGAAGAAGTACTCGTTCCTCAGCGGGTCGAAGTACCTGATCCGCCTGTCGGGGTCCCCGAGGAGGGTCTCCGGGAACTGCGCGAGAGTCTTGAGCTGAGTTTCAAACTTCAGCCCCGACACGTTGATGACTACTCTCTCGCAGCAGCCGCACTCGCTGTACGCGTTCTCGTACCCGGAGTGCGGGCGCCGGTCCGTGAGCGAGACGGTCTCCTCCTCATCATCCATGTTACACAGAAAACTCGACCTCTTGCTTCCCCGGTCCCCCTCCTCCTCCCCCCTCTCCCCCTCCTCCCCCACCTCCTCTTCCTCCTCCTCCTCCGCCGCCTCCTCCTCCTCCTCCTCGGCTCCCTCGGCCTCCTCCTCTATCATCATGTCCTCCTCGGATCCGAGCAGCGCGAGCTCCGAGTGGCGCAGGTCTCCGCCAAGAGTCGTCCGGCTGCGTCTCCACCGTCCGACGCCGCGCTGCTTTTTCCGCTCTCTGAGAACTCTGTGCTGCTGCTGCTCGGGCTCCTGCTGGTGCTGCGAGGAGGAGGAGGAGGAGGAGGAGGAGGAGGAGGTGGTGGAGGAGAAGGAGGAGGAGGAGGAGGAGCGCGAGGCGGTACCGCTGCTGCTGATGTTGGCGTTCGCGGAGGAGGAGGAGGCGGCGCGAGACTGATGCTGGCGGTTGTTAAGGAGATGAGCGCTCGAGGAGGAGGTGGAGGTGGAACCCGCTACTCCGCCGCCTCCTCCTCCTCCTCCTCCTCCTCCCTCCGCACCGGATCCACCTTCGGCAGCGGCCGCAGCCGCAGCCGCCGCTCGCGACTGGGCAGCCTGGTGCTCCCTCTCCCGTGCGCGAGCCTGGGCATACCCGTAAGGCAGGCGACTATTGCACCCGTTGTCCGCGCCCACCATGGCAAACTCCATTTTTGTATTTATTTTTTGAAAGCAGTCAATGAGCGGGTTTCGGTTCCGCGAGCGCTACGGGAACCGCCTCGGGGCGGCGCGGCGCGGCGCGGATGCAGGCCAGAGGATAAAAGTTGCAGCTCGGCGCGCGCACAGAGCGAGAGAATGAGGCACGAGCCGGTTCGACCAATCACTTGTGAAGGACGAGGACGTCAGAACAACAAACACACCTCAGTTAGGGCCACGCCGGGAGCGTCCATGTGGCGACCTGCACGTGACGGGACACATCGATCAGCCTGTCTCCCCGTTTAGGCACACGGGCCTCCAGTATGTCATGACATCATTACCATAAACAAAACAAAACCCCCCCACCCCCCCACCCCAAAAAAACCCCGTGAGGGCCGGTGGCATGTATCCTGTTACGCAGGCGCTCTGTGTCCAACTCGCAGCGCCTCTTTCTATTTGTTGAGCTTCATGAACCAGCAAGTCAACAAGCTCCGACCGAGGCTCGCTGCTCCGGAGCCCATCAGGTGGTTCGCGTCTTCAGCGTCTTCAGCGTCTTCAGCGTCTCCGCGGCTGCGGCTGGCGCCCGAATGCGTCTTTTGATCCTCCGCGGTCACTCCTGGTTGCCATTTTATGTGATGAGATTTAACACACACAAAAAAAAAAAAAAAAGAAAGAAAGAAAAATCCCACAACAGCTGGATCCGTGCTGTTATGTTATGGAGCTCCGATGAATCCCAGAGACTTTATTCCGCTGACGCTCTTCTGCGAGAGAAAGACAAAAGGATGGTTAAGGCAGCAAAGAAAATACATATTCATATTGATATCCATTGTTTGGGCGACTGCAAAGAATACGCATCGTTTGCAATATAAGGGCGGTAAAACTTAATTTGCATATTATTATTATTATTATTATTATTGAGTGAACGTGGGGGTAAAGGCTCGGAAATAAACGCATGGCAGACATTTATGTTTAGAACAGACATTACGCATGAAATCCCCTGCCCTTTTAAATAGAGCCTCCCCTTCATTCTGACATTCATATACTTACATGTGAAAAGGGGCCAAACGAAATCGCCTCAGCCCCCCCTACAAACAAATCTCCTTCAGGAGGAGGAGGAGGAGGAGGAAGAGGAGGAGGAGGCGGCGGTGGGGAGCTAGGCTAGGTGAGGATGCAGTTCTTCGCTCCTGCCCAAATTCCCGTCTTGATTTCGGGGAGGGGTGGGGGTGGTGGGGGTAATATCACAAATCCCTCGTCGTATCCAACCAGCGGACCCATCATCCACTATATCCATCCGTGCTCTGACGCACTCCCGAGGAGGACACTTTCTTTTTTTTTCTTCTTCTTCTTCTTCTTTATTTTTTTTAGGGGCTGCGGTCTCGACGTCTTGCCTCCAATTCAACAGGATCTATCTCCACTTCAGCCCCCGCTGCTGCTGCATCGCTCCTGGCATACGCTGGCAGCTATTACCATTGAAGAAGAAGAGGAGGAAGAAGAAGAAGAAGAAGGAGAAGAAGAAGAAGAAGAGGAAAAGGCAAACAGAAGCAGGTGTGCGAGCGGCGCGTCAGGGCGACAACGACGGCTCACGCGCGGTCACGGCGAAGAGACGCGACGCGGCGGTAAAAGTTTAGCCTCACGCGGGCGACGGGCAGCGGCCCCGCGGTGGAGTCTGAGCATCGCGCATCTGTCCGTCTGCCTGCCGCTGTAGCCCTACCTATACTCCGGTATCCCTCCTGTTGTGTGTGCGCGTGCGCGCGCGTGTAGGGGTGTGTGTGATTGTGGTGGTGGTGATGATGATGGAGAGCAATCGGTGAGAAAGTCGTCCGTGTACCGCAGCGCGCGCAGGCGGTGCTCGGTCCTCCCCCAGTGGACGCAGCCGGTCACTGCGCGCACCGTGACTGCAGTCTCACACACCCGAGCCTGCTCTGCCCTTCATCATCACTGCTGGGTGGCAACCGGTGTCCTTAACCCCCCCCCCCCCTACCCCTCCCCCTCACACACACACAAAGTAATCCACTACTCTCCATTCATTCCTCAGGTGACGTCACTACGTGCAGCTCTTGGAGCAGATTGCTGGTTTCAGTTCCGATCCATCGTCATGAAACAGTTGCAGCCTTTGTTTTGCCTTTTTTTTAGAAATTATTCTCGAAGAAGATGCCCGAAATATTTATTGAGCACCTTTTTTCTATATTTTGTCTCCATCAAGTACACAACCCACACGACCAGACAAAGAGATTTCACCTGGACCTGCACAAGTTTGTGTCCAAAAAATAGAGTTCACGTTCCAAAATGTGCAAATTTAAAGCATTCGAAATACTTGATTCTTAAAGTATTCAGGATTTTTTTTTTTGCATCAGTCCTATCAATTCATATTTCTTTGACCCTCCCACCCAAATAAGACGTTTAGTTGCATTCAAACATCTCATCACATCTGCAATTTCCCCTGTGAGTAAACAGGACAACTCACCATAATTCCCGTGTTTTCTTTCACTCCTTTGATATTTGAAACGAGTAAACAGAGCACTTAAACGTGAATGCCAACCATTTTAGGAGGCAATTAATTTATTCGTTTGTTATCTTTTGACTGCGTCCCAGAAGGGTTTAGTCAATAGAAAAGCATAAAGGAAAAACCTGCTGCTCAGACAAGTGTAATGAGCTCTTACATTACGATGCGACGCAGCTTCGTGGAGGTTTGCTTTGGACAAATCCTCAGCAGCGTAAAACATCACAAAGAGCTACGAGACACCAATGAACCACGCGAGTCCCTTTCATTTCCTCTCGCCACTAAAACAAACGCTGTAGCCTTTCATCGGAGATCCACCGTTATAGACCACGATCATCAGAACAATAACAACATTCAGGCTCCCTCGTGTGGCTTAAAAGTGTACTGCAGACTTACGACGACAGATATATTTGGGGATGCTAATAATGCTATCATCGGGTCCCTGTGAAAAACCTCAACAGCGGGAACAACAATGTGTTTCTGTCCATCATGAAAAAAAAATGCCTTAAATGTATAACGAGTAGTTTAACAACAGCAGTTTTAGGTCAGACGCCTTCGGTCCGTCTAATTTCAACCATATGATGTTAGTACACAAGATGATATACGGTATATGTCGTGAAAGAAACAGCAGAACACTTTACGCTCCGAGCTCTTTATCTTTCGCTCAACGGAGAACTGAACTAATTGGACTTTTTGAGGGTTTGAAAACTGTAATGCAGTCGAACAAATGACTGCGCTCATTAATTAGTCAAACAATGCACTGCTATTGAAAAGGCAATGAAGTGTGCATTACTTTCTGTGAGTAATGAGCATTGAAAACCCCACAGACAAGTCACAGGATTGGATATCACGGTGATTTGTCATTGATGTGGCCACTTGTTTATACAATATGGTTTGTGCCTCCGTCTCATGGAAATAATTATGCATAACAGGAAGGTTGTTTTACTGCATGCAATAAGCAATATGATGATTAGTGACCAAACAATTACAGCCTTTTACCATAAAGACAAGTGAAGCGAGATGTGTAACAGAAGTATCAGTTTAAAAAGGCAAAATATTACAAAATATTGTCCTGTAATGTGACATTTGCTTAATCTTTTTCTTTTTATATAAGCTTGAAAAGCTAAAGCCAGTATTCATGAAGCTTCCGAGTAAAAAGAAGAAATGATGTGAACATTCTCAGAGTTATAACAGAGAGGCTGAATGACAGTGGGTTTACGGATTGCATCCCAAAGACCCCAGAAACAGGAGAACAAGATATTTAGTAAGTGCAACAAAAAAAAGCAAAAGTGGCCACTGGTTTGTAAATTTGACTGTCGACCAAAAGCTAAATGATTTAGTTAATATCGAATAAACTAAGTATTACAATCACCCGCATGGTCCATTACTATAACACCGCTAGACCCAGCGGCCCCGCTGTTCATGAAAGCGCGTGCATGAAAGCATGGTGGAGTTCGCTAGCTAGCTAGCCAGCGTCTCCTGGCTAGCTAGCTTGCTGGTTCCACCATGCTTTCATGCTGCATGAAGCGTGTGTGGACGAAGCTTTAAGTTGTTAAATTATACTCATTGACTCCGTCTCTCTCCGCGTCTCAACGTTACTACTCCACTGCTCGTTTTAGTCCTTACTTGCTGTAAGTCGTTTTTCGTTTTAAGGAAGTTAGCCGGCTACAACGGTCGCAGCGGGACACGTGAAAATGGCCGCCGCTCTGACCGTCCTGCTACGTTGATTTGGATGTGAGTGTCTCTTCCACTCCTGTTCTATTTCTGTGTTCTGTCGCTTCCTGTCTCTGACCTGAATCCCTCCTGAGCTTGAACTTTTTGCTTGAAATGTTTAGGCTAATTTAGGAGCTCCTCTGAGAGTATTCTCTCAGACGCTTTGTGAATACGCCTCCAGATGTTTGTGCTGCTGGTCTTTCCCCGAGCATGAAAAGCGCAGATTTAAAAACACTTTAAAAACAAACTTTAAAAAGAAAACAGACATTTCAGCACGTGGCGAGGTAACTGTTGAGTCACTGTTATCGATCTACCACTCTTTTGCCACCGCAGATTTATTTGGATCACTTCTTCGCACCGTGGAACAGTTAAACTCTCATTCATTGCGCCTTTGAAACCACCCAGGTTTAATTTGACCGTTCAGATAATTGTTTTTTTTTTCTGCAGGTACCACCGCAGGGCCTGGTGTCGGGACACACGGCGAGCTGCAGCTGAAGCCCAATTCAGTCCATTAGATTCAAAACATCAGTTTGACTCCAAAAAAACTCTAATTAGGACGAGGACAGCCTCCCTACTCCGGAGCAGATAACTGATGCAACATTCCTCTAAGGAATCCTAATCATTTCCTCCGGTACGTTTGAAGTCTCTAGTTGTAATATTCCTGTCGGGATATTTCTGGTTCGCTTGTACAAGTCTCCTTCTGAACGTCTGAACCACTGTGTTTCTTTTTCATCAAGCTGAAACAAACTGTAAAATCCAATGCGGAGGCTTGTGCTTGTGAAATAATCAGAACTGCTGACGGTGCAAAGTAACACCCACTCATTTTTTTATTTTTTTTTAAAGAGCTCGTCTTCTCTCTGTATACTTTACACTCAACATTAGAGGAGCTCTTTTTTTTTTTCTAGTCTGCACAACATGCGCACGTCGTGCACACTCCACCACTTGCACTTCGCCGAGCATCCACCTCAGTCAGCACCAGGGGGAGTCGTGAGGTCGGGGATGACCTGAGGTGGTGGAGTGAGGATGGAGGGTGCCTTAAAGCACACAGGTTCGGATGCATCTTATTGAAACGCACACACACAACAAATCCAAAAGCGTACACTGCATTCGCTCGGCGATGCAGTCCAGTGGCACGTCGTTCTCAGGCTCACTAACGAGGACCACGCTAGTAGCGATGTGGGGTTTGAGACGGTTTATTTGCGAGGAGGTAAAGTTACGAAGCGGGAAAGGGGTCGAGGGGGGAAGGGATGGAGGTCGAGGGGCAAGGGGGTAAGGGAAGGAAGAGAGAGGAGGGTAGAGGGGGTCGTGGAGGGGAGGCGATGGGAGGCCGTCGGTGTGCTGGAGGGGACGGGGCAGCGGAGACTCGTGGGTGGGGGTTGTCTCTTCTGAAGCTTCGGAGGGCGGAGCTTTGGAGGGCGGAGCTTCGGAGGGCGGAGCTGCATTGGGGGCGGAGCTTTGGAGGGCGGAGCTGCATTGGGGGCGTGGTCCTTCTTCCCGAACTAAGTTCTGTAAAACTCATTTAGAGTTCTCCCTCGCGTTAAAATGCAGACTTTTAACCCGAGAAAACGGCAAACCTCGCTTTCAAAAGTAGTTCTGAATATTGTAAAAGTTTCCTTTGTGTCTTTTGTGCAAGATCGTCATTTAAAACAGATGAAGTGCAGGAAAAGAGGGAGACTTGTGACACTTCAGTGTAAGAGTTAATGAAGCAACGATAACCTTTTATCATCGTCGGTGTGATGGAAGTGAGTTGCATAATACTTTGAGGGAAACGTTTGCGGTTGCAGTTTTTAAACACGTGGTTAACGTTGCAAATTGAAACAAAAGAAAACTAAAATGTCACAAAACTACTTGGTTATGTTTAGTAAAAGATCATGTTTTGGCTTAAAAGGAGTTAAGTTTTTGTCATGTAACTGAAATAAATAAGTCAACGTTGACTTTTCATTTCTCACGGGACACAAACAGCGGTCGCCTGGGTGAAAGTCCTGTGTTCGCACTCGTCCACCCGACACCATCTCCTCACGTGAACGTGTTTGCGATACGTCGAAAAACGAAAGGAAGTCGGGTGAAAATTCTGATTTTTTTAAGAAGTAACAAATTTGAGTGGATGGGGTTGTGCTGTTAAAATCAGTACTTTGTTTTTCTAATAATAATAATAATAATAATAATACATTTTATTTATATAGCGCTTTTCAAAATTCTCAAAGGCACTTTACAAAACATTAAAATCATCATAAAAGAGCTATACATTAAAAACATGGAACATACATTAGTCATAAATTAAAAGCACTAAAAAGAGCATAGCAATAAGGTAAACATTTTGACTAATAGTCCGTTGATTACTCACATTAAGACAATTATTTTTTCTATTACAAGTTTTCTGAAAATGTATGTTTACATATGCAAATGAGGCATTATCTGATCTACAGATGTGAATACACAAAGTATTGCGAAATAAACCCCTGAGTGTGTATTTTGGATGTTTTCTTGCCACTAGTCTGAAAGAAGACACGCTATGGGAGTAAAATAGCACAGATTTCTTAACATTGATCCTTGCATGGTAAACAATGTGTGTTGCCTGGATGCATATCTCCCCTTAAGGAATCCTCACCTTCCACCCAACAGACGCATCCAGCAGAGCCATAAAAAGTCTCGTCCTTGGAGGTGTTTTGTTTCCACCTGATGGGAGGGGGGAGGGAGGAGGGGGGAGGGAGGAGGGGGGGCGGGGACGCGAGGTGAGCGCGAGGTGAGGCGCTCGCGTTCAGGGCCGCGGCTTCCTGCATGCGACACGATGCTCGGAGGAGTCCGAGGGGAGCAGATGGAGGAGGCGAGGCTCTGCAGAGACGGGAGCCAGGTGTGACCGAGTGGGGTGTGTGGATGTTGTCCACCCTGTTATTGCAGTGTTTACGGTGTGTGCAGAGGAAAAATATAAAAAAATATATATAAAAAACCAATGACCCGTGACTCAAAATTGTGCACGATGGACGTCTCGGAGCGGTTTTATGTGCGGCTTCATAGAAAGCTTGTTTGAGCTCTTACACCCAAATGAGCCACCTTTTTTTTATAGCAGTGCTCAGAGTCATGAAGCAGAAAATCATCCTTGGCACAGAAACCTTCACCTCGTCCATCTCTCTCTACATCGAGTCCCAGTGGACATTAATGTGCCCGTAATGCTCACCAGGACCAGCTTGTCCAATGCCTCCTTACTGGTGTTTTATTTCAACCTGCAGCAACACAACTCCACTATTTTTTAAGACTTTTGAAACATAAAAAAAGCTTATGCAACTTTTATAACCTTTTATCATCGTCGGTGTGATGGAAGTCAAGTTTTTTGCATCAGTGGACATGCAGGGAGGTTTCACTTAGCAAAGGTACATTTGTCTCTTTGCGATCCCCGGCAATGAGTTGCATAATACTGCGTGAAAAGAAGTAATTTGTTCAGTTTCCTGATATCGTAATGCGTTTGTCCTGCGCGAATAAAGCACGTGGGCAAATATAAAACAACCCAATTTAAAGGCTCACTAAAGTGTCTTTGCTGAACTTGAGTCTCACCTCGCTGCAGTGGTCACAACCCAGCACACCGTGACATCACTGTCGGCCGTGGTTACGCAACTCTGGCGCCTAGAAATGACATTCCCCTACAACTAAACCTTCCCTAGTTAGGTTTTGAGGGAAACGTTTGCGGTTGCAGTTTTTAAACACGTGGTTAACGTTGTAAATTGAAACAAAAGAAAACTAAAATGTCACAAAACTACTTGGTTATGTTTAATAAAAGATCATGTTCTGGTTTAAAAGGAGTATGTTTTTGTCAACGTTGACTTTTGAAACATAAAAAAGTCCTACCATGCCATTTCCAGATCCCAGGCTCACTGGGATTAAGGTGTTTCTATAACTAACGTGTTTTCCATTATTAACTTAATAAATACATTTTGAAGAGGAATCACATGCTGCTATAATCAGAAAGGTGGTGTGCTGTGAATAGAAGATTAATGGGCAATGACCCGGGGTTCATTGAAGAACAAAACGCAGGCGAATAATGATGCAGGCTAATAATGATGCATTCAGCGAAAAAAAGGAAGTGGCGCCTATATAGAGGACGAGGGTGGTGCTCTGGGAGAGTCTTTGTTTGGGGGGGAGGGTGGAGGAGGAGAGGGGGAGGGGGTGATGCCGGGAGGTGATGCCGGATGCCGGGGAGAGTCCCCGGTGGCCCACAAGGGCAGGCGGAGGAACCGTGGCCGCTGCCCAAGTCCTCACCTCGTACTGTCACTGCAGACCCACCAGCTCCTGGTGCAGTGCTCAACGCTTCACTGAGTGCAGCAGAGAGCAGAATCCCCACCAGGAGCAGGTTCGGAGGCTGATTCAGCAGTTTGAAACTAAAAGAAGTACATTCACTCCAGGGCTGCACTTATGTACACTTTTTAAGGTACTTGTACTTTACTGGAGTAACTCTATTGTACTATGTATACTGAAAGTATGACGTAATCTTTTCTGTTAAACTACCCGACAGCGTCGAGCATTAGCTACATTAGCTCATTAGTGATAATGATCCAGTATATGACAATATAATACTCTATAAGGTGGAGTACTTTTACGTTTAATACTTTAAGTACACTTTGCTGTGTACTTGTACTTTAATGCAGAGCTTCTTTTTTTTTTTTTTTTACCTGCTGTTAATAATGATTCAGCACAGAATTGCTACTTTTTCATAAATTATTTGAAAACCTCTTCCACCACTGGATCCAAGCGACTAAAACTTGCACATCGTCAAAAACAGAGTTTTGAGGAGGTTTTGAAGTTGTAGATTTAATACAGATTGAGAGTGCCGACGAGGTTCCCTGCAGTTTTTGGATCACAAAAGAAATACTGAAAACCACTGTGGGGAGCTTTTTTATTTAAGTATCTTATTACAGGATCTTGATATGGAGATGAATGGCTGCACTACTATATTCACTGTGATGGTCTCATCTTCCAAGAAGCAGAAAGCAATGACTGAATGATTTGAAATTACTTAAAAAATAGCATATTTAGGTGGATTGAGGAATAAAACTCCATTCATATAGTCTGCAATTCATAATTAATGGACATTCGAAGATGGAGCATGGCAAGTGATTCACTGATGCTGCTTGTCGGTGTTTTCCATCTCACTGTGGGGGCAGATTTATTTTTTATTTTGTATTTTTCCGCGGTCCATCTAATCCTTTCACCCGCGTAATCCAAACAAGATGTCTGCAGATACCGACTCACTCCTCCTCGCGTGGAAGGAAAGGCCTTGAGCGGGCCATCCCCGGGCCATCCCCGAAACTGTTGAGGGAAAGATGTGCCCTTAAGTCTGAACAGGTGGGTGAAAGAGCACCGAGCCCAAGGTCGGATAGATTAAAGGGATTTATGAGCAGCACTATTTAAGTAGCGGAGAGGACAGCCGCGGGGTAACAGCTGGTACAGATGTTGAGAGAGTAACAGAAGAAACAAGACAAGGTACGAAGCAACGACGGAGCTCTACAGGTACGTTCTTCTGTTGAGGATTCATGCCGATTACGTGCAAGCTGATAATATAATGAGTTATGCAACTGGTTTTGTTTAATAGAAGTTTTAATAGAGCTTTGCTTTGAGCAGCAATTACATTCGTATTGGATTGGACAGATATTTCCATTCATAGCCTTAACAAATAAAAGCAGATTTATCTAAATGGAGAGATACGTGTACTTTATGTGACCCAACCCTTTAAGTCCTGATAGAAAGTCTACAGGGTGAATAGTTCATTTATATTTATTTATATTTATATATATATATATATACATATACTGTATATGCGTATATATGTATATATATATATGTGTATATATTTATGTCTATATGTGTATGTCTATATGTATATGTATTTATATATGTATGTGTGTAAATATATATATATATGTATGTATTTATAGATGTATGTGTATATGTATATGTATTTATATATGTATGTGTGTAAATATATATATATGTATGTGTATATATATGTATATGTATTTATATATGTATGTGTGTATGTGTATATAAATATATACATATACATATATATATATGAATGTGTATATATGTATATATATATATATGTATATGTGTTTATATATCTATGTGTATATATGTGTATTTGTATTTATATATGTATGTGTGTATAGATATATTTATATATATATATGTATATATATACATATATATTATATATGTTATATATATTATGTCATATATATTTCCAAACAGTTTTCAACAATGATTTGAAAAGCCTAGCTGCTCTGCATGGTGTTAGATATTAACCAGAGATGATTTGTAACTGAGGTATTTCAAATAGTTTAAAGTACCTGACGCCTGAGGCCTGTTCCCCAGGCGTCTGCTTTGCACCCGGCAGAGGATGCAGCTGGTTGTCATGGCAGCGGTGTTGGCGCTGGCGGGGGCGGGGCCGGGGGCGGGGCCGGGGCAGGGCTGCAGCTTCCGCTGTCGCCTGACCGACGTCCGCCTCCCCGTGGAGAGCTGTGGCAGAACCCAGTCCATCCCCACCACCATATGTGCGGGGCAGTGTTACTACGAGGTATTTAAAAAACTTAAAGGCGGAGTGGGGAGGGGGGGGGTTAAAAGTTCACCGTTGTCACGGCAACGTGTTTAAACGTCTGCTGCTGTCGCGACAGGACTCGGTCTACGTCAGCAAAGTCTACTCGCCCGAACAGAGCATGTGTGTCGGGGACTGGGTCTACGAGGTGAAGCACATCGACGGATGTCCGGAGGGCGTCACCTACCCGGTGGCCAGGAACTGCAAGTGCACCGCGTGTAACCCGGACGAAGACACGGACTGCGAGAGGTTCATCGGAGACGCGTCCAGCTGCCTCTCCTTTTAAAAAAATAAGAAAAAGAAACCCGTCGTCTGTCCTACTTTTTGAAATAACCGAAATAAATAAACAGGTATCACTTTTTGGTTTTTTTTTTTGTCTTCTTTTCACGCGTCACGTTATGTTTTAAATGTGTACTTTTTTTTCTCCATCTGCTCTGTTCCGTAAACCGTTTATTTGTACAGCACATTTCAACAACAAGGCAATTCAATGTGCTTCACATAAAACCATTAAGCATCCAAACATAATGCAAAAGAAAAGAAGATTTAAAAACACCTCGACACCTCCGACGGTTTGCCGACGCGGACGAAATGTCTCGAGGTGGTGCGGAAGACATCGTCTGTAGATGTAGCCGGCGAGATAGCGGAGTGCCTTTTAAAAGTCATGAAGGCCGATTGAGAGATTAAATGTCCCACCAAATGTTTCTCTTCTCTGTCCTGACCGCTGACCCCTAAAATGTTCCATGCTGAGGATGGGAGTTTGTCCTCCAGGAAAAAGAGCCAGCCTCACCTCTTTTTTTTTTCTGACAGGTGGAAATGAAAATAAAGAGTTTGCAGTGCATCCAAACTCTCCCCTAAAGTGGCTGCTGATCAGTGGCTCTCTTCATAAGGCGACACTAAATTTAGAAACAGCTTAGTAGGCAAAATCCTAGATATTTGTTTCTGCACTTGAGCCTGTATTTTCCGGCCGTGCTGTTAAAGGAAGTGTTTTTTTTCCGATTTGTATAGCCTAACGTTAGACGAGAGGATCTATGCGAAGGATACGAGATTGGGAGCATTTTTTAATTGCCTCTTAACGGCTCTCAACATGGCGGCTCGCAGCTAACGGTGCAGCTAACGATGCAAGCGAGCTAACGTGGCGTTGTAAACAAAGTAAGGAGAAGCTCTGATAACGACAGCCAGTACCTTCACTCTCAGGTAGACATGACTCCACTATAACTTTCCATGGACAATAGTTGTTTGCTGCTATATAAATGCTCTGAATCCCTTACATTGCACCTTTAAATACAAAGTTACAGTCAGGTAATTGTTAGCTTAGCTTAGCATAAAGGCTTGGAATGGGGAAACAGCTGTAGTTCAGCACATGACCCCCTACAACCTGGTCTTTTTTACTCTTTGCTTTTATAATAAACAAAAAAGATACAGTACTAGTGCTGGTAGTTTACCTTTTAGTAAGGCTAGCTGTTTCCCCCTGTTTCCAGTCTTTATGCTAAGCTAAGCTAGGCTAAAGGCCTGCCTTGAACAACAGGACCCGCTAGCAGCCTTTATTGCGTGCTTTGGCTTGAAGAAGACTTCATACGAGCACTCAACAATGATATTAAATATTCTTTTATTTTGGACAAAAGTCCAACCACAGCAGTAAAACCAGTGCATGTTTTTGTTGTGTGGCGTTGCTCCTGTTTCAGACTGAGGAGTTTTACCTTCAACATTCAGGAAACTAGAATCCAAAAAGGCAGAACTGAAGAACATCTTTGCAGGGATATGAGAATAATAATACGTCAGCTCGCTAACCCTGAAGTCCCCTTCTGACTGTAATAGTTTCCGTGACACGGTCTGGAACAGCGTATTAATCCGGAGACATGGACGGACCTGAGGCCCCGTCTGATGACGGAGAACTCACTCATTACCATGAGAAACTGCTCATCACCTCCAGCGCTGTGACTTGGCAACTTGCCAGTTTTATCCTCACGTGATTGACTGTGTAGTTGTTTCCGAGCAAGGTGTTAAAAAAAAAAAAAAAAGTATGACAGAAAAAAAGAGCAACTCCGAATGACGACGTGTTTGTTTTGTTTTGCTTTTAAAATTGAAATATTAAAGCTAAAATATGACGAAGACATGGAGAGAAGCTGGAAACCACACAGGCCAATTTGGGCTTCTTGTGACTATTTAGTAACTTTTTAAGGACTGAAACATTGTTCTACCACCATTTATCTCTTCCATATTTTGATAAATCAATAATTTAGGGATTTCAAGTAGCTAGAATTAAACCCATATGCGTTATTATTAGACGCTGAGAGAAAATGCTAGGAGAGCGTAATGACGTAGCGTAAAAGGTTACATTAGTGATGTTTGTGAGGTGTTTTCTCACTATTTTACATAATATTTTAGGGAATAAATCAAGAGAGAAGTAGAGTCATTTTCTATAGACTTCTATACAACCAGAGGAGTCGCCCCCTGGTGGTCAGTAGAGAGAATGCAGCTTTAACACATGAAGCTTTGACTTCTATACAACCAGAGGAGTCGCCCCCTGGTGGTCAGGAGAGAGAATGCAGCTTTAACACATGAAGCTTTGACTTCTATACAACCAGAGGAGTCGCCCCCTGGTGGTCAGGAGAGAGAATGCAGCTTTAACACATGAAGCTTTGACTTCTATACAACCAGAGGAGTCGCCCCCTGGTGGTCAGGAGACAGAATGCAGCTTTAACACATGAAGCTTTGACTTCTATACAACCAGAGGAGTCTCCCCCTGCTGGACAGTAGAGAAAATGAAAGTTTTAAGAAAGTTCCGCATCGGCTTCACTTGGCAGAACCGTAGTTACTGTTACTGCTATTTTTAATTATTCAACTTTAATTAGACATCATCAGGGTTATTTCTCCAAACTTTGGAAAGCTCCCTCCAGGCCCAAAGAAGACATTCTCCAATGTTTTCCGCAGCGGAGTAGTGCTCCTTATAGCACGTAAACTTAGTGCCCCTAAGATGTGGATAAATAACAGCTGTGCAATGTTTAACGTTTTTGCCTTTAAGTCTAATTTGGAGCGAAATAAAACTCGTATTTAAAGAGTATCGATATTTCAGCCTGCCAGTAGTGCAAGGGTCAAAGCCAAAGTGCTCTAACAAGTGAGACAATCAATGAAATGATTAATGATAGAACATAAGGGAACGGAGTGATCAATTGCAGAAAAAAAGAGGTCGTAAAAGAAACAAGATGTGAGTAGATTACTGAGTATTCTTCTACTTTAGGACAGCAGCATACCGAAGCGAGCTCAGAAAATAAATGTGTGCCGGAGCCGGAGCTGAACTAAGTTTTCAGATTGCTGTTCGGAGGTGAAGCGGTCGAGACCCGGCAGGCGTCACAAGAACAAACTGGCATGTCGAGACGGACTGTGGCCCGAGGGCGCTGCTTTCTTAGCCTTCGCTGGATAACAACATCCACATATTTTTTTTTTTTTTATTTCACATACACCCTGAGGTGCAGGACAGATGAAGCAGTACAGTTCCTCTCCAGAAACACTGGCGAATAAAAGGCATGAGAAGGGCAGAAAACCTCCACCAGTGCTGAATAATTCCCCCAAAGACATCATTTCTACCCCTGAAAGCTTTAATCTATCTCTGTTAGTTTCATAGTTACGGCTAAAAACAAAAATACAACAATGACAGGAGTCCCATATCTTAATTCATCGACGCCAAGCTCTAATTAATTGTTCTTATTGTTCTTTAAAGGAAATCTGACATGTGAAAACCTAAACAGGACAATAAATGGTTTTAGGACTGGAGGTATAGTGATTATTTTTATTATTTATTATTTGTTCGATTCAATTATTTTTTATCTCATTAAAAAGCAAAAGCAAAGAAAGTAGTAAAGAAAAAAAAAAATGCTCGTCACAAGTTCTCATAACCTAAAGTGAGATCTTATATAAACTTACCTTTACTATAGATTTGATACTGTACACACATATCCATGAGCCACTTCTCATATATGTATATGATCCTTATCATTTAACCTGTGTTGGAAGGCCTAGAATTTAATGTGAATTTATCATCACGATGGAGCTGGTTAATCGGTTTGCTGAGGTGCAAGTCACCAGTTAGAGAACGCTGTATGAATAGGCCATAAAAAGACACACATGTAGCCGTGCGTCATCGGGGCTTTAGGCCATGAGAGGCAATAAACAAACACATGTACGTGTGAGTCGTCCGGTGCCTCGTGGCTAGAGGGCTCCGTGCATCATACATAAAGAAAGACTCTCCTGTGGTGGTGAGTTTTAACGGCTTTGCCCTCTCTGTGACCGCAAACAGCACACACACATTTCACGAGTTGTAAAACAAAGCGGAGTCTATGTGTAAACTTTGTTCTGCGTTAACTATCTTTTATCCAGATGTTTTATTTCTTATAATAATGTTTCATAGGGCTCAGGTGTTTTACCTCTGCAGACGGGAGCAGCTAGTAACCTGGTGATAGAGCACCTATAGGGGATGTGTGTACTCCACAAATATAATCTATGCTTGATGTATGTAACTGGTATACTCTGTACTACGATGTCATTCCTTTTTAATATGACTTAATAAGAGGTCTAGTATTAATATGGTCTTGAGATATGAGCAGGTGTTGCCAGCTAGTCCGGAGGGTCAGTTAGAATTTGATATTAAAGAAATTTAGCAAGAGTCAAAAGTTCAGGAGCTTCTCCCAAAGGTCAGGAGAAGGGGAGGAGCTTCTCCCAAAGGTCAGGAGAAGGGGGAGGAGCTTCTCCCAAAGGTCAGGAGAAGGGGGAGGAGAGTCCCCGTTAGCCCGAGGGCCAACCCTGCATGAGTAGAGGAAGTAAGAATGACCGGCCTGTCCCCGGTCACGAGCGTCCGAAGAAGGGGAGGGGAAGAGAGGGGGGGTCATTTGCATATGCAAAACGGTATATATATACTTCC
>JACSYO010000503.1:2987500-2990000 GCA_016806645.1 Ophiodon elongatus | reverse complement strand
GTGGTGCTTTAACATGCGCACATTGACTATTCTGACAATCTGTCCAGTGGTTGTCAAGAAATTTCGCTAAAAACTACAAATTCAAACCTTCTTGGTGGCACCAGAGAAAGAAATCATTAGGATACATCGTCTGGGGAAAATGGACGTCTGTACCAAGTTCCTCCGCTTCTCCCACCGAGAGGAAAAAAAAACATAGTTGAACTTGAAGTTAATTTGGAGTTCGGAAACAAAACTTCGGCTGCTTTGATGAACGACTTGTTGGCGTCGACTCGCTCTCCGCTCCCATCGACTTGGTTCTTATAAATATTAATAAGCTTTATTTGTGTGTGGCCCTTTTATTAAAATGAGCCACAAAAATGCATTACGAAGACGCTAGTGGCTAACGGGACGGCGCTCCTGGAGTTATCGAAACACGATTATGGTGATGTTACGGTAAACTGACCACATTTCCCCTGCGAGACAACAATTTACATCCCCTTTAAAAACTAGAACATCCACCGTGATGACAATTCCTCAAAGTTAGGATATGGATGTCGCGCCCCCCCCCCCTTCCCCCCTCCCCCCTGAGTCTGCATGACTCTTGACCTACAGCTGAGCTCAAGGACAGAAGGATGTGTATAAATGAGACATTACTGTCTGAGCAGATCTGATGAACTGCTGTGTCATGCTGCTTGTCTGCTGCCTTTGGTCAGTGTGTGTGTGTGTGTGTGTGTGTGTGTGTGTGTGTGTGTGTGTGTGGGGGGGGCAGGGGGGTGTGTAAGGTCCTCCTGCGTGTCCAGTCTGTGATAAACGGGCAAAAAATAATGACCTAATGGAAGAAGAAATTAATTACATTTTTAAAAAAGATGACCGTGCCGTCGCTTTAATTAAGGTCTTTATTAAAAGGCCTCCATATATAACGCCGCACTGGTGGTGCTTTATTATGACAGACGTAATGGAAGGAAGGGTATGCTGTCATGTAGGAGGGATTATACACCGCTGCCTTACGACTGAACACCGGACTAGAGGTTTCCACTCGGACACTTTAATTCCTCCGATTCATTCTGTTGATTTAACTTAGCGGCTCCCGGAGAGGGAACAGGTCGTGCATAGCCTTCGACCTCGAGATCTTGCTGAGCTTTTCTTATTATTAAGTGCCATAACCATTAAAAAAAAAAGAAAAAATGAATCGCTTCTTCTTTTTTTTGCATTTTTTTCTAGATTAACAGTGGTGACTGTGACGAGCACCCCCCCTCCCCCTTCCCCACCCCCCCACAAGAGGTTTGGGTGAAGATATAGCAAGAAAAGTGATTTTGCAAAAGGGTTGAAAACCCATCGTTATGAAACTATGCTCAGAACTACATTTAGATTGAATTAATCTCATTAACCAATCCAGTCCTGAAGGACCTTCCTCACCTAGTTGTGCTTTAACTACCGATCCCGTACATGTTTTTGTTTCTTGGGTGAGAATGGTATCTATAAACGTTCACAGGGCCCGACTACGCCCCCTCTGGCCGGCCGTGGTACTGGACAGATATCTCAGGAAGGCCTTGAGCGAAACCTCCGCCTGGACTCAAGGACCAACCGATTCAAATTTGGTGGCCAAAAGGTCACCGTGACCTCAAAAAAACATTATATGTTTATGCCATAACTCAAGAATTCATATGCTAACTGTGACCATTTCAAACAAATGTCTCATAGGACAAGATTATGAAGTGATGACATGTGGGACAAACATTCTACTGTGATTCAATTCTTATTCACACGTACAGATGTGTTGCATGTGTGTTGAAGCTTGAACGCTACAAGTATGAAAAACATTATTAAGGATTTGATACATTTCTCAGTTTTATTGAATATGAAAAAATCAAAGAAAAAATATGATCGCTCATAGTGCCTCGAAAATTCAAGAGGTTTTCTTAAAAAAAAAGAAATTTGTCCAGCCATTTATTGTTTTAAACTAAATGATACAAGATGTTTACTCTTCCGGTAATAATCCAAGTAGAAAAGAAAACAATTAAAAAACTGGTTAATGGAATTTGGGATCTCACTTGAGACAGTTGGACTTCAGGGTTTGTTCTGCAGATACAGTGCAGACGCTAATCAACATTTTTTTTAAACTGGAGAAAGAAAAATAAATTAAAAAAAAAACACAAAACTTAAAAAAGGAAAGCAAAACATTTATTTACAGTCAGCAGAATACTTCCATAGTTTTCTACCACAGGCAGTATCTTTGTAAATCCTGATAAATATCAGTGACCATTGTGGAAGATTCTTTAAATCACAGCCCCCCTCCCCCTCCCTCCCCCCCCTCTCGAAGGGCCGCCGCTTACTACACCGCAAACTTGTTCCGGATGATCTCTCCGCCCTCCACCTCCACCTGCTCGTAGAGCCACTTCCTGTCGCAGCGGCACTCGACTCCGCACTTGCGCGAGCCGCAGTCGGTGCACAGGTAGAAGCAGCCCATGCAGTCCACGTCCAGGCAGTCGCACATGTCCTTGTTGTTGGAGAGCAGCCGGCC
>JACSYO010000503.1:2540000-2977500 GCA_016806645.1 Ophiodon elongatus | reverse complement strand
TGTGGTAGTCGACTGCATTAGTTTTAATTTGACACAGTAAAACTGTATTTCTTATGACAACTTCATAACTCTATTACAACAATTGCCATTATAATCAAATAATATTTTTTCATCTGTCACAATGACTTGCGTAAAGTCTTTATTTTTAAACCCGGGGTTTCCGTCTCGCAGGCTGGTTAAGAATAGCCAATGTGTGTCTGCTGAATCAGTTTCCTGAAATGCACCCATATGTTGCACATGACCAACTTTCATTTCTGCTATTGCAGCCAGTCGGCTTTCAAGCAGTTTCATGGCTCTCAGTTGATTCTAAGTCCTGACATTTTGGGCTCTTTCCAAGAACCGCATTATGCATTTTAAGCTCGCGTTACGGTGATTTCCCAACCATTGGTGTGATATAACTACATGCCTGTTCTGAATGTACACGGTCTTCACGCACTGCGTGTCAGGAGGTTTACATTCCATTCCCTGTTTAGCACCCTTTTTAATACGCATGTCCGTACTCTGACACCATAACTGAGTCCGATTGTTCCTTTTGTCGCGCAGGTGCACGTTGATTTCGTAATGACAAGCTGCTGTGCAGAAGATGTCCACGCTGTCTGTGACTGATATCCCAGATGTTGGTCATGGTAAGAGGAACCGCTTCTGTATGTGAGCTGAAACCGGACGGGGGTTCAGTCTGCTCGGTCACGCTTCGTTTTAAAACCCCAGGAAGTTAGTATTCTTTTCCTGTAGTATGCTCTAGAGAAGGACTTCCTGCCTGGTCTTTTTATTCCATCATGTATTATGTTGTCCATATAAAAGATTTATAATACGATCAAGACCATGTCTGGGTGCCTTTTAAATGCATCCACATGTTTGAATTATAATATTATAAGCTTCACAAAGGTAGTATTACAACATTATACATTATGTTGCGTTGTGTACCGGCTTCCTATCGAGTTAAAGGCGAGCCGAGACAAAGTGGAGGCGGTCGGCGGTTTGTTTTGAATGCTGTGTGTTGTTTTGTCCCCTCCTCAGATGAGAGTAAGGTGTTTGTCGGGGCCCCTGAGCTGCAGCTGGACTGCATGGTTGAGGAGAGCGGCGGAAGCACCGCAATGAAGCACGAAGGCCTGCTGTCGCTGGCTGACCTCTCCCAGCCAGATGACTTCCCCGCCCCCCCCCACAACGGCCTGCCGCTGGCTGACATGAGGAGCCCTCTGCCGGTGGAGCCGAGTGACATTAAGCCGGATCCGTCTGCAGGCGACACACCTGCCAGCTTAGGTGAGGGAAACTGCCTACAGCTGAAATGTTTTTCTGCACAACTGACATTAAATTTAGAATATTTAAGTAAAGAAAAACAAAAACAGAATAAGGACAGCATATATTAAACCCCGCTGAACCCCAAAGTCTGCCGGCGGGATTGAAAAGCATGTTTTCTTTAGACAATCACCAAAACAACACTGTTTATCGCAGCCAGAAGCTGTAAAAACAACAACAACGTAATCATTCATCTTTCTGACGGTCCTTGAACACATCAAACGCTTCCGTCAGAAAAAGCAGCCAAACTGAATTTTAAAATTGTGATATTTTCATCAAAAACCTTTTTATTCTACATGTTTAATTTAAAATATTGCCCCGAATAAACAGTTTTGAAGTAACCAGATCCTGAAAAAAGGGAGAGGAGAGGAGAGGAGAGGAGAGGAGGTAAAAATGGGAATAGCTCGATATACATGGCAAATAGAGCCACTATTTCTTTTCCAACATTGGTAACACTTGTAGACTCTTGCCAAAATATAAATATATATATATATATATATATATATATATATATATATATATATATATATATATTCCAGTGTTTTCCAATTTTTGTAAAATGAATTGGCAAAGAAATTCATCTTTCTTATGATTTATGGCATTGTGTCACACAACACAATATTTTTTTTGAGTTCTCTCTCCACTTCTCGCCGTGATTGTGCTGTTTCCATGGAGATGCAGTGAAAATCAAGGCCACGGAGAGAAAAATGTGACAGGAGCAAAAAAAACGCCCTGAAACTGCTTTGGGTGTAGAGGGTCAACTAAATATCACATCCTTTTTTGTGGGAGTGTCCAGTTTCATATCTGGAAAAAGAGGTAGTCGCAACCAATAATCATAATTTAAGGTCAAGCTGGACATCAATGGATGTGTCATCATTCTGAAAGTGAAAACATAAGGCACGGTTACGTTTTGAGTCCAGACTTTAATGTCTGTTTTTGGTTAAATGGTGATCGTAACATTTTATGGAAGTATGTTTTCCAGCACATTCCCAGTCTTTGACTTCTTCTTAAATCTAGAATCTGCTTCAGGCTCTGGTGTGTTTCTGTCAGTGAGTGCTCCACAGACGAGACGAACCGGTATTATTTTCCATTTGTCTCTTAATCTCAGACACGCCCATATCTTGGCCCTTTTTTTTTTTTTTATGCTACACTTGTGGGCGTACTTGTATTCCGTTGGGTTAGTTTAGTTACATTTCTTTTAAATCTCTTTTCAAAGAATCTTAATTGCAGAACGAGATTTTCCACTGAATTTGAATGGTTACACTCTGAGGTATTAGTTTGCCAGATACACCTGTACAACTTAATGCGGTTCTATCTATTAGCCCTGTAGTTATTACACTTAAGCATATTAATATGGGGGTGAACAAAATATCTCTTTACTCAACTTTAATGCTTCCAGCACAATCGGTGTTGTACAGTTGATTTAAGACCTGACGCACCTTTTTGAAGTTGAATTAGAATCAGATTGTACGAGAGTGTCTATTAGATTTGCTTGTGTGAATATTATGTTGCAAACCATCAGTGGCTGAACAAAATGTTTTCTTGAATATGTCTGGATGCGCAGACATTCTGTTATTACACAATATGTACGACAGAATGTCCTTGACTTACAGCATAAGCTGCGTATGTTATCTATTGAACGTTTGCATACAGGTTGTCTGCAAACTGATCTGTGTTTTGATTGGGCGCCTGGAGGAACTTATCTTTTTCCTCGTTCAAATAAGAGACGACACGATGACCCTCTCGCTGTGAAAGCTGCTGCCTCAGAGGTTCATGAGGGAAAGAGTTGGAAGTTGTTAACGTGGTTCATCCCCCTCTTTCTCTGACGCGTGTAGACGGCCAGCCGGTGAAGAGAAAGAAAGGCCCCGCGCCCAAGATGCTGGGCAACGAGGTGTGCAGCGTGTGCGGCGACAAGGCCTCCGGCTTCCATTACAACGTGCTGAGCTGCGAGGGCTGCAAGGGCTTCTTCCGACGCAGCGTCATCAAGAGCGCGCAGTACAACTGCAAGAACAACGGCCGCTGCGAGATGGACATGTACATGCGGCGCAAGTGCCAACAGTGCCGCCTGCGCAAGTGTCGGGAGGCGGGCATGCTGGAGCAGTGTGAGTGTCTGAGCGCCAGACCAACCGGCGGGGGAGATGGAGGAACTTCCTGTCGACTCCGAGGCTGAGCTGAGCGTCTGCTCTCTGACCCGCAGGTGTGCTCTCCGAGGAACAGATCCGACTGAAGAAGATGAAGAAGCAGCACGAGGACGAGACGGCCCGCACGTCCACGGTGGTCACGCCGACGCCCACGCAGGAGATGGCCTCGCTGGATCCACAGCAGCAGGACATGATCGAGAAGCTGGTGGCCATGCAGAAGCAATGCAACAAGAGGTCGTTCCTCGACCGACCCAAAGTGACAGTAAGTGAACGAGAGGAGAGAACGAGATCACGTTTTATTGCGCCCATTGTTTGCCAAATTCTGTAAGCCTACTTGGAGACATGGCCAAAGAAATCGAACATGAAAACCTCCAAAATGAGTTGAATCATCCATGGTTGACCTCTGTCTTGAAATTCTGCCAATTCTTTTTAGGGTTAGTGATCTTGAGAAACTAGCAAGAGTACGCTGGATTTTAAATATCATCCAACAGAAACACCCATTCCAGTGTTGCCAACTCTTTTCTAACCAGAGTAGCTCGCAGCATGAGCTCCAAAAGCTGCTAAATGTAGCATGAAAGTTGCCAAGTCGGCAAAACTGACGGATTGTCCCATCAGGCCTCCTTCCAAAGCCACTCCCCCAAAATGATCAAATTATAAACGTATCGTAATGAGCGTGAACAATGAATTGTTAGTGCTCACTGCTGTCAGGAGAGCAGCGTGTGGAAGACTGAGTGCAGAATATGCATCATTACATTCAGGCCAAATGAAATGATTGGACAGGCACACTTTGTTTCTTTGTTTTGTCAGAGCAAATGATTGATATGAGAATGTCAACAGATATATAAAAACTATTTTTTTTTTTTAAGAAGACTATCCGCCCTGCCCTTTTAAGAGGCTAGATTCATGAAGAACGTTGTACTCTTGCACACAATTTAATCATAAACGCATAAGTTGTATAGATATGAACGGCGACAGCCACCAAACAAGACGAGTCTGTTTCAAGACGGGTTCGTGTTGAGCAGACGATAACAGACAATAACATTATCTTCACGTAATGAATAAATAACGAGCTGCTTTGTGTGAAGGTGTTCTGTCACGACACGGTAGCTTCAGGTGTGTGTGTGTGTGTGTGTGTGTGTGTGTGTGTGTGTGTGTGTGTGTGTGTGTGTGTGTGTGTGTGTGTGTGTGTGTGTGTGTGTGTGTGTGTGTGTGTGTGTGTGCGCGCGTCTGTGTGCCTGTGTACAAATACTACTTCTCTAATCAATACTCTTTATTGGTTCTGCTCTTTATCGATACTCTATTGATTCTTTTTCATTACTGAACAATTGCTTTTTAATGTTATTTAATATAAGACTAAATGCAGAATAGGATTAGACTTTATTTATTTATTCATTTATATATGACGACGTTGTTTCCAGAGCAGCAACAATCAGACTTTACAACAGCAAAGTCACTCTATGAACTCTAATATCTCACTGGAAACAAAACATGAATAAATAATGAAACGTATCATATTCCTGAGTGAAGTTTGTAGAGAATGAACAACACATCAGTCCTCCTCCCTCTGATGTGACTCACTGCAGGTAGAGGGGGAGGGGCTGCTTTGTCTCAGGCAGCAGCAAATGTTAGAGGAGTTAATGATGCGAGCTGAAATAAACTAAACAGCTTTGCTTTCAGCCCGTTTTGTAACAATTCGCTGAGCTAGCATGCCGTAAACATAGACTGCAGACTGCTTGTTTACATGCTAATGCTTGTTGAACAGATGTGTTAATAAATTACCTGCTTTTTACTTTGAGGTTTTCTTGCACTTACAGTAACGACAAGTGTAGTTGTTTTGTTTATCGTCACTTCACCGTCTCCACCTCTGCTTCTGTGTGTGTGTGTGTGTGGCTGGCTGGCTGGCTAGCTGGCTGGCTGGCTGCCAGGCTGGCTGGCTGGCGGCCACAGATAAAAACAAAATAATGTCGGAGCTCATCAATGCTCCGGTTCTAAATACTTTAGTACCCATCCCTACTGACCGAGTCGGGGACATCTGTAGTCAATTTCTGCAATCCAGGTTTTACCTGAAATATGTATCCGGGAAATGTTTACTCCGTCTTAACCAAATCATATATATTTTGTTTGTGTGTGAATCCAACAGCCGTGGCCACAGAGTCAGGACTTGCAGAACCGGGAAGTGCGTCAGCAGCGGTTCGCCCACTTCACCGAGCTCGCCATCATGTCGGTCCAGGAGATCGTGGACTTCGCGAAGCAGCTTCCTGGTTTCCTGGAGCTCACGAGGGAGGACCAGATCGCTCTCCTGAAGACGTCGACCATTGAGGTTCGACATCGTCACCGGGCCGAATGTTTTCTTGTAGCTGCTTCAAGTTTGAAGTGTTGAGAATCGAGAGCACTGATCGACATTCTACTTCCCAGTGACGCTGTTTTGAAAGCTAACTTGCTTCCTGCATGATTCTTTTAGACGACAATATCTCTGCATATCTGTTTCTCATTTAGTCTGTGTATTAATATTCCACTCACCGAGATGCGTCTCTTCCTCAGATTATGCTGCTGGAGACGTCTCGGCGGTACAACCCCGCTATAGATAGCATTACGTTCCTGAAGGACTTCAGCTATAACAAGGAGGATTTCGCCAAAGCAGGTGCATTTACATGTTTATGGAATATGAATATCTGGCATCACTTGATTGCCTGTATTTCTTGCATGCTGTTAAACAAAAAAAAGCAGATTTAACTGTTTTGGATTTAACGTTTTTATTTTTTACTTTCTGCAAATAGTCTTGTTTTTTTCTTACCCAAGCATGCCTAAACTATTACAACACCTAGGCAGTCACCATCAGATATTAAATGCAACATATGAAAGTCATAAATACTGGGTGTAGTTTTGACAACAGGATATGTTTAAAATAGAAAAAGAAAAACATTTTCTTTTTCTCATGTGTCCCTCTCGCCTCTCGCCTCCTCAGGGCTTCAGCTTGAGTTCATCAACCCCATCTTTGAGTTCTCTAAAGGAATGAACGACCTGCATCTGGACGAGGCAGAATACGCTCTGCTCATCGCCATCAACATCTTTTCTGCAGGTCAGAATTCCTAAACTACACAACAATGCAGTGAATCCTCAACGTGAGAATGCATTTAAGAGTTTAAAGAGCCTCCCGTCGAGTCTTTCAGGGTGTTTTACTGTTTGTTTGACCAAAAACCATCCGTAATAAAAAAAGTGTGTGTCTGGTAAATCTCCGTTCAGATCGGCCAAACGTGCAGGATCACGATCTGGTGGAGCGGCTGCAGCAGCCCTACGTGGACGCGCTGCGCTCCTACATCATGATAAAGAGACCAAATGTGAGTTTACGTAACCGCTCCTCTCTCGGGACCGACGGCGTGTCACCACAACCTGGTTGCCTTATCCACCAGACTGGAGGGGGAGGGGCTTGAAGTGTTACAATATCAGTTGTTTGCTCCACGAAAAAAAAAAAAGGCCGTTTTGGAGAAACGGATCTATTGTGATGCTGTGACTTAAATGCTGTTACGTTCTCACTTTACTCTGAAAGCAGAGCTGCAGTCCAACATTAAGTCATCGTAGGGCAGGAAGTCTCTGCTCTCCTAGAGGAACTCTTTATTTATTCAACACGTTTTAATGGTTTCCCTCAGGATCATCTGATGTTTCCCCGTATGCTGATGAAGCTGGTGAGCCTCCGTACGCTAAGCAGCGTCCACTCGGAGCAGGTCTTCGCCCTCCGCCTCCAGGACAAGAAGCTTCCCCCGCTGCTCTCTGAGATTTGGGACGTCAACGAGTGACTGCGGCCGAGACCGAGACGGACGCGGCATCCAGCAGGAACACTGACTCCCCTCGGCCCGAGTGGTCAGGGATCGGATATAGCAGTGAGATTGTTTTGGGGTTTTTTCTCTCATGGGAAGAGGAGGAGGAGGAGGAGGAGGAAGAAGAAGAAGAAGAAGAGGAGGAGGAGAGCATCCCTTTGCTCTCAAACGGATTGCGAAACATTTTTTGTGTTTACAAGGAGAAACATGAACACCTAGTCGTCTTTGAGCCTCTTTGTTGTCCTTACGTTTGTGTAGATGCTGACATGATTTTATTAAATACCAGCATAATAAGGCTCCGTAGCCACTTTTCTTTGATTTGATATTTGTTGATTTCTAGTGCAGTTCTATACACATCTTCTAACAATCATAATCTGAGCGGGTCTTGGCTCCGTCAGGATCACAGCTGCACATTCAGTTGAAATAGTGATTTTTCTTTTATTTTTTATTTTTGTTTGCAGTCGTGCAATAGGCGGAGATGGATGCAGACAGACGCGCACGGTGCTGTTCACTTTATTGATGTTGGGTTAAAGTGTGAGGCCATCTGGTTGGCATTGTGCATTGCGGTATGGCAACAAGTATTCCGTGTCCCCGTCGCAGTAAGGGCGGAAATCAAACGGTCGGTGTCGTCGCTCAGGTAACGTAATGTGACGTAGACCTCTGGCAGTTCGAGGCTTCTTTGATTCCCGTTAGAATACTTTAGTTTCCTTCCGAGTGCATAAAGGGGCCTTTTCTGGTCATTCATAGACGCCCATTGACTTTCATGTAAATTGTATATTTATTTTCACAAGCAAAAACAATGTGTAACACACACACACACACACACACACACACACACACACACACACACACACACACACACACACAGTACAATCACATACTTGATGCACAAAAAAGTAAAACTCATTAAGAGGAAACTAATGATGCGACTAAGTCTTTATTTTCCACAGAGCACTTGTGACTTGAAATCGGCGGTACTGACGAGTCTTCGAATTCCATGTAAAGATAAAAACAAAACAAAAAAAGGAAGTCAAGCTACCGTCTCTGTGACCCTCCTTCCAAATAAATAAGAAATCCATCCGGACAAAGATGTATTCATAAATCAAAGTAGAAAGAATCGCCTCTATTGTCACCTTCACCTATTATGTCATTAACATGTATGCGAGATGTACTTTTTATTCATTTCATTACAACGCGGTTTATATTTAGATTTTTTTTTTTTTATTATTATTTGTTTTGTTTTTAAGCATTTAAAGGTGTGAGAAATGTATAAGCGACATTCATATAGCTTGAACAGGATGTCGAGGATGTGACGGCCTTTTATTTTTGATAATATGACTGTGTGAATGACGCCGAGGGGAAATGTCCAGCTGAATGTCAGGTGGGAAACGATCTGGATCTAAAGTATCGTACTGAACACCAACAGCTTTAACTGGTCAGCTTTAGGAAACGTCTCGTTCAGAAACAAATGTACCAAAATCTCTATGAACGGGGAGCAGAGTGGAAACATCACACTTTTGAGTTATAATAAACTTCATAACGACAGAGACTTGGATGTTTGTGCTCGCGTTGTGTTTTCAATGAACTTGAAATGCACGACGGGGTGATAAAGAAATGTCGACGCAAATTCATAATTGTGAAGTTTATTTTTATTTTTTTTTAGGGCTGAAAACCAGACGACTTGCTTGAAGTAACTTCCCGAGCCGTTAGAGCTGCTTCACCTCCGAACACATCAAGTGTTCTACTGTATTCCTTTTGCTTTTTATTTACATTTCTTTTTTCCATTTTGGTTTTCAATTTCATAAGCCAAAGTGGAACATTAATTGAAATACAAATACGCACGACTCTCGCAGTAACTCAATTCTACCAGCAGCCAGGCCTAGTTTTTTTTTCATCCAAGAATGTCTATTAAATATATTTTTTGTTTGATTGAACAACCTTTTGTAGATCTGACAATATATATATATATATATATATATATATCAATATCTATATCTATATCTATATAGATATAGCATTATTTTTTTTTATATTAATATTAAATGGCCAATTACATTTTTTATAATTTCTCCACAGCAGACGTTTTGTCTTTCAAACCCCGTCTTCAAACGTATCGTGGGAATAAATTGTCGAGTCATCAGTAACCGCCTTGGTTGCGTTTGCCATTCGATGAATCTACGATTGTATGATATAGATTTGTGATAATTTCTTTAATTTGTTTTACGCCTTCCTTGTGCATCGCTCTGTTCTCTGGCAAAACACGGTGAGCTCCACCTGTTGGTTGAACACACACGTGGATGTTTTCCTTCCTCATTCTTTGTTGTAATAACAGTAACAATAGTAAGCAGAGCTTTTCCTTCCTCTTTCTCAACAACAAAACCACACCTTACGAGCGGCTTCTGATGAGGCATTTGTTTTTCCTGCTACCTAACTGGAAGCAATTTTCTTTTTTTTCTTTTTTTTTAAAAAGGGCAACATGAGGAGCTTTAGTTTCATTCCCGTCTTTAGCTGTGTGACAAACGTTGCCTGAATTAAAAGTCAAACTTAATACTAGTAATCAAAGAAAATGACGCAGAAGAATTTCAGGAGTCTGAACGGAGTAAAATAAATGTTATGACCATGTTTTGTATCGAGCCGTTTTTGCCTCAATGTCATGACTTTTTATTGACGCTCAATAAATGATTTTGTTATTAATTTTCTTAAATCCCTCTGACCCTTAAATAATGCATTTAATTTTTTTTTTTTTTTTTTTTTGACAGGTCAATCAATATTAAAAGAAGCAGAATAATCAGTGTGCAGCATTTTCAGACCTTACAAGTGATTTTCTTTTGTTTTTGTCATTTCTTTTTGGGTTCCTTTTGAGATTAAATGCTTTTAGTTTTTGCTTTATTTCTGCTTGCAGGTTCTCTCTAGCCAAACACTATCCATTAAGTAAAAAAAAAAAAAAAAAAGTAGCTTCTGTATAATTGGGGTGAATTTTCCAACATGTCCCAACTGAATCCCAGATCTCCTGACCGTGATATTATTTTATCATGCTGTTTATCAAACAAGCAAAAAAAAAAAAAAAAACCCGCCTCTTTTTCTTTCTTGAGTGTACATGTTCTGTTAAAGCTGTCGGTATCAAAGGTTAATTGTTCTGTATATACTGTAATTGTCATCTCTGATCTCATTTACTTCCCGTCTTCAAAAGGTGACACTGTAAACATTGTTGATGTATAGAAATGCAAACCTATTTTAATACTCGTAACTCATGAAGACCTTCTTGTTTTGTATGTACAGTATAAATTAAAGCTATGCTGTAGTGCTGATGTGTTTGGAAATCGAAATTTCTTGTTCGCTGGTGAGATTTTACAAACCTCTGTGATTGGCCACGTATACTCCGATGTATTTAGTATTGTAATGGGACACTGCTCTGTCTTGCTTTATTTATTTATTTATTTATTTGGCCATAATTTAAGAATTGAAACGCTAATTTGAGATTTTGATGTCACAAGATGACATTTAGAGTTATAGGGACCCTATTTTAATATTTATTTTGAATTGTAACCTATTTTTGTGTACCAACGTCTCAAAACTGATACCAGTATAAATGTAGCTAGTTTAATTTGGGTAATTTTTAATTATCACAAAATATTGTCAACAGCTCAGGGCCCCAAAAAGGCTTTGCAAAACTCTTTGTAAGGATTATTGAGGAAACCATTGCAACCACAGACACATTAGTCTCTGTAGAGTCTGCATTTTATTTGGGTGGTTAAGTTTGTTTTCTTCTACACCAAAATATGACCAGAGTTCCCATTTTAGGGTTTTGTGGTGCGATTGAAATAATTGGGAGACAAATGTTGACGTCTCTACACAGACGTTTGGGATTTTAAAATATTTTAGGTTCACGAAAACACGTTTTTATGGTCCTTTTTCCAGATTAATGTACCACTTTTAGATTAAACTATTGACATTGCACAGTACAAGTAACAGCAAAATGCAGTTTAGCATCAAACCAGAGGTGCAATATAGTGGTAATATAAATAATATTAAGGGGATATAAATAAAACAAATCTAAAGTTGTATAGTCTTTAGTTGATATTAATCGAATTTGTAGTTTGTGGGTAGGCTCTTCTAGGGCTCCAGAAAAGGGCTTCATCCGGCCCTGTAGGGCGATAAAACCCCGTAAAACACGACCCGCCGTCCGGACCCTTACTGAGGAGGAGCCGCCGCCACACGACGGTCCATCCCCGCGGAGGGAGCGCATTAAGCGGGTTTCACCGGGCGTGTTGTTCGCTTCCGTTGGGTCTCAATATGCGGAACTCCCTGCGGACCGACGATGATGAGGATGTTGTGAGGGCAGGTCTGTGACTGACTGAGCCGACAGGCGGACACACACCCTCTCTCTCACACACCCACACACGCTCCGCATCACCTGTTTACGCAGCGAGCCCGTCGGGAGAAGTCGCCTCCTCGTCTCATCCGACATTTCCGACGTTAACGTACAGCGCTGATATAACGTTAGAGAGAAAGGGAGGCTGAATTCGGACGGACACCTCTGTGACAGCGGAGGGGTTCCCATCCCACCCGGGCCTAATGTCAGCGGGAGGTAAGGGTGTTCTCACTCGTCGGCTCCGCTATTTCAACCGGTTTAAAGCATTTGTGGCCAATGCTTTCTGGTGTTACCGCTGTTGTTGTTGTTGTTTTGCTTTACATTTGACAGGCTTTTATTTTACGAGATAACTTAAGTCGCTCGAGCTCCTGTTAGCAGATAACGTCAGTTGGTTATCGTTAGTTGACGTTAGCTGGCTAACCAACTGATGTTAGCTGCTAACAGTAGCTCGAGCGACTTATCTAGTCAGTTAACGTCAGTTGGTTACCGTTAGTTGGTGTTAGCTGGCTAACAGTAGCTCGAGCGACATATGTAGGTAACGTTAGTTAACGTCAGTTGGTTACCGTTAGTTGGCATTAGCTAGCTAACCAACTGACGTTAGCTGCTAACAGTAGCTCGAGCGACATATGTAGGTAACGTTAGTTAACGTCAGTTGGTTACTGTTAGTTGGTATTAGCTAGCTAACCAACTGCCATTAACTGCTTAACTTACAGTAGCTCGAGCGACTTATCTAGTCAGTTAACGTGAGTTGGTTACCGTTAGTTGACGTTAGCTGACTAACCAACTGACATTTGCTGCTAACAGTAGCTTAAGCGACATGTCTAGGTAGTTAACGTCAGTTAATTACCGTCAATTAACGTTAGCTAGCTAACCAACTGACGTTAGCTGCTAACAGTAGCTCGAGCTACGAGTCGTGACGTAGAAGCCCATTAAGCTAGCAGAGTGGAGGTGAGAGGAAGCATCTCTTAGGGGTGAGCGTGTAGGACGAGCTGAGGGGCCTGGCAGTCATAAACACCAGCTCGCTCTCCTGGAGCGACCAGGAGGCGTTGACATCACGTTTATCTGTGTTATCTCCCTTCTCGTCCGTCTCCATCTAATCCCCACAGCTCGTTAGGTTGTAAAACACACACCTCGTAGCCAACTAACGTTAATAGCTGTAACTGACACCCATCCTGTCCTGAGCTCATCCCGGTGAAGGCATCGCTCTAATGATGTTTTACACGATGTCAAAACCAGCATGAGGCACAAACGGGCCGATGAGACGAGGGCAGTTGATTTAAATCGGAAATGGGTGGAATGACCACGACGTCGGAGTGAAAACAGGAGCTGTCGAGTCACTACGCCACTGAACGAATAAACCTAAATCATCCTGGGGCTAAATATACATATTTATTCATTTAATTCTGTATTTAAACAGGTAACTATACAATAAATGCTTAAATAAACATGTATAGTTTAAGCACAGATCTACAGAGATTTTCAGAATTAATAAATAGCAAGTGTCCTTTCAAATACATAAGTGCAACCTTTTTAAAATCGCTAAGTGAAATATAATAATGTAACTTCATGTTTTTTGGAGCTCCTTCCATACGTGTGTGTGTGTGTGTGTGTGTGTGTGGCAGTTGTGTACTCTCTCTCTTGCGTTGTGTATTAATCCAGGCACACTTTATTACGCTACTCCTTGATGTTTGTTGAAGAGGACCATCCCACCTTTTTCTATAGGGTGCACTGGTGGGTGACGGATGTGTCACCTGTGATGCAGTGCACTGTGATTATATATTGAGTCAAGAGGCCTTCAGGTTTTGGGAGAAGCATGCATGCACAATATCGCCACAATCAAGCGACGTCATAAGCAAAATCTTTCTTGTGCATTCTGGATTTTAACATGCATTCAGGTCAGAAATATGAGAGGTCTATTTTAGTACCAAATACTCAGATTGACTGAGTCATAGATGTTGGATACTAGCTTTATATTTTTGACTTAAGAAATAATAATATCAACTTCATTGATCCTGACGTAACGTATGACTTGGATGACAATATGTGTAAAAACGGCTTTATTCATTCGGAGTGATGCAATACAAAGTAGGAAAGAGTGCAAAATATAGACTGCGAATAAAACACAATACGAACCATTCAAATTATCAGTAACGCGCGAAAAACAAACATACACAAGGCTATAAATGTAAACAGGTTTTAAACAGGTGAACAATAAAGTGAAATAAAAATATAAATGTGCCAAAAAGTCAACCGTTAACAGCGAGGGTCATAGACAATAAACCGGGTTGACAATAAAACAATGACAAATGGGACGAATACATCTATAAAATTCAGATGAAGTCGTTGGAAGACAAAGTTTTGGTGTATTACCATTCTTGAATAAAAACATAACTGTTATGTAATGCACACCTCTGTGTTACTCAGGACAAAGTAAAAGCTTGCCATCCTCACTTTCATGTGACCGCTTGCACGATAGCACACGACTCGAATATTAACCCATACTATTGTTTACCTGTGAACACCATACGTGCTTTGGTTTTTTTGGATGAAAAATATGGTTCACAAGCCGGACAAAGTCTAAGAACGTCTTTTTAGTTTTTCTTTTTGAAATTGATATGTAAATAAGAGAGGAGAGTATGGTACTTTTGGCCCTGAGAGGTCTGGAGTCATTTTGTGCTCACCAGTTTTATTGACGGGACCAAATGCTTCTCCTATCTGTTCAATCAGCTGTGGAACATTCTACGATTGGATCAATAAGGAACACATTGTAATCTAAAAGGGAGAACGCGAAGGATCATTACTTTCTTAATCCACACTTCATCTCTCTCTCGTTTGCGTGTCCTCTCCATCGCTGCTCAGTGCGACTGTCAATGCTCAAGGCCCGTGAATCATATTTATTTCCTCTCCGAGCTTACATAAGCAGTGATGCCGCCTGCAGACCAGATTCATCTGTTGTGTTCACCTCCATCGTTATCTTTCCTTTGAAGATTACGCCGTGTTGTGGCGATTTTCTTTTATCCCGTATTTGTTTTTATTAGAAGGGAGAAACAAAGGTTGAATACCAAGCTCGTTCGTTAAGTGCAATCAGTGAAGTGGCGTAGTCCGTCCACCCTCATCTAAAAATAATGCTGTGGTTCTGTTCCGTGGTGCTCGGTGAGTCTGCCTCCTGCTCAGCTTCCAGCTCTGCTGCCTCGTGAAATAGCCATTTTGGCTTCGCACCAGGACGCATTCGTGTTGCCAGAGCCGCACGTTGATTCATGGTCCTGATGGGTTTCTGCAAGATAAGGAGGGTTAGATCTGTATTCTGCACAGGCCTAACCCTCGCTGCTGGAATATATATATATATATATATATATATATATATATATCTTTCTTTCTTTCTTTTTTTCTTTCTTTTTTTCAACATAAACTTGTGTTTCTCAGAGGAAACTCGTATTTAGGCAACAAAACCACTTAGTTCGGTTCAGGAAAAGATCGTCGTTTAGGTTAAAAATAACCACGGAAGTGTACTGAAGTACACAAGTTATATGACAAAAACATCAACGTTGACAAACGGCGGTCTCCTGGCTGAAAGATCGCCTTTAGTTGGATTTGATTTTCCATCAAGTTGCTGCTATATGTTTTGTTGTTTTAATGACAGATAACAATTCAGTGAATTTATATTTATTTTTTATATTATTGTTGTAAGGTAGGAAAGACATGGTTTAAGTGAAGCCTGGTGTTTCCTTACACCTAAAAGAATGACCCCAGTGTCTTCCCCACAGTGAGGCCTACATCTTATCAATTAACCACTGGTATCTGGTCGGTGCTCGGTGTCGGCCGACGCCTAAAGCCCAGCTTCCTGTCTCAGGACTCGGAAAAGTCGTAGCGGTGCGTCCCTGCTCTCCAACGTGCTCGAGATATAGGTAGAACAAGTGTTTCAACGCAAGGGTTTGTTTTCTCACTCTCTCTCAGCACATCTACTTCTTCATGTAAAGTGACGGTTTACTTTGGTCGTCTCGTTCATTTACATGCAAATGCAGATAGCGGTGTGTCAGGCTGGCAGTGCATTTGAATATTTATACTAAACGTGACGAGAGCTGACATTAAGCTGACTCAACAAGACATATTTTCAGCTCTCTAAGTCGCCTTATGGCACCGCACACATCAAATACTGCTGCATTGGACGGTGTTACTCATCCACAATGCTAAAGTTGCTGTTTTTTAAAAAATTTTTTGCTAATGTGTCAGTGGCAATGGTGCAAGCGTTGGCTTTTTTTTTTTTTTTTTTTATCTATTCTGTAATGAAGTAACATTTTGACCATTTTACCATCGCGCTCCATTAGGAGTCCAGTTCACTTCTGTATTATGTCCCTCTATGAATGGCTCCCCTACTCTCAAAGGGAGCTATTAGACATAATTAGACCCATAATGCATCTGGAGCCCTCAGTGATAGTCACCCCTAATGGACACAGCTGCGTCACATGCTGTCTGTGGCGTGGCTGCGGGGTTAATGACGGCCCGCCATAGGACGCGTGACCGCAGCCTCCAACTTGTTACTGGCGTGCGGTCCGTCCGTCTGCCACTGTTCTCCTCGCGTTGCACGAGAATCACGTGAAATAAGACACCTGCTTACGATTGACATCAATTCAAATTTAGTCTCGCATTTCATGTGTCAATCACATTGGAGGCTGACATGGTTTTAATGTGTTATTGCAACAATATCATATAGATATTAGATGATATTTCTTTTTTGTTTTTAACTTTATGCTGTTTTTAAATCATTACTATTATTATATTTATGTTTAATATTATATCAATAATTAATTATAATAATTTATTGTGGATTTATTTTTTTACCTTTTTTTTTTACTTAGTTCTTTTTCTTTACTGTTTATTCATTTATTTATAATACTTGTTTTTGATTTATTTTCCTATGTCTCTTATTTGTACTTTACCCTCTGCTGCTGTAATCCTGTGAATTTCCCCAGTGCGCGACTAATAAAGGATTATCTTATTTTATCTCTTAATAGGCCTATTTCATTTTTTGTATTTCTATAAAGATCTCATGCTCCGGTGCGAATGGTTCTCCATGCTTTTTGATGAGCACACAAAATGTAAAAACTTTAATGTATTATTGCCGACGCAGCCTCCATAATTCTCGACCGGGAAAGAGGCAGAAAGAACCTGTAGAGAACACAAAACAACGCCCCCAAAACGAGATGCTGATTTGCGTATGACAAATAGTATCGCGTGACCTCTGTGTTTTGAGAAATATATGGTAGGTAATTTGCAGTGGAATTATTATTTCTTTTTAAAAATGATTGCATTTTCACACAGGATTAAGGCCTCAGACGACCTCCGCAAATATTACAAATGACCTCAGGTCCCTGGGTAATAATGGTGCAAATAGGGCTTACGTCTGTTATCTGTATTTTTATGTGTGTTTTATTCATGCAGCCATCTTGACCGGGACAAATGTTGTCAAAGAGATTCAAAATCTCAATGGAATTATCCTCAATAAATAAATAAAACAAATGCAATCTCTTTTATAACCTATAGACAAACCAGTGGGTGTTCATGAGGCTTTCTAGTTTTAAATTATCTCTGAAGCTATTGAGAGAGAAATATATTTGCAAGTCAGTGACGCACACAAGTCCAAAAAACATGAAAAATTAGGCTGCTTACTGTTTGTGAAACGCATCCAGAGGACATTGATGCAACCACCATCTTCTATAACGGCCCTGAAACAGGAGAGTTTACACAAAGTGTGCACAGATTCCATTTGAATAGTTATTTATTACACTTATCTTTATGTTTCATGCCATAAGTATGAACCCTTTAGTTTGAGCGAAGTCTTCACATTTTCTTTTCTCCTAGAAAACGAGCTCCAGTCGTTTTCCTCCCGGTGTTACTCTTTCAATTGGAAATGCATAACTAGCCCAGCTTATGAACCACTGGTTAAATTATGCATCCATTAGCTTCTCAGTGCTGGGATAACAACCTTTAAGAGACAGGGAAACGCTGCTCCGGAGACGGTGTTTGCATTTCAGGGTGGAGTTTCTGAATGTGGTGTTTGTTGTTGGCCGTGGCCTGAAAGTAGGTTCCTGTCACTCATCACATGTGTTACAGTTGCTAATGTGGGCGTGTCCGTGCTGTCATATGTTTTAACACCCCCATTGTCTCTGCTCCACTGTGACTTCTTTGAAGTGTAAATAATATGATAATGAACGTAGAAGTCTTAATGCACCAGGAGTTGTCAGTTTTCGGTGCTCGTTCCTCAGAGCGACGGAGCAACGGCTGTCCTTTGTAGAGCCGCCATTTTACGACAACGTTTAACAATCATGCTGGGAGAAATCTGTTGTGGGAGAGATGAGTGACTGTAGTCTCAATAAGCCAGACTTCAGTGCAGACAGTGGTTCTTTGTAATGAAAGTGCACATTGTTCTGCTCTCTGCGACGCCGTTTGTTTCCCCGTGGGTAGTTACCGAACAGACGAGGTGTCAATGAAGCAGTTTGATCCTAACCTCCTGGTGGGGGGGTGGGGTGGGGGGGGGGGCGTGGCAACTTCCTTCTGCATTTTAGTCACGCGTCACGTTATTGCGGCTTAATAACATCACATGAAATATCATCAAGTGTTTCTGTAAATAGTTTTAGAAACAGGTTCTGAGCCGAGCATAATCCCTCCCTTGTTTTAAACGCAGTGCTTTCTCGTCACATGTACAGCACATTCAGAGCGCTCACACGGTTAAGCACCAGTGGTGTTGGTCGTAACTTTGTTTGACTAAAGCGCAGCTGGCTCACTTGTGATCATGTGCTGTCAACGAAGCAGTAAAAATATTGTTTTCCGATGGTGTTATGTTGTCAGGGAAGTCACGATGAAGCGGAGAACTCCTTTTTTAGGTCACATCGTGCACCTACTTACCAACGTGTGCAGAAAAATTACAAGGAAGTCAATTCCTTTTGTATTTATATATCGAATCCAATCATCTTTTCTTCCTGTAATATAAAATATCAGCTCGCACCGACCAGTTTCAACCGATGATGTCATAATCTCATGTGCCGGTTTCTCTTAAGTAAATGTCTTTTAGATAAACCCCGCTAAGGGCCGTGTCTGATGGTGTGACGTCAATTTGGCCGCGTGGACACTCGCGGATGCGTCGAGCATAAATCACACCTACGCCCGCCCACGTTTTATCGCTCCAATCAAATGCGAAGGATCTGATTTACATCTCTTGTCGCTGTACGCCGCTCAAATATTCAGTTTCCCTTGGAAATATGTCAAAGTACAGAATAGGAGTGTGAATCACCAGAGGCCCCACAATATGATATTATTGGCATTATAAACCCTGAGTATTGTGATAACATATGTTGCGATCCATTTCCTTTTCATTATGAAAAATATGCTGTTTGTCGACATCTGTTTTATCTAAAAGGATCTTGTTTTCACTTGGTTTACTTCACTAATGAATTTTTTGCAGCAAAATGGCTTTTTCATTCAAGCACTTATTGTCATAAATGTTGCATCATGCACCTGACAAACAGTTCAGTTTGTATTACGGTCTACATACTCCAATCTGGCTGACTTAACCCGTGACCCCACCAGAAAACAAACTATTAATTTGTATTTGCAAAATCAATAGTTGCATAATAAACTAGAGAAGCTAAAGATGCTCTAACTTCTGTTTCACTGGGACTCAAACGTTAAACTTTTAATGTCAGAAATGTTTCCGTCCTGCTGTTTCTAATAATGTGAAGATTACGGTTTCTTGTGTCGTCGTGGCTGAGATGATGCTGGACCGGAGCTCCTCGGTGACGAGTAGCCATCTGTTGAGGTGCCGGTGGAGTCCGCTGCTGTTACCTTACAGGGATTTAAGAACCATAGTTTAAGCTACGAGGGGGGATTATTCCACCAAGGCCCCTCGGCTACTTACCGTGTCACTGAGCCGCTCCTGAAAAGTCCTCATCCTCCTGACAAAACAAAAATAAGCGGCTACAGAAAAAAAAAAGAAGAAAAACACGAAAACACTTGCAACCCTATCAAAGTTTTATAGGAAAGTACCGTCTACTCCTCTCTGTTTTCAGGGACGCTTTAATAGCCTTTCTTGTGTTTGGTTGACTGGACGTGCTGCTGGTAGGCTCGTCATGTCTGACATCTTTTTGTCTGGTGCAGATGATCCTTCTGTAGAATGACAACGTCGACATGACATCATTGTTGTTTGTCTTTCATTTCGTGTGAAGTGTAGATGTGACATTTTTCCGGGGGATTTCTTCAGAATGCAATGCTGTTACATTTGACGTCTTTTCCGATCTGTCATCGGTAGTTTGGTGGAAATAAAACCACTTCCCTTGTGTTTGAACAACTGGAGACGGCACAACATTGCTCTCATGTTTTATAAATGATAAAACTTCTATCATTTATCTGGAAAAAGCAGAGAGGACATTAGTCCTCAAACGTATTGAATTTAAACCATCAACTGTCATTTGGGGTTGAAAAGTATTAGTATTGGTACAGGCGAAGTTGAAACCACTGTAAACTTGAGTAGAATAATAAGGGACACATATAGTCCCCGACATTCAAACCCCCCCACTATTAATCATGATGCCACGTTCAGCCTAATTTTTCAGCTGTGTTATGCAGCGCTGGGGACCAGATTTCTTCACGATGCATCCATGTTGTTTATCATTCGTCTACAGGCCAGTGTTTGAAAGTAGACTTGTCCCAACAGAAATGCCTCTGATACAGCCCAACATGCATTCAAGCTCCATTCAGTAAAACTGAGTATTGAGAGAATGTAGATTATAACGGTATCATAATGTATTCAAATGTAATCTTGTAGTTTTTGGTGAATTAATAGTTGTTTGAAGGGACTTTTTTCACAGCGATATGAAATCGATATTAGAGAGGGAATTATGACCTGATTCCCTTTGTTTGTTTTAACGCTCTGGTATCTGATCGGTATCTGCCGTTGCACAAGTTCACGTGGCCAAATCTGTATCAGGAAAGAACATTGTATCGTAACATCTCTACTTCAAAGACTTAAGTCTTTTTCTTGTGTTACAGGTTTGACTTTTTCGAACCACCACGATGATGATCAAGGAGCTGCATTTCAACTGTACACCCGAACTCTCCCAGTTGTGATGGGAAGGCACCACTGACTCAAGAGGGAACGTAAATCCTGTATGCCGTGACGTACGGGACGTAGTCAGTCCAAGATGGAGAAAAAGAAAATGTGCCCTCGCCTTCTGGACTACTTGGTGGTGGTCGGCGCAAGGTAGGAACCTACTCCGACTTCTATAAGCAGTTTGGGTTTAAAGGAATGTTCTAGTCATCTCAGTGATGAGGGAGGCTGTAAATATTGATTTGAGAAACAACATTTAGTGATGCCGATTTTAAGGAAATATCTGTCGTCAAGTCTTGGGGTCTTATTAAAAATACCACACAAAATAGCACAAGAAAAAATTATCTCACAAATAGTTTGTGTGTAAGCTCATTAAGCCCAACCTATAGTTTGAACCTTGGCTTTGTGCCAGTAAACTGTTTACCTTTATAAGTATCGAGACGGAGCAGGAGATTACGGTTTCCACGATTAACTACCCAGAGTCGTACAAACCAGGTTCAAAGGATTTGTAAACCGCTTTGTGGCGTCTTAGCATACGATAAGCAGACCAACTGGACTTCCTGGTAGTTAAACCATCTTCTACCTTGAGCCTGAAGGAAGGAGGGTTCACTGCCACTGGCCCCCGAGTACCTGCACTGGATCACTGAGGCATGTTAAGTGTTTCAGATGTGGGATGTGGGAGGGTGGTTAGTGTATTTGGAGCTGGTCCTGGTTAAATGTTGTGTAATAGTGATACTCGGAGTTATACGTTTCTAAAAAACAACCTGTGGAGCTAACATCATCAGAGTAAAGCACCTAAACACTTCTATGCTACGCTAGCTAATGAGGGTATACTGACTGTATACAGGATTTTTATTGTTTTCTAATTATGCGAACAATATATGAAATAAGAGATGGAGCTTTTTCTTAAAGAGTAAAATCCTTTTTAGTTCAACCAGAAACAGCAGCTAGATACACCAGACTCCATTGACCAAAGCAGTCATTTTAGTCTTTCCACTTTTTCAACAATGTCTAAATCTGGTTTGGTTGAAATAAACCCATAATTCACAGCATTAGAACTGAAAATATTGGATGAGGAGCCAGAGGGAGGTCACTGAAACCGCTTTTTGGTTTGTTGTTCCAAATGTTTCTTCAGAGAGTGCAGTTAGTGACCGTGTGGGCTCCATTGTAGCTTTGACAGCTTGACAGAGTAGCAGTTTGGGGCGGAGCTTAGCGTAAGGTCAATTAGACCACATAACTAATGATAGGTGCAGCGCTGCAACTGCTTTGAAGCTAAACCAAATGTTTCTCCATCTCCCCTCCAGGCAACCAAGTAGCGACAATGTGGCCCAGACACCTCAGCTCCTCCGCCGCTACCCGCTGGAGGACCACCACGACTTCCCGCTCCCACCAGACGTGGTGTTTTTCTGCCAACCGGAGGGCTGCCTGAGTATACGCCAGCGACGGGTCAGCCTCCGCGACGACTCCTCGTTTGTTTTCACGCTGACGGACAAGGACTCGGGAATCACCCGCTACGGAATCTGCGTCAACTTCTACCGCTCTTTCCAGCGAGGGCACCATCGCGCTCGCGGGGACAAGAGCGGCCACGCGGAGGCGGCAGCGCAGGCGACGGAGACCGCCAGTGATGGGTCCGACGGCAGCAGCGGCGGAGGCGGCCCCACCTCCGTGCTATCGCCGCCTAACAATGCTGACTCAGCAACTCCACCTGCCTCCGGAGAGGAGAGCGGACAACCGGGTGCCGAGCTGAACGCCGGCAAATCCCCACAGCACAGGCGGAACGCTGCCAAGATGGCGGCCAGGAACCGCAACAGCACGCTCACCTCGCTGTGCATACTCAGCCACTACCCCTTCTTCTCCACCTACAGGGAATGCTTATATATTCTCAAGAGGCTGGTGGACTGCTGCAGTCAGAGGCTAACTCAACGAGCCGGGCTCCCTCGCACCACCCAGAGGTGAGGCTTAAGGTGGCTCCGCCCCTCGTACATGCTGCGCTTCTTGGTTGTTTTCTTATTTTTCTTTTGGTGCACATTAAAACATACATGTATTTATGTAATATGTATTTTAGATGCCACTGCTTACAGCTGTTTAAAGGTGGTTTTAGCAAAACAAACTATCCACGTGAATTAGTAAAATCTGGTTGGTTGCTGTAAAAAATAATGACCACATTCATGCTCCCCAAGAACGCTTATTGCTTTTGTCACTGCTTCACTCCAAATGTCAACTCATTATTGGGCAGATTGCCACAAGTTCATTCACATTACCAACGGCATAAAACCTTTTGCTTTTAATAAAACTATGGCATGTACCTTCTAGCCGTCGTTTTTTTTAGTCGTTGAATTTGATTCCGTGACGATTTGTATTGTGGAGTGTAATTAACTTGACAGCCTCTAGGGGGCTCGGGGGCGGTAACTCTCGTTAAAAGAAATTTACCCCTCAAATCTGTACATGCACATCTGTACAAAAAAAAAAAAATTTTAAAAAAGAGGGAGAATGAATAGCATGCTTAGAAATGTAAATACGGCTCCTCTGAGCTGTTGAATAGCGGCATTGTGTTCATGCTGACGTGGCATCGCATGCAAATTATTGACGACACAAACACAGGCTTGATACAGTCGTTCAAAATCCTTTCCAAAAAAAATAGCAAAGATTTGTTGCTTCGACTATGATCCCCCCTTCCATCTGTTTCTCTCATTGTCCACCTGTTATCTGTATGTTTGTGTTGCACAATTAATACCAGGGCTTTTGTCTGTGGCTCCATGCAGTTTTGCAGGCCATCTGCAGCATGTCATGTTTTCACAGGACGCTTTATGCTATCACACTCCACCTCCATGATAAATACCGGCAAGCAAAATATCCACAGTGCATTTAAAAGGTTTTATATTCCAGCAAATAATATTTGATCCAGTGTTGTAGGTTCAGCTGAGGTACGGAGACAGTTGTTAAGAATAATAAACTTTTAATAACATTTTTTTTTCCTTTTTTGTTTAGTTCAGTTGGATACACAGAATTTCTGTTGATACTTGAGCTGCTTTTTAGTTGTGCACCCATAGCAAGGGATGAGTTCAAATAAAGAGAAGTAATGTAGCAGCTGCACTTTTATTAGAAGGAACAGCATTCAGCACAGTGTTTTGCTTATTAGACTGAAGAGTTGATCGTTTTTGTGGTGATTTTTCTTCTTAATTAACCAGCAGTGTTGATTGATTCTTATTTGGTTCATGCCGCAGACAACACCCACAGCCGTACACGGTGTGTTGTTGTGGCATTGTGTTGTTGCTCTTGGTTATCCAGGGTGACACAATGGATTGCAATTTTGGAGAGACAAAGTGTTAATTAGGCTGTCACTTCACACTGGCTTTGGCCCAGTATGACTGTTGGTCCCCCAAAGTGTTTTCCCCACAGCCCTCTATTTATTCATTTATTTATAGCTATATAACCAGCGCTGCGTTTCCCCCTAATTATCTGTCTAAGGCACAGATCATTTCATACCTTGACTTTTTTTTTTCCTTTTCTTTCCTCTGATAAAATGCTGCAGCTGATATCATCAATATAGATTTCTCTAGACAGCCTAAAAAAAAAGGCTATTAAAGCCATAGGCCGAACAGAACTGAGAACCTGCCCCCCCCTCCCCACCCCCCCGAGATATGGTTGGTTGAAAAGTGGCGTGGCAATGACAGAGAGGCAGGAGCGCCGTTGCATAATGGCTGCGAGCGCGTTCTATTCTATGGCGGCTCTGACAGATTGAGGTCTCTGGCTGCCTTTGGGTAGCAGCTGCAGTTGGTGGGAGGGCTCCAAAGGACTAATGATTTATCTCCCTCCTTACCACACACACACGTACACACACACGTACACACACGCGCAGAGTATACACTCTAGAGAGGGTTTAATGACACCGTGTGTGTGGGGAATGGAGGGTTTGCGCATCAATATTTCGGCGATTGCTCAAGAGCCTCTCGTGTTTTTTAAATATCATTTGCTCGTTATATTAGTGATTTCGTCGGCCTCCTGGTGGCTGTTTGCTACAGTTAAATGAGCAAATCGTTTAATTTCATCTGTTTTTAATTCTAAAAATGACTCTTGACAATACGTGTTGTTTGTTAAGCTTAACATATTTTCCATGTTGGTGAAATCTTTTTGATTATGGAAATAGGAGTCACTGTATATTAGAGCTGTGTATTGGCAAGAATTTGGCAATATGATACGTGTCATACAGGGTTTTGAGTCTATATATTGCAATACTGTTGGCATTTTAGGAAAACTGTCATAGTACACTACATTAAAATAATATCGCAATACTCAAGTGTATTGATATTTGTCTCATACCCGTTCAAACTGCCACTATAATAAGGCCAAATTATGTTATTCATTCTTTATTACACGTTTCAAGCTATTTCTGAAAATATTAGTCTTAAAGACAAAAATGCCAGAAATTCTTATTCTAGCTTCTCAGATTTGATGATCTGTTGCTTCTCTCTGTTTTATATAATTATACATTTAATATCTTTTGTTTTTGGATTGGTGGTCTGACAAAACCAGACACTTGAAGGCGTCATGTGGTCACACGATGCCTTTTGAATTGCTTCAAACTATTTGAACACCTTATGTTAGGATTAGGAGACTTGTTAGAGATCAAGAATGAATCAATGAAATAAATAACATGAATGCAAAGGAATCCTTCTGTATACACGCTCTGTTTGCCTCCTTCCCAGGGACACCATGTGGCGGGTGTTCACCGGGGCGCTGTCGGTGGAAGAGAAAGGCAGCCAGCTGCTGGCGGACCTGCGGGAGATTGAATCCTGGGTGTACCGGTTGCTTCGCTCACCGGTGCCGGTGGCCGGTCAGAGGCGTGTGGATGTGGAAGTCCTGCCCCATGAACTCAAGCGGGCGCTCACCTTCGCCCTGCCGGACAACTCTCGCTTCTCCATGGTCGACTTCCCCTTGCACCTGCCCTTAGAGCTGCTGGGCGTGGACGCCTGTCTCCAGGTCCTCAGCTGTGTCCTGCTAGAGCACAAGGTAAGGACGGCACAGAGGGCTTTTAGTTGAGGAGAAGCTGATGACTCTCGTTGTCATAAATGCAATAAAACCCTTAAAAGTAAGAGAGGTAACATCAGCAATTTATCACAACATTTGGTTAAACAGAAGAGTTGTCGACTGTTTGTCGAGCAGCTGTCCGTACTCGTCCACCCCAGGTAACGTTTAATAAATTGAATTTGAAGTTTAATTGTCTTTTTTTCACAATATAATCAAAAAGAACCGCTAAGAGTATCAATAAGGAATCAATTGGGTCTGTCTCTTTGTTTTCATCTATATGTATATTTTTGCCGGGGGGAGATGTGCAGTTGCCTTCTGCTGCAACAAAAACACCAGTGGGACTTTATTAAAGACTGACCTCATTGTTTCAAGGAGAAAGGACAAGCAAAGCTATATTTAGTGCGTTTTGATTGGTCAGTGGTTTCTTCTCGAGAGCAGCTTCCTGTCCACAATTACACTTGTTCAAAGACCCTCCTGAGAAATCTCCTGAGTGACCTTCATCAGACCTTTTCATGTTGGGTTAAAAAAGAAAAAGCGAGAGGAAAGACTCTTCTTCTCTTTCTTCTCTGTCTCTCTTATCTTTAATACTAGAAGCATTAGCAGGGATGTAACACAAATCCCTGCTTGGCCGGTGCTGGAGTCGTGTTCTGTTGTTGCTATTGCTTTACCGTGACATTGATACGCAGCCTCATTTGCAACTATTCCAAATCTAAGCCTAAGCTTTGCAGCTTCGGTCACCGATTAAAGACACAACTGCCGGTTAAATCCTGGACAATTTCTCTGCTTTTTCCTTTCTGTATTTCATATACAGAATGTATCCGGGCCACCGACCTAAATAGATGTTCCCTCACCCAAAAAACATTCAGCTTGAAATTCAGATTGATCGAAAAAGTCTTTCTGAATGGGGTCGACCACCGCGAATACATTCTCCACCTATATGAAACGCTGCCATCTCCTATTCATCCTTTTAGGCTATTATTTATTTCTTTTTTTTTTGAAGGTGAATTCAATGCATTCATTAAATTCAGTCAGGCTGAACTAAAGTGCTGCCTGGAAGCTTTTAGAGTGACTTCCCTTTCAAGCACTTTCTGCTGCCAAATTAATTTTTCATAAAAGCTCAGTTTTTTTTGAATGTTGCTGTTGTGAAGCCAAGGCAAAATTGGGGTTCACACCTTTTTAGGATACAGATCAAAAGAGGAAATATAGGTAGATAGAAGACAACAAAGCGTCTGTGTCTGTTTTTTAAATACGCATTTCTTTTTTTTCTTCCTCAGGTCATTCTTCAGTCCAGAGATTACAACGCTTTGTCTATGAGCGTCATGGCCTTTGTCGCCATGATCTACCCTCTGGAATACATGTTCCCCGTCATCCCCTTACTACCAACGTGCATGGCCTCTGCCGAGCAGGTAAAACTTATGAATACATTTCTAGTGAGTGGCTGATTTCAAACATGCAGGTTTTAATTGACCCTTGGCTAAGCCCCGCCCCTCTGCTGCTACGCCGCTGAACTGTCAGAGCTACGGTACCATGGAGCCCACACTGTCACTAACTGCACTGCCTCACATTTTTTGATAAAATTAAAAATTGTTTTAAGACCGAAGCGGACAAAAGGGATTACAGTGTCTGTGTGTTTTCCTGGAAATATCCAGGATGTTAAACTGATTCATCAGTGAAAAGAGGTTAAAAAGATAAAGATAGAAGCTAAAGCTACAGATCAGTGTTAAAGTGAACTGCAACATCACCTGGAGATCCAGACAGAAGACAATGGAATTAAGGAACAACTCTGGTCCTTAAATTCACTGTTGCAATCATTAAAAAACAAAAGCAGCATGTGTAGACCCAGTATACCTTCAGTAGCTAGCATAGCATAGAGGTGCTAACGCTGATGCTACGCTATGATTGGCCAGTCTGGAGAAGGGTCAATTGCAAATGCTCTCAGGCCAAGTTTTGACTGACCGGTATGTTTTCTCCCCACAGCTGCTTCTGGCCCCCACTCCCTACATCATAGGTGTACCTGCCAGCTTCTTCCTCTACAAAGCTGATTTCAAGATGCCCGACGATTTGTGGCTGGTCGACCTTGATAGCAGCAAGGTCGGTGCATCGACATGCCGCTCCGCTCCTCCCTTCTCATCTTGTTTTGTCCATTTTTAATGATTTTTGTTTTACAACTTCTTGTTTATTTTGTTTTTGTCGTCTCCAGGTTATCGCACCAACCAATGCAGAGATTCTGCCACCTCTTCCAGAGCCTGAAGCAGGCGAGCTTAAGAAGCATCTGAAGCAGGTACTGCATGTGATTTGTGTCGGCCCTATTGAATTGATATCAGTGTTATATTCTTTGATGCTGCTGCTCTGTGGCAGCCAGGGCTCAGCACAAAGCCGGAGCGTCTCCTGCACATCAGCGACCACATGACCCAGCTGCTGCCCTGCAGCCGAGCTGTCAATGCTGTTAACTGATTGCTTATATGAATGTAAAACTTCTCTTTTCAGCAGTGTGAAGAGTAGGGGCTTCCTTCTTCATCACAGTTGTATGTATTGTAGATGAGTGTGAGAGCATTTGAAATTGGGATTTGTGGTGCACTAACATAAACAAATGTTTTTCTTTTCTTTTTTTTCTGTTTTCTTTGCATGCTCAAGCTCTTGGAGGTAAAACTCAGATCCTAGGACCCTGCTACCCAAGCTAAACCTTTAGTAATGCTGCTAGTAACTAACTTACCCCTCTAACCCGATTATCTAACACATCAGAACCTGGATCTGATTCATGGGAACACATCAAAACACGTAGTATTGAAACTACTGACATGACGAGTCAGTGGGCCTATCGTCCAAGAACATTTAGCCATGGCGAAACTTTTAGTTGCCATTGGCTGTTGATCAGCGTTCCAATGCATCCTTGTTTTTTCACAGTGAAAACTTGGATGGATAAGAAGTTCATTTTCAGTTTGCCAGTTATCCTAAACTCTTATTTGAAGGACTACGGGACCAAATGGTTCTTATCCACAGGAAGGCCCTGGTCAGACAGAGCACGTTCTTTCCAGCGTGCTGTGTCTTTTTTACATTGTCGTTGTTGCTAGGCAACCACCAAGTTTAACACAAACCTTTTTAACGATACACTACCTAATAGTTTAGTTTAAATTCATGACGACAATGACTTACCTGAGTTCTAAAGTACCGCACCGCTGTTTCCTGTTCACATCATAGTGACTCCAGTTGGTATCGTGGTACAGCTCCGGGTATCCGGAAAAAGAAAAATGCTTATGACGTTCGGTGCTTTTCTACTCGGAGTTGATTTTTAAAAAAAAATAATTATTTGAGGCGTACATTGCACTCCGGGGCAGAGAGCGCAACTCGCTTCACCCTCATTCAAAACGATTATAAAAAACTGCACCAGGTTGCTTCAACACCATCTGTCTGATCAGGCCCTTCAGGCATTTTATAAAAGGAGACCAGCATAATGAAATTGGCTAACCCTCACTTTTTAATCATATATTTAAATTACACCGGGACAAAACTAGTCCATCCTTTTTTAATGATTTTAATTTAGTGGTTTGAGTTCTTCTTTTTTTCTTTTTTTTAGGCAGCCAAGCTCAAAGCTTCACAAGCTACAAAGTGAATACGAACTCTGAAGCTGTTTTAACTGTTGAAGGGACAGTTGGGATGTTTTGAGGTGGGGGTTGTATGAGGCAGTTTGTAGCAACAAGACTCCATTTGACAAAAAACGGTCATTTTACTTCTCAGAACACTGAAGCTGCTGGTGCACTTAATCGCTTGGTTTGTTTGTGTTGTTGTGTGAATTAAGTGATGCCAAACTAACCCTTTAAAACACCGACTGTCGATCAGGACCTCCTACAACCCCACTTAAAAAACACTGTCCCCTTTTATTTTACACCTTCAGCGACTACAACCAACATTTCTTCAACCATCCTCACATATACACATTTAGTTTTATACGCCTTGAATCAGAGCCGGTTCGTTAGAGGTGTGTGTCTGTGTGTGTGTTTGTGTGTGTGTGTGTGTGTGTGTGGCTCTCTCCCATGTGTGCGGATGTGTGACTGAGAAGCTGGTGTGTAGGAGTGTGCAAAGCCTCAGTTTAGCAGTTGTATATTTGGAAACGAGAACAACAACAACAACAATATCTGCGATTTGGAGAAAATGTTGCTGAAGATGGTTTAAGTGATTATCGGAAGACTGTGATGCCAAAAGCAGAATGTTGCTCGTGTGAGAGTCACTAAAAATACTTGCACTGAACACTGGATAACAAAAATAAATTGGTCCCGAACGAGCGACTAATTTATTTTACTTTGACAAAAAAACGGCGGTTGTGTTATTTCAGCTTGTTATTAAGGCTTTTATTTTGCTACAGGTGCTTTATTGTGCAAGTATTTTATCTATGTTTCTGAAAAGATCTGCTGTTTTGGTATCTGTCATCACCACTCCATCGTAACCACTGGCTCGCCCCAGCTGGTCACCATGGATGGCCTCCATGTGTCTTTTGGTGGCTTTTTTTTTTTTTTCTGTAGGTGAAGTCTGGTTTTTGGTCACATGTGTGCTTGTCTGTGTTCCTCACTGTCTTTCATGTTAAGCATTAAAAAAAAAACATCTCTTCTTTCCTCATACTCCTCTTTCTCTCTTGGTCTTCCTCTTTTGTCTCTTCGCTCTTCACTCACTCTCTCGCTCTTACTGGCCGTCCATCACTTCTCTCAAAACAAACACAAATGTATCTTTTCTTATCTCCTTTCTTCAGTCAATTGTGGAATATGAAAATAGAAATGATGAGACTTATATCTCGTCTTTGCACAAAAACAAATCACAAATATCGTCAGCAAGTTTGATCCATTTGGGCGTCGCCAAAATATGCTTATTTTGCTTATTTTGCTGTCAGCAAAAAAAAAAAGAGCAGACAAATGGGGGGAGGTGCTGCTGAAAGGAGACTAAGAAAAGAAAGGGAAAGGGCCGTGGTTGTGACCCTTCCGTCATGTGCTGTTCCAGTGTCAGTTCCAAGTTGTCATCCCAGGCCTCCATGTGACTCTCCTCGCATCTCTCTTATCCCCCTTCCTAGTGTCTGGTTAGGTTGACCGTGATCACCCAAAAGCAGATCTTCTCCTCTGAAAATAAGGTTACTCATTTCTCCTCCTGTGGAATGTGTAATGCCCCTGCACGGAACTCTTCTCTCTCACATTGTTTTGCTTGCGACTACAACTCGTCTCCTGCCCTCGGAGACTTGGATAAACTGCATAATCACAGGAATGTTGCGGACCAGTTTTATATTTTGACACACTGCTTAGCTCTGGCTTGAGCATGACTGAATGTGCGTGCATCTATCTTGGCATCAGTGAGTGTTCTTCGTTTAAAAAAAAAAAAAAACCAAACAAGATATGATGAAGCTAACCACCTTTTGACCGAGTTTTAACAACCTCATCCAGACCCGGCAACTAAATGTTCCATAATGCTAAGCTAAACATTTGACTCTTGAGTCTGCAGCAGTTTCCCCTTAAAGCAAACCCATGCATATTGACCCCCTTCCTCTTAGAAGTGACACACCCACCGGAGGCATCAACATGCACTAAAGCGAATCCTCAGCTGCTGTTTGTAAATAAGGGTAAAGACCAATTGTGAAAACATTAAGGGGGGGGAGGGGTTACTATTTCGATTCATTTCATTGGGTCATCCCATGAACCAGATTGTCCATGTTAAGTCCCCATTCCAGTAGTCAGTAGGGCTGTCCCGAATACCATTTCGTGTGTTGGTAGGAATCGACAGTGAATATTTAAAGCTTCGGCCACGACCCCAAAAAAAAAGAGCTTTAACTTGTCGATTAGTCGGCAGAACGGACACTTGTTTTTCGGTTTAATTATAAGCATTAATTCTTCAGGATTCTGATTTTCTAACGTATTGTTTTTACTTTTATTTTAAATTCTACAATTACACTTTTTTTTCTTCTTTTTTTTTAAAGTTTTGTCGTGTTTTTATAAATTTATAAACCCAAATTGAAAACCGACTACCTACCCAACAAACGAATAACCGAGCGGTTGAATATTCGGGTCCAGCCCTAACGCTCACTCACTTTGGCCCTAATTATTTTCCCTCCAAAAGCGAGGGCAAATATTTATATTATGCCCCATTAAGTGTAGAAATTGATATTTTAACTAAATGTTGATGCCGATCGTGGGAGTGGTCCATCACAGCGCTTTGTTTTTCTTTTGTCTTCAAATCCACTGCTGTGTTTTTGTAACGCATGTCCATGTCACCTGTTCTAGGCCTTGGCCAGTATGAGTTTGAACACCCAGCCCATCCTGAACCTGGAGAAGTTCCAGGAGGGTCACGAGATGCCTCTGCTCCCACCGGGGCGGGACAAGGCCTCGCCGTCCTCCACGGAGTTCAACCCTCTGATTTACGGCAACGACGTTGACTCTGTGGATGTTGCCACCAGGCAAGATATGAGCGTTTCCATTGGTCACGTTTCTCTCTGTCCATTCTAAGGTTCAAATTACTAATGAATTATATTTATAGATGCACCGGTATGGAATGTCAGGGCCGATAATGATAATCTGTTTGTTGTAGTCGATACCGATTCCAAAGCCAATGAAATAATCTTATGAATGCGAAAAGGATAATATATATATATATATTTTTAAGATTGACACGTTTCTTTTTCTGAAACACCAATATGTAGAGACCTCTCACCATCCCTAGAATAGAAAATACATTTATTTATTGTGAACTTGTTTGTATAAACCGTCTATTGTTTTTCACATTTAGTCTAATTACCTCCAGACCTGTGCTCCTCACTGATGCATGTGGAGGCTACAAGAAAAATCATTAAAGTGACTCATTATGATTATTATATTGTATCTCTTCTAAAAATGTACCCTTTGAAGTCCTTTTCATTTTCTCCATTGTAGCCACTGCTCTGAAGGTGATCGTGATATCCTAATAATATTTTTGCATATTTACGATAAAAAGAAAAAGGTTTTAAGCCAAACTAACTTTCTTTTTACAGGGTCGCCATGGTTCGGTTCTTCAACTCCCCAAACGTTCTCCAGGGGTTCCAGATGCACACTCGCACCTTGCGCCTCTTCCCCCGGCCCGTGGTGGCCTTCCAGTGCACCTCCTTTCTGGCGTCTCGGCCGCGGCGCTCCTGCTTTGCAGATAAACTGTCTCACACCCAGGCCGTGGAGTTCTACGGAGAGTGGGCTCTGAACCCCACCAACCTCGCCTTCCAGAGGATACACAACAGTAAGTGGACGACGGTGGTCCGTACCTTGTTCAGTTAAAGTCAGCGTTTAAGCTTCATACGCGACTGGCTTCTGTTCCAGATGTGTTCGACCCCTCCTTAATTGGAGACAAGCCCAAGTGGTACGCGCACCAGTTACAGCCAGTGGTCTACCGAGTGTACGATGGCAGCTCCCAGCTGGTGGAAGCCATGGCTGGACCCCTGGAGGATGAGGGCAACGAGTCTGACCCGACGGACAGGTAAAGCTTTGTTTACACTTTTACGTGAGCACGTGCGCATTTCTGTTGCATTATTCTGCTTGTTTTAAAACGCCAGAGGGTCCAAACTAAATGTACTGTGAAGAAGCAAGAAGACAGAGTGTAAACAGCAAAGCGTCAAAAAACAAACCTCCACGATGTTGAGGGGGGATGGTAATTAACTGTCAATATTCATGGCTATTAATGTCCTTTTATACAAGCACCGTAAAACAAAGAAGCCAAGTATTGAATGCATTATGAAGAGACAAATGGTTGAATATCTTGTAAACAATATGATTTGCCTGCAAAATATTTACTCGAATGTAGATTTTTAAGACCTCAGGTTTCTAAAGCATTAAGAAACAAAGTGGCAAAGTTCATATTACTTTTATCAGTGAACTATTTGTCACAGTCGCGTCTGAAAATGTACAAAATATTTTAGAGGTTAACGACCAAGTACCTCGACTACTTGCAGAGTCTTTGTTTGGCCACTTGACTCCGGCGAGGACGAATGACCCTGAAGAACCCGCAAGATGCTTTCTCATGAAAACACGTTGATCTGTTTAATGAGTTCATTATTGGCTGTAGTTTCAGTGAGGCAGCGGCTGTTGATGCATTGGTTTTGTTGCAGTGGCAGTGACAGCGAGGCGTACGACGACTCCAGCTCGTCCTACTCCTCCCTCGGAGACCTCGTGAGTGAGATGATCCAAGGCGACATCCAGGGAGACACACCGAGTGAGTTGTTGTTTCCTCACAAGACTTTAACATATTCATACCTTCCCTTTTTTTTTTTTTTTTTTTTTTTTAAATGTTTAACCTCGATGTCTCAGGCTTGGACCCGCCTACCCACGCTGCACTGGGAGACGCTAGCGAGGTTGAGTTTCAAGACCTCCACGACTTCAGGGACGGCCAGGGCTCCGAGGGTCCGCCGAGCGGGGACACGCCAGCCGAACCCTCCGATGGACAAGCGCTCCGCTCGAGCTCCAGCACGACCGCCAGCTCCAGTCCCAGCACGGTCATCCAGGGAGTCAACCAGGTGGCTGATCCGTCCCGTTCTTTAAGAAAAACTGTATTTCTCTTCTCTTATCTGTTGTTAAAATAAATAACGCCCTTTCCAAATATAAAATATTTAGCTTCTACAAGAATTTACATTTTACAAGAATGGATATGACCAAACTAGAATTGATCTTGTGTGTATTAAAATGAAGGAGAGCAATGTATTTAATCGTCCATAATGGATATTAATCCGTGTGCTCGTTTTTTTTCCCAGGAGCAAGGGGAAGCACCTGAAATTGAAGCATCAGCAGGTGCCGCTTTACAGAACCCAGTCTCCGGACTGGGCGGTCCGCCGTTCCTCCGACCCCCGGTCGATGCAGGCGTGGCGGACCCCGCCAACAAAAAGCAAGAGTACGACAACCCGTACTTTGAGCCTCAGTATGGCTTCCCCTCAGAGGATGACCCTGATGCAGAGGAGCAAGTGGAGTCATACACCCCTCGATTCAACCAGAACCTCAATGGCAACAAGTGTGTTAAGCTTGTTCATCACTTGAATGAATGCAGTATCATCATTCAAATGGGCTCTCTGACCGACCATGCAATGTTCTCCTACCAGAACCCAGCATGTCAGAACTACTCCCTCCATTCATGGTGGTCTTTGAATCTGTGGCGGTGGGATGTGATGTGTGAATGCTTGAGAGTTCCCCATGATGTTGTGTTCTGAGTGTTCTGAGTGTTCTGGTGTCTTTGGCGTGCGGTAATGTCTTTTGGTGGTTTCTTCAGGGTGCAGCGTCCTTTACGCCCCTGCAGCCTGAGGCTCCCGGGAGAGTCCGACGGGGAGGGAGACTCCCGCAACAGCTCGCCAAACTCCACCATCTCCAACAGCAGCAACGATGGATTTGGAGGACTCATGTCGTTTGCCAGTAAGAACATTTTAAATATAATTGTTTCTTTTTCAGCTAAGTCCAGCTTGTGAAACATGGAAGGGGGAAGTGGGGAGGGCTGGTTTCTGCGGGCGATGATGAAATGGAGCAGCAAAACCGATCTCACCCGTCAGACCCAGTTCTTAAAGTCCAAGTGCTTCTGTATTGTGACTGAGTGGCGTACAGCTTAGAGTTTAGTGTGACACAGAGGACCGTCTACTCCGCTCACACCTCCCTCACCTGTTGCTGCATCAGGAGGCGGACGAGGCAAACGCACACCAGCAGTCGTTGTGCGTCATCCAGCGGACGTTGGTCTGCGTGTGGCGATGTTTCCCTTCAACTAATTGGATTTCAGCCACAAGTTCTCTTCCTGTCTCCCTCCATGTCGCTCTGTTGGCTACTAACATACGCAAACGGTGACGTGCGTCGTTATGAGAGCGGTGTGGCTGGTTAGCACAGGGACACAGGATTAAAACTTGGAAAATGTATTTTTCATTTGACTGAGTCTTTAAAGACCTCACACCCAGCTGGAGCTTGAACACACCCCCTCACAAACTGAAGAAGGCCTTTAAACAGAGTACAGTGGGCGGAGTTGCCTACGTGAGAGAGAACTTGATGTTGCCTCGTAATGCAATTTTCTCTGTGCTTCTGACAACACTCTGCCCGCTCTTACAGGGTTGTTTACGGCCGCTGCAGGCAGCTGTTTTAAATAGAGAAAGCTGTAATAAATTCCCAGCGTACACTAGCTGCTCAGCACCAAACGCCTGACTCACAAAGTTGTTATCTGGTTGGTCAACTAGTTGAGCCTTTTAGCAGCTAAAGAGCCAGATGTGAATGTTCCACTTTAAGTTCATCAAGCCTGGAGGGAGTTTCATCAAATTTGGCACAAACGTCCAATTTAAGGATGAACCAATTAAAATTCGGAGGTCAAAGCTCACTGTGACCTCACAAAAGACTCTTTTTTTTTTTTTAGCCATAACTCAAGAATTCATATCCTAATTATGACAATGTTACACAAACGTCTAATAGGATAGAATGATGACGTGATGACCTTTTTAGGAAAGACGTAAACAATGTAAACTGCAACCTGCCTGGTTGCTTGAGGTATAGAATCGTGCGGCGGTCATTCTCGTGTGTTATAGATCCACATTTACATATTTACTCTTCTTCTGGGTGAGTTGCCTCTTGTTTAGAGACATGATGACAATAAGGGTAAACATCTTCTCCAAATTGTCTTTGAAGGGTAAATAATGTCAATTATAATACTTTTGCTATTGCATTCCCCTTTTCTCACTATATTCTTTAACACTCCCACTACAGGCAACCTCTACAAGAACCACGGCACCAGCTTCAGTCTGTCCAATCTGGCTCTGCCCAACAAAGCCGCGAGGGAGAAAACGCCGTTCCCCAGTTTAAAAGGTAGGACGACCGCTGTCATCGGCTCAGGTTCCTCATGAGGTTCTCGTTTCTGTCGTCATCATATTCGGTGTGTTTTCTAAGGTAATGAGAAACAGTTTAAGAACAGTAGGGAGATAAAATAATCTTTAACATTTGTTTTTCTGACCTGCTCATTTAATGTTTTTCCATCGCTGGCTTAATTCACCTACCTATTAATAAGACATTTTTATTTAAATTTAGATTACACTCAAATACTAGGATTTAATATACTATTCTACGGGAAAAAATAATAATTATAAATACGTTTATGACCACTTCTTATCCACTAAAAAGAAGTAATCCATAATTTATGTAAACTTGTCTAAACAAAAAAGTATAATTCTTTCATTCAGTATTTTTATTTCTATTTAATTAATTTATTGTCTGTCCTTCTGTCTTTTTTGTTTTCAATTCTTTTTCTAAATTGCTTTTGTTGGGTAAAAGAATATTTCAATTTTGATGTTGAGGAGGAAATGGAGCAAGCAGGTTTGTAGATGTGTTTTTATAGTTTGACCTTCTTCCCGCTGGATTGCGAAACGGATATGGTGCTATTTTAAAGGAGAATATTGAGGACGTATCAAACAAAGTTTTTCTCTCAAAATTAATGGGAAAATCCAGTTGAAAGCAGACTTCATGTTGTTTGGTCTTAATTTGAAGATATCATCAACTATTTCTCATGTGCAGTTTTTTTCATTAATTTGCCTTTTTTTTAATTATTTTTCTTTTGACTTTTCTTACATTTTCTTCTCCTTCGCCACTAGCTGAGAGTATAGAATGTGTTCCAGCATTGGTACTAATGTGCATTTGGAAGCAGATAAATGTGGCGAAGGCAGCCCAACGACGGGTAAGCTGTCCAAAACAACTGCAGGATATATAGTTTTAATAAGGACTCAGATGTTGATGCATCAGACAAACTGCAGTTATGCTTGAATGGAAACCGAAGCATAACATCATTTTATCAAATGGGGAAGGAGAGAATCATTTTGCTGACTAACTCGGTCACGCTTTGCTAAAGTTACAGGGACTGTTCCCAAGTGCAATTTTCAGAGTAATTAAACTGGTTAATATTTATGATTTTCTTTTTAAAAAAAAAAAATTAAAAAAATGTTAGGGGGTGATGAAGGGTTTAAGATGCTAATATGAATTCTGTTTAGACTCGATTTTCACTTTAAATGAGAGAAAAACCAGGTGAAGCATGTTAATCTAACTCAATAGCTCCACTCCAAGTGGAATAGCTGCCATAGAAAATGTTCTGCCCCTTTATGATTATGATGTGTTTTGTCTTTGTCGTTCAGATGACCCTGACAGCCCGGGTATGTCATGTCTGGTGTGATAGTTTTTTTTGTTAGCCCCCTGACTAGGCTTCTCTTGATCCTTGAAGTGACCTCTACCTATCTTACACCCTGTTCCTCAGCATAGGACTAAGATAGAAGACCTCTCAATGTCTGCCTTCCCTTCTGTGCCTTTGTCATTCCACTCCGTGTGACTGTGGGAGTCTTTTTGATGCACACACACACACACACACACACACACACACACACACACACACACACACACAGTCAAAAGTTTTCTTTTCTGACTGCAAACGTAGTGCCGTGGCATCTGCACATCCTCACTACTACAAGAAGGCTGCTCAGTCCATTTTGAACTGCATTAACATAATTAATGTTTCAGTGTAGTGTCGTTTATGTTTTGAAATGACCTTTACAGAATGGTCGCTCAGTGAAAGGGATTTTTTCCCACCTGCCTCCCGACTCGCGTGTTTTACCTCGCTTGCTTGTGTGGTGGCTCCTGTTTCTGAGTGTTTCCTTCCCCTTTTGAGGTCACTCGCTAATTTCACACAAATCTGTTTTTTACTGTGTATCATGATTATCTAAAAAAAAAAGATTCCTGCCTAGCAACATGCACAAATTCTTAAGCATCGTCATCCATTGCTCTAGATTTACATTTTCACAGTAAAACTGGACTGTTGAGCATTATTCACATGGTTCAGGCCACTGATGTGTATACACAACAAAGTACGAGCTACACACGGCTCCTACTTGGTGCTGTACATGTTGAATGTGTTGCCCACAGACATAGAATAAGGAGGAGAACGGATATTTAACTGTTTTATTTGGTCATTTTGACGAGTAAAAAAAAGAAAAAGGCGATTGCTGTTAGTTTCCATGGTGACAACACACAGCTCCGGAGACAGATGGCTGGCTAGTTAGCTAGTTGGCTACACTAGTTACAGAAAACTGAGCTGACTAAGTTGTCACTCATCTGTTGATCGATGCAACTTGCCATAAGTCTTAGTTCATACAGAAGCAATGGCAACGGTGCACATAAACATGGCCGCCACTCTGTCCTGCTATGTTGATTTGAATTAGGAATGTCCGTACTCCTCCTATTCTATTCCTATGGTGTTGCCAAACACATGGCTTTAGCCATCTTATCAAACACCTTCAGGGTTGATACCATCATCAGCACATATTGTTGTTTTCTCTTTTCTGTCTGCCCCCCCCGCCCCCCCTTCTACTCTTTTTGTTATTTAATTACATTTTCTTTGTTTTGGCGCCATGTTGAGTGTGCATGTCTGTGTTATGGGTTGATGTTCAGACTGGTTGTGTCTGGGCCGGTGTCCCTCTCTCTGTCCACCTTTGTTCGTGGCACTAATTCTGGGTTTTGTGTGCAGTATTTGGGCTAAATTCTCTAATGGAGATAATTACAGAGGCTGGCCCGGGGAGCGGAGAAGGTGGGTTCTGCCCTTTAATTGAGTGAGCTGCATGCTGCTCCAAGCCAGTCAACTACATCTCCCAGCATCCCCCTCTGTCTACCCTCATTTCAGCCATCGTGTGTCATCAAAGGTCCAGTGGAGCATTATGTCTGTTATCACGCCGCCATTCATAGTGACTGTTCCCCTTCTTCCCCTTCTTCCCCTTCCTCAGACTAACTGTTATTTCACTCCACCGTATCTTAGTGTATTTATTGAACTAGTCTCATCTCGGGAAAGTTTCAAAGGACTTATAAATACAACAAAATATACCTAGATGTAACATCAGTCTTCACAGGAAAAAGTAAAACAATACATCAAGCAACAATTAACCACAGGGGAGCAAATGAAGCACAAGACGGCGAACAGGATGTCGGAGAGGCAGAATAAGAACACAATGAGCTAAGATAATCTCCCAGCATGCTTTGTTTCCCATTGTTGTTCTTGTCCTTTAAGCTCCCACAGAGTACAAACGAGGTTGGGCCCAATCATGCTGCGATTGTGCTGTACACAATGAGCAGTGACTACAGTCACGAAATATGCAAATTCTAAACCTAACTGGTGGAAAATCTTTATTATTAGTGCACTTTATTCAGGCGTTTGCCCGGCAAGACACCGGTTGTCGAGATGTTTGTCATCCAACCTGGATTTGAATTGTTGTCACAGTACTGAAACATAATAAGTTCACCAGAGGCAATGGGCAGCATAATATAAAAGAAAATGGATTGAACAGGGTTCCTAATTAAAGTAAATTAACTATTTTGAATTTCCAGTGTTTCTCTTTTCCTAAAACATTACAAAATGTCCCTTCACTTGTACTCTGGGGTTTGTCCCCGGGATATTAATTATGTCTCTGGTGGTGTCATATTCATGAGGCCGTTGTAATGTTTGTTTTTACCCTACTGTTGGCGAGATAGATAACTTTAATAATCCACAGAAGTAGTCCGATGGCTCGCAGCAGCAGACAACAATTAAAGACATAATGCAACAACAACAATAGAGACACACAGAGTGCTGCAGGAATGAGTCAGCGTGTTTTAACTTCCGTTCCCTCGTCTCGAAGCCGATGTGTTATTTTGGTTGGATGCTTGAAATAAGGTCCGTGGTTAACGCGAGCGTAAGAGGATGTAACGTCTTGTTCTACGACATAAAACACGTCAGTAAATACCCTCTGATGGATTTAGAAGATGTGACGTGTCTTTTAAAAGAAGACTAAGTGAGACGAGTAAACGTCAACACGAGTCCACGTCTACCTCCGTGGTGTCGTTGGTTTGTAGCCCAACGAATCAGAACAGGTTGTTTACCACTGAGCTTCTTTTCTAATCCAAACCCAATCCGTCATCTCTGCAGCGCTGCGTCTCCGGAGGACGTCAGTGGAGCTCAGGAGCCCGACTCACCGCTACGTTTAAAAACAGGATATGAAAACAATCAATCAGTCGATAAATAAAAAGCAAGTGATGTTCCTAAACACGGGACCAGTGATACATATGAAATAAAACCTCTCAAAGTATCGCAGTCTTAATCGTCCAATGGAGCATCTTGGCTTCCTAAACTGTGGAGCTGCACATCAATCTGAACAAACAAACAAACAAACAAACACTTGTTATCCAGTCCTCCTGTGTGATGGCAGCACACCGGTTGTTCCTCCGGCTTCTGGCCATCTGTGGTGCCGCCATCGCCTTTTAAAATGAGTTATGAGCAGCCCATCAGAACATCTCCAATCAATTCATAAAGTAGGCCGTCCCAGATAGAAAAGTCACCTGCAGCTCACGTTATGATTTCCTGTCTCCCCAAAGGCTTTCCAGCTTTTTCTTTTCTTGTGCGTGGGGGTTTCTCGTTAGGTTTCAGTCTACACGGTTACCGATCCATCAGGTGTCTACTCCCCAGAGAGCAGCGCTGACGCTACTCACCAACAGAAATGTGTCGGGTTTAGTCCAGAAGATACCTTTTTTAAGTGTTGGTGGACCGGCCAGACAATGCTACATGAAGTAGTCGGTCATCGATGAGTGATATTTCTGATTTCTTTTTTCTTTATGAATGTGAACGGCACTTGACTGAGGGATTTATAATTATAATTTCCCTCCTGGCCGGGTCACAGCAGGGCTGACCTCCGGCTGATGATGTTACTAGAGACACTTTGCATGCTGATGAACTTTGTTCGCGCGCCGACTGGTTGAATTGAAGGTTGTTGCTGGTCCAGACTTCAGGATTCAGATCCGCTTCGCTACGATCTCTCTCTGCGGTCACGTCCTTTGACCCCGGCGGGTAAGCATCATTAAAAAAAAGAGCTGCAGCCTGAAAGTGTCCTCCATTAATAAACCACTGGGCTCTTCTAACTAAAGTTAATAGCTGCAGGCCGACCGACCAAGAATACAGATGGAGACCTTCAGACCGAGGCGACTTCCGTTTGTTACCAACAAACTTTTTCATTTATCCTGAGTTATGTCTGGCCACATTCATGTTGGACGAAATCCATAACGCCTCCTCCTGCAGTAATGTTGGGGTGGGGGGGCGGCAACATATTTTGTCTTTTTATATTTGTGTACCTCAGGATCGTGCAACATTTCTGATTGCAAAAATAATATTGTGATGATGGCCCACGTCCTTAATGTATTTTTTTTACGTGTTCCCTAGAACTTTGACCCAAACCCACACGGGCCTGACCATGTGACTTCTAGCCTGGCCGACTCTTTAATTTCTCTGAGTTATAAGGTTGAGTTTTATTTCCTCATCACGTCACCGAGTGCAAAGGGACTCGGGCCGTTCTGTGCGGACGCATTCCAACCAGCTCGTTTGACGGTCAATCTAACGGGCTTATTAATTCCTGTAACGATCAACCGTCTGGCTGTCGGAGGATTTGGTTTGATTTCTGGCACATCGGGGATTCTGGTCCGATGGTCTTGCCGTTACAAACTGTAGCGAGCTTGTTTTGATATTGTTCGTGTAGTATCTCACGTGGTGCGTAATGTGTCTTCGATTCCAAACTGAACTTTTCTGCAGAACAGTCTCCATATTGTCTGCATCTTCCAGCTTTCTGTGGCTTCATGTTTGTCTTTTTTTATTTATTTATTTTCTTCTCACGCTCAGTTTTATTGTGGACATGCAAACATGAATGCTGCCTTTCTCTCCGTTTGTCAACATCGTTGAGGACGTGGCTGTCGTAAAATACACAAGACCTACCGGGGATCTGTGTTCACGCGATAGATAGATGAGAAGCGGACGCAGTCACCTCGGTTTGTGGACTGCTGTTTTTAAAGCCTTGAGTTCGGTATTTTGAACGTCGCTATCTTTTTCTCAACCAGAAATTACATGAGAGGGTGGAGCTAAATAAAGTGAATGTTGACTCAATGAAGTGAAAACACTGAAAGAGTTAAAGCTGTTTGACGAAGAATACGGACAACGCCGTGGTAGCGACCTGTCAATCACCTTGTAGCCCCGCCCCTAAAGCATCCCCTGCTTTATGGTCTGTTTGACTCTGAATGGACCATAATTTACTAAATGAACATCATGCTGTATTGAAGAAGACTTGAAACTAGAGATTGAGACATAAACTCATGTTTACAATGTTTACTGAGGGAATAAATCAAGAGAGAAGTAGTCATTTTCTATAGACTTCTATACAACCAGAGGAGTCGCCCCCTGGTGGCCAGGAGAGAGAATGCAGCTTTAACACATGAAGCTTTGACTTCTATACAACCAGAGGAGTCGCCCCCTGGTGGTCAGGAGAGAAAAAGCTGAAAAAAGACACTTAAAGTACCAAAGTTGTGGCCGGTTATAATTGATCGGTACAGAACGAGTCAAAAAAAAGTTGCAGGTCTGGCCATGAAGAGAAGTCAATTTAAAACGTGTAGTGTGAGTTGACACAGCGTGCATGGTTTATAAAAAACGCAGCGTCTGCCCAGCTTTAAATAGAATGATTAAAAAAAATCACATCAGGGGAATTTATTTTGTCCCGAGAAGCTCAAACGACTTTTGAAGTCATTAATGGTATTATGAAAAATCACCGGTGTCTCTCAAGTATGGGGAAAAGGCAAGTCTGCTGCAACAAGATATGACGCTCATTAATGAGCCGCTTCATTAAATGCTGCAGTGCTTTGGACTCAAGTCTGGGTCACGTCTCCTGTGTATTTATTTGAGCCAATAGAGCGAGTAAAAATAAAGGTTTAGAGCCTCTTTAATCATGATATTATAATCTAATGCTAAACGGACGGACCCAGTCCCGACTAGTGGTTCCCTCTCAGATGCCGAGCATCGTTTTTAAAGCCAGTCACCTCGTGCCGCTGGAGTGCAGCTCATTGTCCTCTCCATCCTCTCGTCTCTTTATTTTCTCTCATGCATGACATCACCGATGTAGTTGGTGTACACACTCTCCTCCGTCTGACCTCACATCTCTGTGCTGCTAATGTGTGATGCCAACACCAAGAGCACCGTGTGCGTGTGCGTGTGCGTGTGTGTCTGTGATGTCCCTGTTTGATTTGTCCTTCACCTCCTTTGTTGTAATAATAGACTCTAGCAGCTCCCGTAATGTGTCTGCTGCAGTAGATAACCTTCAGTAGAGTCCAGGTGTGTCTGTCCTCTTCACACAGTGATGTCAACTTTGATGTGGTAGCTTTAAAAAAAAAAAAAAAGGCTAGTTTGAAAGTTGATTCCTGTCCTGGTTTACTTTTCTGTGTCCAGTTCTCTTCTACTGTGTGATCTTCTGTCTAGTGACCTCGTAGTTTCTTTTATTTATTTTCTTGCTCTGTGGCGTTCAGGAACCTCATTGTTTTTGGTTCTTGTTCCAGGCGCTCGTGCACCTCGAGCCCTCGTGGACCAGAAGTCTTCGGTGATCAAGCACAGTCCAACAGTGAAGAGGGAATCGCCCTCCCCCCAGGGCCGAGTCAACAACACGAGGTAATGAGTAGATAAGAACCGAGCGTACGGTCACGTCGTGCATTTAAATGTTTATTTAAATGTTCATCGCGGCACATCTGTTGAACGCGACTGTTTTTGTTTTGATTCAGTGAGAACCAGCAGTTCCTGAAGGAAGTGGTGCAGAGCGTGCTGGATGGTCAGGGAGTCGGCTGGCTCAACATGAAAAAAGTGCGCCGCCTGCTGGAGAACGAGCAGCTTCGCGTGTTTGTGCTGAGTAAGCTGAACCGAGCCATCCAGTCGGAGGAAGACGCCAGACAGGAGATCATACGCGATGTGGTGAGACGATGTTTTTGCTCCCAAACCTGTAAACAGATGTGCCAGGAAATACACGATATTCACCTCAAAGCCAGAAGAATAAAACTTTAAAAGTTATGTAATGCATTTTTTATTTTTTGTTGGAAGTAGCAGGCTTATTTGCAGATGTGACTTTTTTTAATATATAGGTTAGATATACATTTTTTTGTTTGAATTTAAAAAAAATATTAGCAGGGCTGCAACTAACAATTTTCATTGTTGATTATTCTGCTGATTAATTCCACTTCATTCATTTTTCTGTCTATTAAATATAAAATATAATATCCCTCAGCTCAAGTTGATGCATTCAATTTGCTATTTTTATTTAGTAATGGCCAAAGAAATTCAGTTTAATATCACATGTGACAAAAAAAATATTTTTTTGGAATCAGCGGTTTGAAAAATTAAAACAAGAGTAAAACAATTACTCGCTTATCAAAATGTTTGCCTGTAGTTCAGTCTGAATGAGCATAAAGTGCCGTTCTGCCGCTGTAGGTTACTTGAATGTTAATATTAACAACTCTTTGGTCACATGTCCCGGTCAGGAGGTGAGCAGAAAGGTGTACAAAGGCATGCTGGACATCTTGAAGTGCACCGTGTCCAGCCTGGAGCACTCTTACACCAACGCAGGCCTCGGAGGGATGGCCAGTGTCTTCAGCTTACTGGAAATAGCACGCACTCATTATCAGACCAAAGGTACGTCCCACACACACGGGGGGGGGGGGGCAGCGGCTTTCGGCGTTGTGTTATTTATGCAAAGTAGATAACTAAAAGTCTGTCGGCTTATTTTCCTTAACGCTCGTCCATGTCTTGGCTTTGTCTCTGAGTGAAGCCGTAAGCTGCTAGATTCATAAAACATTAACTGATTGTCAAGTTCAGATCTCAACAATCTCTTTTCCTCCTTTTGTCTAAAACTGTTAACCCTCTCTCAGTTCAAACCTCCTCATATTCTCTTTTTCTTCAACGGCGATGAACTCTTGTCTCTGGCCCCTCCCCCCTCCCCCTCCCCCCATCACTTTGGTAAATTGGTAGACCCAGAAAAACGCAAGCGAAGCCCCACAGACAGTGCCGGCAGCCCGGGGAGTAAAGAGAGTCCCACTGGTTGCCTGGAGACCGTCAGACCGCAGGGCCTCCTGAACGTCCCCCACCTGCAGCTGCCGCACCACGCCACGGGCAGAGGAGCACGCCACTTTGATACGCGGAGTCTGAACGAGGAGAACTTTATTGCCTCGATTGGTGTGTACGCCACTCCGGCCCCGGTTGCATGTGCACTGTGAGATCCCCTACCCCCCCCGTCCCCCTGTCCCCCCCCCCCCTGTCCCCCTATAAGCTCATCAACCTTAATACTAGTCTCCTCCCACCCCCACCCTTCCTCCAACCGTTTCAAAGAAAGATCCCTTCACTTGTCCCCAACAGATTCTTGCAGGATATTCCACACACTTTGACCTGAAATACTGGAGATAATAACTGTAGTTGGCTTTGTAAAAATATATATTTTTATATATACATGTTACCCTGTGTCTGGTAACGATTTTACAAAATTAAAATATTTGAAAAGGAGAATCTAAATTCAGAATTTGGCCCCGGTTGGACTCTACGACGTAGGCTTGAAAAGTGTGTGGAATATTTCCCTGTTTTCCAGCCTGGACTGCGTGTGTTTGTCTCCCCCTTCCTCGAACATCTGTGCCTCTGTTTGCCTCCTCCTCTCTGGACCCCTGTTGTCGGCCTCTCAGCACCGTGAATGCATGTCTTTTTTGTTTTGGTCTTCCAATACCTAAAATCTGCAGTAGGGGACGAAAGGGAAAACCGGAGGTATGTGCATCGATAAAATCGGTGCCCGTCTGTGCCTTTACTGCAGGTTTCTGCGAGGCGTGCTGTAGAAAAAAAAAAAATGGCAGCTCCCTTCGCTCTCAGCATGGAGGGTGGAAGCAACACTCCCCAGTAAACAGTCCCAGTTTTTCCCCAATTTTTCTATTTAGTCGAACCAACTGACTTAGAAAGTCCGTAGCAATCTCTGTACCACTTAATTTCCTGAGAAAGATTCTGGGTCTGTATACGGGGGACACTTTGAGTCAACCACCCTGAGGCCCCTCCCACCCGCACCCCTTCTCTTCCTGTTAGACAAGTTGCACCTTCAATTCTACAGTTTTGCTGTGAGACTTGCATCCTGGCTTCTGCAACTGCTCCATTTCACCCGCTGGCTAGTCGGCCTCTCCACCCCCACCCCCCCCACCTCCCCGCCCCGTCCCTCATCCCACGCTCTTTTCCGACTCCAACATCTCCCGCCTCTTTGCTCTGGAGAGCCAGACAAATGCAGTCGATGGCGGCCGGCGGCCTGTGATCAGAGCCGCTGGCGTCCTGACGTCACTGTGTGGCTCTCCAGGACCGCGGGCCGGGAGCTCCGGGTGTGTTGTAATGTTACCGTAGCAGCTGTTGCACACGGTAGATCCAACTTGACAACAAAATACTTTTCATTTTGTCCAGATTGAAGCGCAGCTGCATGCGAACATTACAAAACGCCTCCATTCAACAAATGACAGATCCTCAGTGCCTACTTTGTTTTTGTTTTGATTTCAATGCTCATCCCCCATACATGCCTTTTCAAACCAGCTCTCTGACTCTCTCTCTGTCTTTCTCTCCTTGCTTGCAATGCATCTTGGGTAGAATTGTGGAGCAAGCACCAGGATAAGCAAAAAGCTATGGAAAAACCACAGAGTAAGAGACTTTTCACACACGAAAAAAACAAAAAAAAGAGATTGGGGTTTTAAGCTGTTGACCTTTTTCCACCCCGTTCTCTCCCACCTTTTCAAACTCACCAGTGTCTTTATACATGAATAAATAAAAAGGCTCCTAATAAGAATGTATGACTGGATAACCGATAAAACATAGGCATTCATTATGTTCTACCAATAAGATGTGGATCGGGGGAGCTCCAGCTGAGAATGCCTTGTGCCTCCTGCCCGTGACACTGGGTTTCTCATACTGCCGCATAGTTGGTTTCCTCGAGTGGTTTTTATTACATTTGCTGTATTTGAATTGAGGGTCACATCATTTCTCACAGAATTATTGCTGTGAGAAATGAAACCCTTGTTATAGCTCATGTTGTGTTTATTCCAGACTTAAGATGGCAGCCAGTCTTGGTATGTGTTATTTTTATTTATTTTTTTCTTGATGGTTCTTCCAGAAGGAATTCTTACAATATGTGCTTGTTTTACTATAATACAGTTTTTACTGATCTCAGCGTTGTTAACCGAATAGATGCATCTCACAAGGCGGGATTCAGAACACACTAAAGAAACCAACACATGTGGGAATGACCTACTATATACTATAATAACTATTTATTAATTTATATTTTGTCACTGCCTACCGTTTTTAGTTTGCATTATTTGATTCTAGATAATTTAAAATAAAAATGTTTACTGATATGGATATCTGTCTGAGGGCTGAACAATTAATCCAATTAATTTAAATATTGTCGTGTTGCAGAGATGTCCTGACCCTTTATATTCTACAGACGCAAGAATATTATCTATCTTTGGTACAGATCCCCACAAAAATCACATTACAAGAATTTGAATATGATTTTAAATGATGCAAAAACGATCATTCCCTCCAATATCGCAAATCGTATTGCGAGTCGAATTAATCTGTTTTATTCTAAAGTTTTTGACTTTAACATTAAAATTCTCATTTTTTTTTTAAAGTCAAGCTAAAAAATATTTCATTTTATTTTCCAGGGTGTGTTTTATTTTTACCCCCATGCTTCAAGATGAGCAGAAATGAACACCTGCTGCTCTTTTCTGCACTTTAAACTTTTTATTCCCTCCGTTTCAAGTGGCTCGCTGTAAGTTGTGTACTTACAGCCAATATTTAACGGTTGTTAGCGCAATTATTTAATTTATTAAATGGTTTGCAAAACTTTAGTGTCACCAAAAGAAAAAAGAAAAGAGCAACAAGGAAGCGTACTGATCTCCATCCTCCTCGGTGAAGAACACCAACGTACAAACAGAAAGCGTCTCCTCTCCGTCCACCAGTTTGTTGCATGCCTAACTGCTTGTGTCTGATGGTTGTTTTCGTTGTAACTTGGGCCACATTTGCAGCATTGACTTGAGAATTAATGTCACGCTCTTGCAGTTTTGTTTTCATTTGTAATGTTTCTTTTCTCCCAGTTTGATGGCGCTCTCTGCTTGTAACTTCCCTGTCTGATCTTTAAACCCCTTCATCTGTTGCTGCTCAGTTGTATACAGGAAGTTGTGATTAATAAAACGTGTTTTCATAGCTCTTTTTTTTAGATTAGCTGTATTGTAGTCACTGTATTTTAGCTAGAGGCAGCTGAAGGCTCTGAGTCTGCTCACCAACACGACTGAGGCAGTTTATGCTTTGCTGTGTAACGCCGTGTTTAAATGGAGGCTTTGGCGCTTAAGATGGACGTAGCGTCGGTGTTGCTGTGCTGTGGTGGCTTTGAGTGAGGCGACTCTCGGTAAGGCAAGAAGATGATGTCGTCCCCGTTCACGGGAACGCGCTGACAGTCGTGGTTCTGTCCTTCAGGGTCTGACGGAGCGAAGCAGCAGCGCCCCCCGGTGACCGATGCCGAGGAGAAGAAATCCCAGATCAGTGCCGACAGCGGCCTCAGTGTCACGTCTGGATCTCAGGTCTGTTCCGGAGTGTTTCAGTGTGATGTTTACTGTTGTTGCACTAAAGTATACCAATGTAGCCTCCCCTGTTCCTCCTCTCCTCCCTTTGGGTTTGCAGAAGAGTGACACCGAGTCGGTAACGAGCTCGGAGCCACCGATCCTGACGAGAAGCACCAGCCAGGACTCTGAGGCCAGCACAGTGGTAGGGCACGGCCAACTCATCCACCTAGTCCGGCTCCACCCGACCGCAACATATGAGCTGTAGATTACTGGGCCATAGATTTAGTCCAGACGAAGGGCCATTTCTTCCCTTTTCTCCTTTCCCTTTAAAAACGGTGAATAAGTTGATTGATTGTAGGTTACGGATTATTACTTATATCAGCATATGAAATGCTTAAACCCCTTAAACTTGACTGACCAGCTAGTAGTAATAATAATAATGATGATAATAATGACAATGATGTAATAATACAATAATATTAATGACTAATATTAATAATAATGATGTAATAATAAACAGATGGCGGTGCAAGTGCAGAAATATCAACTTTCACATAAGATGTGGATAAGATAAATAAGCTTATATATATATATATATAAGTTTTTTTTTTTTTTTTTTTTCAAAGATTATCTGATCTCATATAGAAATAATAGAATGTCAATAAATGAACAAATGCTTGAATTCAAAACAGATAAAAGTGAAAAACATAAAATCACATTAATTATATAAGTGCAATACAAATACTAAAACAAGCAAAATATTTAAATATGTAATGACAATAAAGTAAACTAAAACATCATAAAATAGTAATAAAAAGAGGAAGTGTAAGCCATCGGGTAAAGATCATCAAGACAAACAGAATTGTGTGTAAAAAAAAAAAAAAAAAGAAAAAACATGATGGGATAGTGTAACCATTACATTATATATATACTTTCAATGAAGGACTGGAGATCCAGCTGATGGACAATAATATGTATATAGATATAGTTTAAATTAAAAGCTACTTTTATACCAAACCTTCTGCACTTGAAACATCGCTCATCTATTGTTCTACCTATTTTTTTTATAATTCTTTAGATCAGCAACAGCTCTGGAGAGACTCTTGGTGCTGACAGCGACCTGAGCAGCACCGCTGGAGACGGCCTCGGGGGGAGAATGGCCGCCCATTTAACTCAGTCCAGAGGAACTCTCTCTGACAGCGAGATCGAAACCAATCCAGCCACCAGCACTGTTTTTGTAAGTATAAAAGTCCCTGTAAGTAGACTTTTCTTACTTTAAATATAAGGCAGTTTAATTATGAACATATTCAATTTGAGCTTTGAGATGGCGTCTGGAGTCGATGGGATTTCAGGGTTCCCGTGCACACTAGAGAAGCTGGACGATAGCAGACTTCCACCATTTTAAAAAACACACAAACATGAGAGGAAGAATTGAATATAAATAAGAGGTGAGAGTAATTTGAATGAGCAACATTTGTTTACATTTCAAAGTGACCCTCAGCCTCAGAGAACCCCGTCCCTCAACATCACTTCTACAGTCCTTCTATGCAGACGACGGTCTGGTGTTGCTCCGACCGAAATGGGGGCAGAAATAGATGCGTTAATACTCAAAATACATGAAACAGTATTTATTTGGGGGGGGTCATTGTTCTAGCTGTTAGTTCACAAGCATGACCGTGTCCTGTTTCCACAGGGGAAGCCCCACACTCTGAAACCAAGTGCGAAAGATCACGCGCTTGCTGCGTCAAAGGGGCCGCCGCCGCCGCCCGTGGAGGACATCAGCATGAGGATCTACCTTTGTGACGGCCTGCTGGGTATGTTGAGCCACAACCGCTCTCACGGGGCGAGCACGAGGCGAGCAGCTGACATTCACTCTGAGTCCAGAAACCGTTTCCTTCCTGTGTTCTCAAAAGCACTGCATTGCTTCACAAACACTATCTGAGGTATTTCCACTCGTGTACCGTTGCTCGGTGGCGTTTTCATTCCTGTTTCCTTTCCCTTACTACGACTTGTGCAAGCTCTTGCATTGGCACTGAACTTTTACTGGCTGGGAAAAAAAAAAAAGCGGAAGTGAGACATGTGATGACCCTAGAAGTGGTGTGAAGTTAAATCTCTATTATGAAACGGTGAACAAAACATCTATGAAGGTCAAAGGTCACACCCTGATGTTTGCGTTCGCAGTTTTACGTAGAGATGAATTAACACGACACGAGGAGGGAAGTTTCATTTATATGAATCAGAACTCTGAAACGGTTCATTGTCGAGTACGTTACACATACAGGGAGTTTGGTGATTGGTGCGTGACAATAAGACATGATTTAAAAATAGAAAATATGAACATTTACAATTAAAATATGATAAACAAAGAGTATTAGGACAAGTATGTTATTAAAGTGACTAGTGTGTATTTAAAGAGTAACTGTTGTCTGAGAGACTTCATTTAAATGCAATTAGACACCTGGCAGAGATCTGCACAAAACAAAGATTTATTAATTTGACTCGAGTTAAATGACTCTCTTTAACGGATATATTGCCGTTACGTCAGTGTTGTTTCTACGTAGTTAAACGGATCGTAAACGTGCAGCGAGCTACCGGCTGTAAACCACGAGGAGGCCGGGGTAAAGGAGCGTCTCGTCTCTCTGCTCTTGTTGTTGTCATTAACCCACTCACCTCTTCGCCTAACCCCGTCCTGCTCTCGCTGCTCCTCTTCCCTCCTGCTGCTCCTCCTGGGGAATTCTACCAGGCCGCGATAAGAGCTCCGTTTGGGATCAACTAGAGGATGCTGCCATGGAAACCTTTTCGCTAAGTAGGGCTAATCTCTTGGTGTGTGTGTGTGTGTGTGTGTGACTGGCTCGGTGTTTAATCTTTGATGTGATATCATGTGGGGTTTTTCCTGTCAGTTGATGAGCGGCACATCAGTTTTCTTTCTTCGCATGAGATAAAAAAAATAGAAAATATATGAGCAGTCCAGCAGAACTTGGTCGCAAAATTCCTTCAGAGGGGAGATCAAAGAAAGATTTCCATTTGATTTTATGTTAACTTTTAACATTTATTTCAATTTCTGCTCACTTACCTTTCCACCCAGTTTCCTGACTAACTTTCACATCTACTTAAAAGCGTAACATTTCATGCGTTTGCTTGTTTATGTGCATGTTGCCTTCAAGTGCTGTCAGACATGTAATTATGAGTTGAAACTATGATCTCTAATAAGTTACCACAATGTGATGAGGAAAGAAATGCAGCTGGCTCTGCGACTGATATAATAGGTGAAATATTTTCCCCTCTTTTGCATCCTGTGAACTTTGTGTTATTTACTTCATCCTTAAAGTTGACGTGCTTTGTTTTGTTTTACGTCTTAATCCATTTGACTCTGACCTATGAACTGAGAGTGTGTGTGTGTGCGTGCGTGTGTGTGTGTGTGTGTGTGTGTGCGAGAGAGACTTGAACCGTATGTATTTAAATCAAAGAACGTGTGCTTGTGGCTGCGTCATACGTTGGAGGACATGTCCAAGCTGTGCACGTGTTCGGAGTCACATGTGTTCTGTCTCCGTGTTCAAGGTAAGGAGCGCTCCACTCTGTGGGACCAGCTGCAGTTCTGGGAGGACGCCTACTTAGACGCCGTGATGCTGGAGCGTGAGGGCATGGGCATGGACCAGGGCCCCCAGGAGATGATCGAAAGGTTCAACATGGCCGGCCTTTTTATTCTACATGTCTACACACACACACACACACACACACACACACACACACACACACACACATACACAGATACTAGATAACTTAGTCGTGATAATATTTGAAACCTGGACAAATCTTTGTTTTTGTTTGTCAACACAGATACTTGTCTCTCGGCGATCACGACCGTAAGCGCCTGGAGGACGATGAGGACCGGCTCCTGGCCACGCTGCTCCACAACATGATTGCATTCATGCTGATGTTGAAAGTACGGAGGCCTGTTTGTCAGTTTAATCATAACTTTCCTCCCAGATATCTCAAGTTTTTGATGTTTTTTTTTGTTTTTTTGTTTTATTAGTTGAACAAAAACGACATCAAGAAGAAGGTGAGGCGCTTGATGGGGAAGTCCCACATCGGCCTCACATACAGCCAAGAGATCAACGAGGTTCTGGACAAACTGACCAACATGGTGAATATCTGTCCCCCGCATACAGAGCGCTCGTCTTCTAGTCGCCCGATTTCTTTCTCCTGAGCAATATATTTGTCTTCAGAACGGCCGCGAGCTGTCCATCAGGCCCAGCGGAAGCCGTCACATCAAGAAACAGACGTTTGTCGTGCACGCTGGCACCGACACCACAGGAGACATCTTCTTCATGGAGGTACGACTGACGCTCCGACACCAGCACGTGGAAGTGGCGTAGTAAATACCAAGTCATCCTCCAAATGTCGCGTCTCATTTTCCTGAATATTACTCATCGCTGCTGCAGGTGTGCGACGACTGCATCGTCCTGCGCAGCAACATCGGCACCGTTTACGAGCGCTGGTGGTACGAGAAGCTCATCAACATGACCTACTGCCCCAAGACCAAGGTTCTGTGTCTCTGGAGACGCAACGGCCAGGAGACGCAGCTCAACAAGTTCTATACCAAAAAGGTCAGAGACGGCCTTCTCTCCGCATCCTGGACTTTTTTTTATTTTTTTTCATTTTACTTTCGGAAGAACATCTGTTAGAGTTAAAGTAACTTTCTCCTCTTTGCGTTCTAGTGTCGCGAACTCTACTACTGCGTTAAAGACAGCATGGAGCGAGCTGCAGCGAGACAGCAGAGCATTAAACCAGGTGAGGCTCCTCCTCGCCGTCCCCACACAGCCGCCGTCCTCTTTAACGTCTTTTCTCCGAGGATGACCGCGAATAGCTTTTTAATTGTTGAAGTTGTACGGGTCGGGGTTAGGGAGGTGATATACTTGGATATTCTCTGTGATTATAGAAACTAACATTTACAAGAAAAAAAGCTTAAATAGTCTCTCAGATTAAAGTCTAAAATGTAAGAGAAGAAAAGTGGTTTTTTTTATTCAAAGGAACCACATTGCTTCACTTGGCAAGTGGTGGCATCTGGTATGATTCAGTTGTTGCACATTTATGACTTTATAATCAATAAAATATACATTTTCCACTTTAATCTGGGAGGATCTCTCGTAAATTTAAAACGTAAATCTCTTTTTTTTTTTTTCTGTTTTACTGAAGATGACCCTGATACTATGTCATAAAGATGTCATCTTTGGAGTCTGTTTTAAGTCGTGGCAATAAAAATTCTCATGGAGGATAAACTAAAACATCCCAGCGGCGGGGAATGTTTGATTTTTGTTTTTTTTTCAGTCAGCCTGCTGAGAGTCAAGGTTTTTTTGTGGGTATTTATTATCTTCACTAGCTCTAAACTCAGGTTTTCTTCTTCTCTTCTCTCAGGTCCTGAGCTGGGCGGAGAGTTCCCCGTCCAGGACATGAAGACTGGTGAAGGAGGACTGCTGCAGGTCACGCTGGAAGGAATCAACCTTAAATTCATGCACAGCCAGGTAGGAGGCTCCTGCCACGGCAGAGACACGGCTTCTCATCTCACACACGGGCATGGAAACAAAAAAACAAGAGTTCATCCCGTCCTTCTGTTTGCCTCATTTCCTTTCATCTCGTGACGTCTTCCTCTATTGTTAAAAAAGAAAAAGTCAAAATGTCTGCGATGACTGACCACGTGTTTGATTGGCATTTACAACGACCTCTTTTCCCGTAGAGGAAGAATCCCTGTTCGTGCTTTGGCTTTTTTGGATTTGCGTGCGTTTGCGTGCGCGTGTGTGTGTGTGTGTGTTTGTGTTTGTGTGTGTATGTGTGTGTGTGTGTGTGTGTGTTTGTCTGTGTGTTTGTATGCATGCGTTTCCCAAAACCCTCCACACAAGTTTCTTTTTTGACATCTGTGGTGCTCAAACCTCATTGTTCATTTACTGTGTGGGAGGAGATGAGGTGTGAGTGTGTCGGGCATCAGCGGTAAGACGGGTGACCTTGAGCGAAGACTTTTCATTAATAATTGGCTATTTAAATAGCAACTTTTCACATTTTAAGTTTGGACCCTTGAACATCGCCATGTGTTGTCTTCACCCAGGTAGTCGTAGTCGGGAGGGGAAGGGGGGGGGGGGAAGGTGTGTTCTCATACCTCCTCAGGTTTGTTATTGTGTGTGTAGCTGTGTTTGAACAATGTCCTTTAGTGGAGTCGTGTGAGGAACAAAGATCAGGGAGCCACTGCGGCTAACGGACACGTCATACATATTGAGCATCTTCAAAAGCAATGACACAAAAGAGGGAGGTGATCCGACCTCTTCAGACGGATTCCTCAACAATAAAAGGAATTTAAAGGTTCAGTTCACCCAAATTACAAGAATAAGACGTCTTCTCCTCCTCTGGTGGCTTCGATCCACCAGATTGAATCTGCCTTTCAACCCAAAACAATGAAGGTGAATGGAATCTCACCTGTTGTGCTCACAAATACAATATTTAATATTTAATTTCAAGTATTCAGCTGTAACTCTGTTACACATATCTGCTCTTGTATATGCTGCTGAAGCAGAAAAGTAAGCACTTGTACCTCCCTTTGAGAGACGACCTGTACTGAAAAGAGAGAAATATGTACAAAATAACCTTTTGTTCCAGCGTCTTTCATCTCTGTTTCGATTTTTCCGGCTTGAAACCTTTTTTTTTTTTTCTTTTTGGTTCCCTCTCGCGGCTCTCGTAGAACGTTTATTGTCCGCAGCTGTTTTCCACGAAGAAGCTCTGAAACTCACTTTCCGCTTCCTGCACGGAAACCAAACGGCCGACGGACTCAGTGAAGTCGGGAGTCAGACGTCTCCCTCAGCTGGTGGAGACCAAACGCGGAGCTGAAAGCGTAGTGAATATTGGAGAAACAAGATTCCAAATGAGTGGTGCTGTCGCTCAGCACTGCGTCTGCTCGGTGTTGTGTTCTCTAGCTCGATTCTGCAGGTTTAAATATAATTTTCCGTTGCTGTGAGCGTCACAAATACAGCTCCATTAATCTCTATTGTAGTAACCCCGGGCGCTGTGCTCGGCCAGGAGCTCTGTTTCTGTACTTTGGGTGAACTGACCCTTTAGCTCGGACGTTGCTACACCGAGTCACTGTTTTGATTCCCGCCTGCTTTTCCTCGCTGCTTCTGCCTTTTCTACCTCCGGCTCTTTGGGCTCACGTTGAATTTTGTAAGATTTTTTTCATATCATACAAGCTTAATACAATTAACCTTTTAAAGACATGAGTTTCTCAAAAGACGCTCCATGTAGAGCTCCGTGGATTCTAGAGTCAACGAGTTGTGAGATTGTGAGTTTTAGCCGATCAGCTCCAGGAGCTTTACTCTTTTTAAATGACTAAATTCAACGTTATATATAGATATATGCATATACATATATAATGTGAGTGAGCGCTGGGTCGGGGCCCCGGGATTGGCCCTCATTTCTATCTGTGCTGCTGTGTGAGCAAGTGGTGTTGGTGCCAGCCCTTGTTGCTGGAGGAGGAGGCATGGAGGGCTCTGGGGGACTGAGATGTTTAAATCCAGGAAAACAAAGGTGAATCCAGCTCTCAATACCCTAGTCAAACCTCTAGTCCTCTTTTTTATTATTATTTTTACCCCCCCCACCCCCCTTCCCCTAGTTTTTTGGGGGCTGAATCCTCTTGTGACATTTTTTTATTTGTTATTTTTCTTTCTTTCCTCATTGGCTGTGGTTAGCTCTCAGCTAGCCGGTTGATTTGACCCGTCCGAGGCTCCCGTGGATAGCGCCCTGTCGGAGTGTCGTCGAGTGTTTGTGCTCTTCTGTCCGATAATAATCCAAACCATTTCTCTCCCATGCTCTCTCCCCCTGCAAGGAGCGGAAGGTACACAACCTCTGCTGTGTTTGCTTATTAGCAGTTACATCTTATTGGGTTTCCTTTTTTTGTTTTTGTTTGTTTTTTTTTGTTTTGTTCTGTCTCTTTTTTACTGTTGTAGCTGTGTGGCAAATCTTTTTGTGTCTTTGTCTACATTTTAAATACGGAACTTCCATGTATGCATCATATGGGCCATATTGCATATCTGAGCATAAAAAGAAATGTTTTTATTTATTTATTTAACTAGCTTTGCTGTTTCCACCCAAATCTAAATGTTGTGTTCTGAGACGAGTCCTGTAGAATGAGTTCTGAGCTCGGAGCAGACTCGATGCATCTCCTCATTTAACCGTCGCTCATGTATGCGTTTGATCATGGAAACTTCTCATAGTGTGCTTTTTCTTTTCTTTCGTCAGCTGTTAAAAGCTTGCACTTCCATGTGTAGTTTGTTTTAATTTGACCCTTTCACACTGAATAAAACGAGTTTAACATGTTTAATTATTTATTTTTATTTTTTTAAATATGAAGTATGTTAACTTTTCATCCAGTGTTGTTGAGTTAATAATGTTCTGTCTTGTTTTGTTTGTTTTTTTGTTTGTTTTTTTAGGTTTTCATAGAGCTGAGTCACATTAAAAAGTGCAATACAGTGAAGGGAGTCTTTGTCCTGGAGGAATTTGGTAATTACACCATCTATTGATTCTAGGCCTGTACTCGGCACGGCAGTAACTCAGCGTCATGGCGAATGTATTGACGAGGGCTAATAAGGGCTTCACTAAATTGGATACTCGCTCACGTCGAGGAACCCGAGACTCTGATGTCTGTAGGTGATCATGTGAGCGATGAACTCTTCAGACCGTGAGCTTTTCTCTGTCGCCGGGGAAAAGTTTCTGTTGCTTGATGAATAGGGACGGAGTCGGTGCGAGGAATAATAAGTTATATTTCACAACTAGTACGCACCAAAGGAAGTAACGTCAGTTCTCAGAGGTAGATGTGTAACTTTATGTATAATGAATAAAAGTAAAATACAAAAACGGAATCCCTTTTTTTAAATGATGAGTTTAAGTAGTCCAAAAATTATTTGAGTCTTGTGCTTCTCATGTTGGCACATATTCTTTCATTCTTAAGGCTCTTTAATTTATGTAATGATAAACGTGTCACTTGTTTGGACTATCATTTTCTATTCGTATTTAATCGTCTCTGCCTAGTTGGATGGTTCTTCTTTTGGTGGAATCCTGAAAATGTCATTAAGAGACCTAAAAGGAGGCGGAGCGACCTAATTTATTTGTCTCACGTACTACTGTTATAGTTATAGTTGTATTGTTATAGGATATCGTGACAGTTTGAGCAAATATAGACAAAACTGTAGCTTTAAGCAAAGAATAAGTAGTACTTTTATCACTTCAACTCTTTTTATTGCATTGAATCAAACAAAAACAGGATTTATTTAAATTTACAGTGAAATAAAAATACCATTCCTTTTTATTTATTTTTTTTAGGTGTTAATACATCAACAAAGGGCCCATTTTACAATGCAAAAAGCATGTTTAATAAATACAATTATTTAAAGCAAACAGTATTCATTGTCAACATGACAAATAACTTTATTTAAAAAAAAAAAGAAAAGTCAGAAACAGTCAAGTCAGAGACTCTAGTGGACCGGGTGCCAGGCTGGGTTACTGTCGTGTCTCTGTGCTGCTTTTGTAATGTTGCCCTCATCTTTGCCACTATGAAAACCTTCATTCTCCAGCAGGTAAAGTGTTGTCACCTTTCTCCTTTCTTACCCAAACTTAACTCTGTGCTGAATATTTTCCTCACTCCGATCCTTTACATTGATTTTTTTTTTTTTTTTCTGTATTATGAGTTCCCCCCTCCACCCTCCCTTCTGCTTCCCTCATCGCTCGCTGCTCATGTGGGAGATCACCTGACCCCCGACTCCCATCACTCATCCTCCAGTCTGCCTCTGAATCTCAGCAAGTGGAGATCTTTGGTGGGACTGTTTTTTTTTATTTTTTTTTTTTGGGTTTCCCATTTCCCATCCCCGTCATGTGTCCAGACCTCGGCCTTCTCATCTCTGCTATGGGTTCACAGTTACTAATGAAAAGTCCGTCTGTCCTGTGGGCAGAGACGCGGTCCTGGGTCAAAGGGTTCTGTCCTCTCGGAGCTGCTTCTCTGTGATGTCTTTTTAACTTCCAGTTCATTGGGGGAGGGGAGGAGGTTGTCCTTCTTTTTCCTTGATTTTCCCACATTTTAAACTTTACAACCTTTTTGCCGTCTCTTGTTATAAGACATTTTGTGTTTTCGTTTGACCATTTTGTGGGCCATGAACGTCTCAGCGAAACAGTCACGAGTTCAAATTTAATACCCCCCCCTCTCAGAAAGTTTGATTTAATCAATAACCTGGATTTAGCAGCAGACGAGGCAGCGCTGCCCTGACCACTGGTCGATCTGCTCCTGACTGTTGTGGTGGACTCTTCTTGGCCCACATCCCATTTTACACCTTGTTGGAAGTCCACCCCTGTAACCCCCCAACCCCTCCTCACCCCCTCCCCCACCCCCCCTCCCTAAATCTCTCAAGCATGAACTCATTAAGGTTCCTGCTGCCTTTGAATTCTCTGTTTTGTCTCTTGCACCGGCATAGTTCCTGAAACTAAAGAAGTGGTGATCCACAAGTACAAGACCCCCATGGTGAGTCCTCACTTCTTCTGTCAGAGTCGATACTTGTGTGCCTGTCGAGCGCCGGTCACACGGTGTGCGCCGCAGAAATGTGCCTCTTTTTACACATTCCTGCTGTGGAGGTAAACTCGTGTTAGTGTTCCCAAAGGGGAGTCTGAGTGAGAGTTCAAGTCTGAAAAGTGATGCTATAATCTCTGTGGAGCCACTTAACACTTTATAATGTGTGAACTTAATCACTGAGCAGCAATTCAACTCCCTCTGGTGATTAAAGGATTAAAGCACCTTCTGAGAGCTCGGCCCCGAGTTCACCTCAGTGTTATGACTCCACTTCACCTCACGGTGTTATGACTCCACTTCACCTCACGGTGTTATGACTCCACTTCACCTCACGGTGTTATGACTCCACTTCATCTCACGGTGTTCTGACTCCACTTCACCTCACGGTGTTATGACTCCACTTCATCTCACGGTGTTATGACTCCACTTCATCTCACGGTGTTATGACTCCACTTCACCTCACGGTGTTATGACTCCACTTCACCTCACGGTGTTATGACTCCACTTCACCTCAGTGTTATGACTCCACTTCACCTCACGGTGTTATGACTCCACTTCACCTCAGTGTTATGACTCCACTTCACCTCACAGTGTTATGACTCCACTTCACCTCAGTGTTATGACTCCACTTCACCTCACGGTGTTATGACTCCATAGAACGTGGTTTACTCTGTAATTAATATATTCATGAGCTTGTGGGCTTATCAGATGCAAAAATACTGCACCGTGGTTTAAAATGATATTAGACAGGATTTTAAAACTAAGAAACGAAACAAAAATGTTACTGAATTTTCTGAGAAGAAGTTTTAAACACCCAGACAGACTTTCAGGTTAAACGGTGATGTAATAAAGATGAATGACGTCTCGTTGCGTTTTCTGAGAAGCCGTCGTTGGAAAAGGGGCGGGCTCTTTCAAAACAATACGTGGCAGGTGATTGGATGAACCACCTGTCAATCAAACTCTTAAAGGGAAGCGAGTCGGGAGAAGAAAACCCTTCAGCGCTCGTTCTTTGGACAAATGCTCTCCGGCGTAGCGGAGGCTGCTGCAGCGTCTTCGCTAGCCGCCATTGTTGTTTTAGAAGGAACGGTCGGCTCTCACACACCTGAGCCACACCCACAGGACGCAGGGTACCTCTTTAAAATATGAAAGTGTGTTTAAATATTGGTGCCGTGTGTTTAGAGTAGCGCCTCCTCATGTAACGTCTCATCTGGGTTGTGACCCTCCTCATCGGCCTTCTCTTTCCTTCTGCAGGCTCATCAGATCTGTTACTCCGTCCTCTGCCTTTTCTCGTACGTGGCGGCAGTGAAGGGGAAGGAGGCGGAAGGAAAACCCAAGATGCTGTCACCGAGACCCCTTCCTAGCTAGTCTACACCCCCGACCCCTCCTCCCCCCTAAGCCCGCCCCCCTCGTGCCTCTTCTTACTTGAAACGGCATCTCGGCTCTAAAAACCAGAGACTTCTGACAATCCCAACTCTATTCTAAGCACATGATTCCTGCCCCCCCCCCCTCCCCCTCCCCCTCTCGCTCTCTTGTGTACATACAGGCCTCGGACCCCTTTTTAGACCCCGTACGTGTAGCCGTGTTTAGTCTGTGATGTTGTGTAAATACTTCCACCGCCTCACCGCTGTCCACCCAGCTAGCTAAATGTTTGCCTGCTCCCGAACACGGGAGAAGTGACTCCTACTCTTGTTCCTGCCGCCAAGACCCCCCCAACCTGAGGGGTCGCCCCGAGGCACAGAGTGCATGCAGGTCCCGTGCACAGCCTTGACATTCACTACAGAGTAGCCCCGCCCCCCCCCCCCCTCCCACAACCGTCTCCATTTGACTGTGTGAGTTATTCTGTGATTATGTGGTTACTGTAAAGTTCCAGTCTGTCCCAGTTTAAACTGGTGACCCCTCCCCCTCCCCGTCCCCCCCTCCCCCCGTCGTGCCGGTCGTCCCGCAGCTGTAAACTGGAGCACCGCATGTAGACGCTTCTTCAGAGTGTTTGAACCCCAAAATACTGTGAGTGTTCTCCGATGTGTCGCCCTGTAGATTACTGTTCTAGTTCTACTGTAAGATTCCTCGTCTGTGGTCTGCTGTTATCAATCGCATGTTACTGTGAGGATGACAAATAAATATTATATATATATATTTCTATATATAGTATTTATTTAATATATACATATAGTTGACTGTACATTTCTCTGGATAAAAAAAAAAAAAGTTACAACTTGTTGATTTGCTAGATGTGCAATACTTAATGAGTAGTTAGCCATTATTGCCAGAGCCATGTTCCCTTGAGTTGACTGGCTTCCACAGGCTGACGAATGTAAGAGAGTTGTTTTTGTTTTTGTTGTTTTTCTAAAGTACGTATTGATCGACGTGAATATGACGACCTCGGTTTGACTGTTTTTAAAGGTTTGTCTTCTTAAAGGTACGTCGAGTCACGTGGAAAAGAAAACGGCTGCTGTGGTGCGAACTCGATCAGTGATGTCACCGCGGGGTTTAGAGGAGAGGCCGTCGTACTTTTGAATTTAGACGTTTAAATTATGTTTAACTCAGACCATCGAGGAGTCGAGATGAGAGAGAAACCCGGTGTTACATCCAGGGGGCGCTGTTGTTAAATATTATATCATCATCATCATTATGTTAATCCATCCTTAAAACGGGTTAGCAATTTCCTTTTTTTTTTTTTTATTTCAATGTAAAGGATCATATTTCATGTGGAATAATAATTAAAATCATTATCAACACAAGTTTTAAAAAGTCAAATTTTAAAAAGTATCTACAAACGGTTAGAATCACGTTTCACTCGTTAACAAACGCTTTAAATATTTAAATATATAAGAGAAGCTGTTCGTTCTTCTCTCTTTAAAACCAGTTGGGAAACATTTATTTTTGACCTGGTTTCCGGGTTCGGGGTCTCGTCTGCTGATGGCCTCCGTGACCTTTGACCTGGACCTTCTAGGGAAAATATATGGTGACGTGTTGTGAACCAGTTATAAAGACTGAATGACAAACGGAAAATAAAACCAACATTTCTGACGCAGTCCGTCGAAAAAGTGTGAACCATCTGTGGAAATAGAAAAATATTAAAAGCAACCTTTTGTACAAAGGGACTAACGCCACAGTCGATTTTAATTGATTAATTAATAAAATTAAAATAAAAAGATACCGTGATTCTAAGATGATTGATTGAACTTTGCTCTGTTGGTCAGACAAAACTAATTTCAAAGTAATTAAATTAACTATCATAGAAACAAATTTAAAATAGAGACTTAAATGATTTAGATCTTGGACACAGAATGATAAAATAAAATTCAAATTATAACTTTGTGCTTCAGATAAATTCCCCTAAAACAATATGGTGTAACGCTGACACGGTCAGACTTTGGCGTTAACTCCATAAGCAGCCAAATATTTAAAAAAAATAAATAATAATAAACACCTGTTTTCAGCATCAGACTGGAGGAGTTTAGACTTTTGTCTCGACTCAAACTGCCGGCAGCCGTTTTCATCCTGTGAGCGTTCAGATGGAGTCTCAATGTTTCTGCTCCGTGATCGTAAACAACGGTGGAATCTGGTCCGTTAACTTTCACAGCGTGTGTGTGTGTGCGCGTGTGTGTGTGTGTGCGCGTGTGTGTGCGCGTGTGTGTGTGTGTGTGTGTGTCCGTGTCCATGTGGTGAACAGTTTCTCCAGATCAGCAATATATCCGTACAGCTATATCACTGGAAGATGTTTTCTTTTTGATTCCGACATGCTTGTGTTTTTAGTGATTTAACTGTGCAAAAGGAAAATGATCAGTAAAATATTCAGAAGTTTCTGTTCCACTGATGAATATATTACGAATAAATAATATATGTAGAAGACCAAACTGGATCTGAAGCGTCTCTAAAACTGTCTCTGAACTCGGACGCGTCTCTTTCTGGAGTTTAAAGTGTTTTCGTTCCAGGAGCACGAGACGCCCGGCGCGAGTATCCGTGTCTGAAAGAGGGAAGAAATAAAGTATTTATAGAATATGTACAGCTTTGGCAATATAATAAAGTTATCGCAAATAAAGCTCATCGTCTTTTTATGAAGGAAGAAGAATGAAACAATAAGTCCACATCGCAGTATTCTGACTTCTCTGTGACCTTTTTTTTTTATTTTATTATAAATAATATGGCGTACTATGTGATGTATTTAACCATGACTTTTATCACTTTTTTTTTTTTTTTGGACAAACTACAATATTACTTTTTGGACAAACTGCTTTAGAATTTTATTTTACGTCATATTTAAGGTTTTTATGAATTTGGATAAAAAAAAAAAAAGTTTGTCAATCATACGATTACTTTTTTGTCATTAAAAAAAAAAAAAAAAAAAGTATATAGTATATTATGAAGAAGTCCTAGTATAGTATGACTACACTATTATATTAAATTACTTTTCATGAGACACTATACTTAGTATAGTGTGCCTTAAAAAGAAAAATACTGTATGTATTTTTAATTCATAATATGACTTCATGACGTGTTATACTCTTGTAGCTTCTCGTCTCTTTGTTCTTGTTGGACTCGGCCTGCAGAACCCTAACCCGCTTCAATCAGTCTTCACTCGTTCACTTTGCCAACGTGCTCCTGAGCTCCAGCTGTTCTCTAGTGACGCTCCGGCTGTTCTCTAGTGACGCGCTCCGGCTGTTCTCTAGCGACGCTCTCCAGCTGTTCTCTAGTGGCTCTCCAGCTGTTCTCTAGTGACGCTCTCCAGCTGTTCTCTAGCGACGCTCTCCGGCTGTTCTCTAGCGACGCTCCGGCTGTTCTCTAGTGACGCTCTCCGGCTGTTCTCTAGTGACGCTCTCCGGCTGTTCTCTAGTGACGCGCTCCAGCTGTTCTCTAGCGACGCTCTCCAGCTGTTCTCTAGCGAGGCTCTCCGGCTGTTCTCTAGCGATGCGCTCCGGCTGTTCTCTAGTGACGCTCTCCAGCTGTTCTCTAGCGACGCTCTCCAGCTGTTCTCTAGTGGCTCTCCAGCTGTTCTCTAGTGACGCTCTCCAGCTGTTCTCTAGCGACGCTCTCCGGCTGTTCTCTAGCGACGCTCCGGCTGTTCTCTAGTGACGCTCTCCGGCTGTTCTCTAGTGACGCTCTCCGGCTGTTCTCTAGTGACGCGCTCCAGCTGTTCTCTAGCGACGCTCTCCAGCTGTTCTCTAGCGAGGCTCTCCGGCTGTTCTCTAGCGATGCGCTCCGGCTGTTCTCTAGTGACGCTCTCCAGCTGTTCTCTAGCGACGCTCTCCAGCTGTTCTCTAGTGGCTCTCCAGCTGTTCTCTAGTGACGCTCTCCAGCTGTTCTCTAGCGACGCTCTCCGGCTGTTCTCTAGCGACGCTCCGGCTGTTCTCTAGTGACGCTCTCCGGCTGTTCTCAGTGACGCTCTCCGGCTGAGTAGCTCCAGCTGTTCTCTAGCGACGCTCTCAGCTGTTCTCTAGCGAGGCTCTCCGGCTGTTCTCTAGCGTGCGCTCCGGCTGTGCCGTGACGCTCAGCTGTTCTCTAGTGACGCGCTCCGGCTGTTCTCTAGGGCCTCCGGCTGTTCTCTAGTGACGCTCTCCAGCTGTTCTCTAGCGACGCTCTCCGGCTGTTCTCTAGCGGCTCTCCGGCTGTTCTCTAGCGACGCTCTCCGGCTGTTCTCTCGACGCTCTCCGGCTGTTCTCTAGCGACGCTCCGGCTCTCCGGCTGTTCTCTAGCGACGCTCTCCGGCTGTTCTCTAGTGGCTCTCCGGCTGTTCTCTAGTGACGCTCGGCTGTTCTCTAGTGGCTCTCCAGCTGTTCTCTAGTGGCGCTCCGGCTGTTCTCTAGTGGCTCTCCGGCTGTTCTCTAGTGACGCTCCGGCTGTTCTCTAGTGACGCTCTCCGGCTGTTCTCTAGTGACGCTCTCCGGCTGTTCTCTAGCGACCTCCGGCTGTTCTTAGCGCTCCGGCTGTTCTCTAGGACGCTCTCGGCTGTTCTCTGGCGACGCTCTCCGGCTGTTCTCTAGCGGCTCTCCGGCTGTTCTCTAGCGACGCTCTCCGGCGACGCTCTCCAGCGACGCTCTCCGGCTGTTCTCTAGCGACGCTCTCCGGCTGTTCTCTAGTGGCTCTCCGGCTGTTCCTAGTGACGCGCTCCCGCTGTTCTCTAGCGCCCGGCTGTTCTCTAGTGCGCTCTCCGGCCTCTAGTGGCTCTCCGGCTGTTCTCTAGTGACGCTCTCCGGCTGTTCTCTAGTGACGCTCCGGCTGTTCTCTAGTGACGCTCTCCGGCTGTTCTCTAGCGACGCTGCTCTCCAGCTGTTCTCTAGTGACGCTCCGGCTGTTCTCTAGTGGCTCTCCGGCTGTTCTCTAGCCTCCGGCTGTTTAGCGACGCTCTCCGGCTGTTCTCGGACGCTCCGGCTGTTCTGACGACGCTCCAGCTGTTCTCTGACGCTCCGGCTGTTCTCCAGCGAGCTTGGATCCACGAACATCTCAGGATCAACTCTCACCACATTTAATAATAAAGCGATTATAAACTAATGCAAACTGACTTCTGCTTTTTTTTCTTTCCGAAATCCACTTTACAATAATATTCCTTTAAGAATCTCTTCATGAGTTACTATACGATGACTTGACTCTTTAATGAGACTATACTGACTTTGTGTATGATGACACCATTACCTATGAATCTTTAATATCCTCTGATCGATGACTTTAAGTCACTATACTGTAACTTATTAGAAATATTTTAAGATGTACTATTATATGACTGACACTATTTTAAGACATTTACATTTTATAACATACTGACTTTTTTTTAACTTTGCATGAGTTATAAAAAGTAAAAAAAGAAATCGTATAGTGTAACTGACTTTTTTCTCACTGTACTATGACTTCATGACAAATTGTATCGTATGAAAACAATTACCCTTATGACTTCAACATACTGTACTGTCATAAAAGGTCATAGTATACCATGAATTTAAATGACTTGTGTGACTTTTTGGACATTTATTTTTACATTCTATAATCACTTTAAACCAAAAATATACTCACTTTATTTTCGTAATTTTCTTTGACAATACGATTTATTTTGTATTAAATGCAAAGTCAAGCCAAGTCGAGCTTGAAGCACGGAGGATGAATCATCAATAGGCCTGATCCGGCTTTACCCCGTTATTGTTTTGCATTTAGAAGTACGTCTATATGTTTTACGACACAAACAAATATTTTAAAGTGGTGCGAAGAAGATGAAGTAAATGCAGATGACTTTTTTCCCAGTAAGAGAGCAGGACTACAGAATACAATCACATGATTTATTCACGATTCACGTGTGGAAACATTAATTACATCATAACACAGCTCTTTACCACAGGAGTATTTCACCACTTAATCCAGGAAACCACGCAGATAGTTGTGTATCTCAGATACTCGGCGTACCTGTGTGTGAAATATTCTCTGGATAATCCACAGAACCAACAAGAACTTTTTTTTGTTGGTTAAAAAGTAGTTTCCCCATCACATTTATTAAATGTTTTAAAAAGCCCCGGTCCTCTGAAAATGTCAACTCGTTATCAGCGAAGATAAACAGGTTGATTTTCAGCTTTATTTTCAGAAACTAATGGTTTGTCTTAAAAACATTCAGATAAATACCTCAAAATCTGGAAATGGCAAATCTCAAAAAGGTTTCCGCTTGGCCAGAAGCCACGAAGGTTAATTAGAAAGTACACGTCTTGATTATTATTTATCTAACTTATTATCTAAAACTGCAGATGCTACTGTACGCAGCTCAAGGCAACTTTCAATTCAGACTGCAAGACCAGGACGCCATGTCCTTTGTTCAGGCACGCGGTCGAGATGCTGCAGCAGGCGGCAAGAAGAGAAACCCTTTTCCGCCCTCGCTCACTACTTCCTAGATACAGTAATGGACGCAGTGGATGAAAACTAGAAAGGGCCGACGGTGGTTATAGTGTGATATATATAAGATGTATAATAAAGAGTTACTTCGAGGTCGCAGGTTTTCTTCAACCAGAGTAACGGGAATGATGAATTTCTTTTAAAAAGAAATATATAGATTGCACAATATCCCAATAACAATGTGGCCGTATCAGAAATGTATAAAACCTGGAGGTTAAATTTAAGCTTATAAAACTACAATTTGAAAGTACGGAGTTTTTCATGATCTTTGCATTGAATCGTTGCACTTTTGACACGTTTTGCTGGAATCGTTTAAACTTTGCATGTTTTTAAAAATAATAAAAAGCATCATCGAAAGTTTTAAATTCAGGAGTCGATGCTTTTCCGCTCGGCTGCGTCTCCGGAGCTCAAACGTTCCCGTGCACCGAGCTGCGGAGTATCCGGAGGCGGGACATGACCTCGTCCCAGTCCAGGTAGGCGCCCTCCAGGTGCCGCGAGCGGTCGGGCCGGCTGCGGTACGTCCTGCGGCCGTGCAGCAGGCGCCAGTTATCGAAGGTCAGCACGTCGCCTGAGACACAAACAACACGAGGCGTCAGCTGGGCCGCAGTACGGGAGTTCATTTAGTCAAATTATGTGCTTTGTTGTTACTTTCAGGGCCAAGAAGCATCAGTTACTCAACATGCTAACGTTAGCATCTTACGTTAAAGCAGATAAAACAATAATACATTTCTAACATTGTTTTGTTTTTTAAAAGAAGACCCCCCCCCCCCCCTCAAAACTATTCCATTGCTAACACATCTCTCCTGTTACAGCTCACAGCAGTTTGACAGGCCCGCCTTGCCTTAGTTACGGTTGCTAAGCTACGATTTGACCAAAGGATTCAAGGATAATTTATTGTCATTACACAACTGAAAAGCAGCTGTAAACTAATCTAAAGATGAACGACAAAACTAAAACAGAAGCACATTGCTGTGCATTTTTTTTTAATTTGCATCAGGAGGAAAGTAAAGGAAAACAAAACTATTTTATGGGCGATATGACCGTCATCTTATTATTTAAAGCCGCTAGGTGAGGAGTTTATCCATAAAAAACAAGTTGAACCACCTTCATCGATTTGTCTGAAGAGTCCTGAGGACGCGTCAAGAGGATGGAAGCGTTCCAACGCGCGGGGCTTGAACCCGCGGCGCCTCACCCGCTACGCGGCTACACTTCTGGTGAACGACGTCTCCGCTCCGTGATTATTTAGAGAGGGCGACGCCCCACTGAAAGGTAATTTGATTGGGTCCGCGGTGACGGGAGGTGACATTGACTCTCCGGGTGTCATGGCGACCTCGACGATGACGGACCGCGAGCTGTTTACTACGAGGCTGTTTGTTTGTTTGTTGTTGTGTTGCAATGGGGGAGGGGCTAGAGAGGCGCACACTGACCCGGCCTCATCCTGTAGGTGACCACGTTCTCTCTCCGGTTCAGGATGTCCACGTAGGCCCTGAGCGCCCTGTAGAAGGGCTGCACCTGCAGCAGCGGGAGGTCCAGCACCGAGTCTCTGGTGGCGTTGTTGTAGTTTATCCTCACGACTCGGCCCCCGGAGTCGACTCTGAGAACAGAGGAGTCGTTTGGAGTCAAACATCGGGAGAAAGAACCGACTTATTATCGATTCATCTGACAAAGTCTGGACTCGGTTCATCAAATTAAAGAAAAACAGTGAAAACCAACGGGATGGTTTTTAATATTTAACTGCCGGTTGGACAAAAACAAACCTGACGAGCCTTTTTCACTAAAGTCTCAAGGAGTCATAAATTAAACAAGAAGACAATCTATGGATTCATCCATTATGAAAACAATCATTTTGTTTCCATTTCTTTCACCCAGACAGGATTTTGAAGGCCTCTTTTATTTACCGGACACATTCATTATTAAATATCAGCTGATCTCGTCATTTTAATTTTTAATGCTTAAGTTACACTACGTGGACTTCAGAACCAAACGTGGTTGTGAAAACTGAATGTATTATTACGCAGCTTTAACACTAAAGCCACACACACAGAATATTTGGACATAATAACTCTGAACAGCAGATGGCAGCGTCCCATTTCAAATCACACGAACTCCACTGCATCCATTTTTTTTTTTTTTTTTTTTTTAAACGCACGTCATTTAGATTCTTTCGAGGTCTGTGCTCGAACAAATGTGTACGTGTGAGGCTGAGTCAGGTGACGCGAGAGCCCCGTCTTACTCGATGATGCTCTTCTTGGACTGCAGCATGAAGTCGCAGTAGTCCGTCCCCATGTCCGTGAAGTCCACGAGGGCCGAGGTGAGCGTCCCGAAGGCCTCCGGGTCTTCTCTCTGCAGCAGCTCGGCCGCGTGGAAGCCGTCCACCATCTCGCTCTCACCCCCTTCCTCGGCGTCGCTGATGCAATGCAGCAACTGCACCTAACACACACACACACACACACACACACACTCGTTGAGTGGACATAAGCGACCCTAGAGGAGCGGCCCATGACAGCGTATCTGTTTAGTGGGTTTGGTTGAACTCACTCCGGGTGCGAAGTGCATGGCGGGGTAGTCCGTGTGGAGGCTGAGCTTGCCTGACGTGTAGGCCACGTTGTTGGCCATGTACTTGTCCTGGACCTGCCACGTGTGCCTGAGGACGAAAGATAACGTTCATTAACAAGCTCCTGGTTCATTATTTAACTTCGGCTTTCGGAGGATAAGCGGCGACGATTAGGGGGAAAGGGACGAGGAGGAGACGTGAACTTAGCGAGGATCCCCCGAGGGAGGGGGGGGAGGGAGGGAGGGAGGGGAGGGAGGAGGGGGGGGGGCGATCGGCTGTAGTCTAATGAGGTGAAGTGCTCCGTGTTCTGTTTGGATGCCCGACTCATGGAACGGAGTCCGGTCTCTCTGGCGGGCCGTCGGCTTCAGGGGGGCCCGGCTTCAGGGGGGCCCCGGCTTCAGGGGGGCCCGGCTTCAGGGGGGCCCCGGCGTGTCTTCACTTCCAGCGCTATGAGCTCAGCCGCTGGCAGCCGGGCGGCTTTACGCTCCAAACCTCGGTTCTGACTGAGTGCACCAGGTAATTCCTCCGGCTTACAAAAAAAAAAAAAAGAGAAGAAAAAAAGTATCTGGAATGCTGTGAGGTTGTTTTCCTCGTCTCCGTCCTTCAGCAATCAGCACAAAGTCAAAGTGATGAACTCCGGTGTGATGAAAGGGAACAACAGACACTCTCTAATCTTCACCATGGAAAAAAAATTAATCAAAGCTTACACATAATTGACCAGTGGGGACTCTTTATATCTTTTTTCCTAAACGTTAACGTTGTTCAGTGAGACTCTGAGAAAATCTTTCATCAAAAATATGTGTTTCCCTGGAGAAGGGATGTAAATAACATTTATTGTTTTAACTAATAACCCTCTCTGGGCTCCGCTGCAGCTGAAATATGATCTGTGGAAACTACAGCTGATCCGGCTACGCGGCGTCTCTCACCCGTAGAACGTCAGCCGCAGGTATCCGATCCTCTCGGCGAGCCTCGCCACGACGCCCTGCTCCGTCGACGCCCCCTTCAGGTGGACGACGCCCACGCGGCGCAGGGCCGAGAGCCAGTCCAGCGCGGCCTTGTCGTCACTCAGGACCTCCTGGTAGTCGGCCGCGGGAACGCGCAGCTTGGAGTCCCAATAGTAGCGCTCTGAAACGAGAGGGGGGGGGGGCAAGGAGGGGGGGGGTCACTTCATCTGGTTTTTGTGTGTTTGATAAGAAATAAGCCGCTTGTGTCTTTTCCCCGTCCTGTAGCTGCATCACCGCAACTTCATCAGATTCATCTTATTTTTCTTAATACCCGTTATGAACTTCTTGTTGAGCGAGAACCTGCACGCTCTTCTTTTACTGCCGCGCCACATTAATAAATCCTAACACCCGTTTCATCTATTAAAAGGATATTGGACTTAAAGCACAGATATGAGTCGTGATTCATGTTTTCACTGAAGACATCTGGGTCGATTGGTTGAACTGAGAAAAGGACCAGAACCGACCAGGTGTGCAGCGGGAATGAGCGACAGCAGAGAGCGAGCTCATGACCTCATATTTCCACACGTCACTATTTTTAGGCCACATTACCCTCCCTCCCCCTCCTCCTCCTCCTCCTCACCCCCACCTCCCCCCCTCCTCCATCCATCCACACCCACGAGATGACGGAAAGAAAGTTGAATAATGTGCAGGAGGAGGTTTCTGCTGAGGGCAAAATAAATCACACACAGTCAGAAAAAAGCAAAAAAGTAATTTATAAATTAATTGTTGGTCCCCTGTCTCTTTCATTTGAACCGTTGCCAATGGATACGATAGTCTGCTCACTTCAAGATGAAAAGCTTGCGGGGAGAAAAAGCTAAATAAATTCAGCTCGTCTCCGTCAGACAGACAGAAGTGGAAAATAAAAATAAACCCCTCCCACCGCGCTCCACCCAGCTGGCTCGGCTGCTCTCTTTCCGAGCCGCCCGTCTCCAGTGGCTTCCTGGGAACAGCTGCTAAGAGCATCGCGGGAGGAGGAGGAGGAGGAGGAGGACGGGTTTAGGTGAGGAGCTCGAGTACCCGCCTGACGCTCGTGTCCCGACAACTTAAAAAATAAATAAAACAAAACAAACACAAGAACAGCTTTCCAAACGGCTGCGTCACAAGCGCGTGAAGACGGACACGCGGCGGAGGAGAGTCCGCGGAACCTCGTGAATAATTCATCGTCGTCCTCGAGGGTCTGAAACGCTGAGAGAGAAACGTAGTCACTCAGAAACACGGAGGAGAGAGACCTCCCTCCAGGCTGTTGTCACAAACCATCAGCTTCTGGCCGCACGAGGTCAAAAGGTCAGGACCCCCCTCCCCCTTCTGCTTGTTAAGGCTTGTCAAGGAGGCGGGGAAATCAGAAAAGGGGGTCAAAGGTCAAACCTCAATGTTACAAATGCTCTGGTGAAACCGGATCCGGATGTTTTTTTCTTTTAGGTGCTCCCCGGCTTTATTAGGGTGTCACCCGTGACAAAGAGGTCACATGGTCACATGGTCGCGGTGTGCGTGTGCGTGTGCGTGTTCACGTGTCTCCCCGGCTCAGATCTCATCTTCTGAACTCGGGTTCACAAGATGAGATCTTCTGCATGAACGTCTCTCGTCTCGTCTCGTGATGTTTTGTTGAATCAGGAATCTCAGATGTGAGCGATCACAAGACGAGTCTCAGCTCAGCTCAGAGATTAAAGAACAAATAACCAGAAACTGTTGTGAGACACACATCTGGTCAAATGTGGAGCCGATAGAACAACAGCCTCGATGCTCGAGAAATACATTTATTTAAATATTAGACCAGTTTTGAAGTACTTCCTGTACTTATACTCCACCTCAAGTACAAAGGAAACACTTTCAGCCGCAATTATGCAACAGATTACGTTTTCCCTTTAAAAACATGAGATTAATTTAGTGAATATAATTTATTGGATCTTTAGTTTCGTGGACCTTTGAGTTCTTTGCTCTCGTCGGCTGCTGAAAGGTTCAATTAATTGATTTCACAAGGATTTTTTTATTTTGTTAAAATGCTGTGACATATGAATAAACACTCTGAAAGAGGCCGTTCTGATGAGATCTTCCCACGATGATATTTTCGTACTTTCGCACGAAGCGCTTTTTAAATCAACTCCTCATCACCGCTCTCCCAGCGTGGCGTTCGGCCGCAGCAGACAGCTGTTTGCTCAGCTGTGGACTCGATGAAGACACAGTCGGCTACCTGCTCCGCACCGAGCAACAGGCGGACTGTCGCCAACGAGCTGCTGAGCAGAGAGGAGCGTTTACAGCCGGGGAGCTGCCTCAGGAGGAGGTGGAGACCAAAAACGGAGCTAAAACATTTGACAGAAAGATTTAGGTTCACCGAGTGGCCAGAAACACCTCCTCCTCCTCCTCCTCCTCCTCCTCCTCCTCCTCCTCCTCCTCCTCCTCCTCCTCCTCCTCCTCCTCCTCCTCCTCCTCCTCCTCCTCCTGAGAGATAACGGGGCTCCCTTTGTTTACGGCTCGTTTCAGTGGATTCTTATCTACAGCTTTAAGTTCATTTTGTGTAAAATCCCCGTTTTCACAGGATGGACGGCTTGTAGGGAGACAAGATAGTATATGTGCATAATCCCCCCCCCGCCCCCGGTCGTGGTCTGGTCCAGTGGCTTTTCCAGACGAGGAAACCCGAAGCCACTGTCTCTCTCTCTCTCGCTCTCACTTAAAGTCAACCTCTCTCTCTCTCTCTAACTTAAAGTCAACCTCTCTCTCTCTCTCGCTCTAACTTAAAGTCAACCTCTCTCTCTCGCTCTAACTTAAAGTCAACCTCTCTCTCTCGCTCTAACTTAAAGTCAACCTCTCTCTCTCGCTCTAACTTAAAGTCAACCTCTCTCTCTCGCTCTAACTTAAAGTCAACCTCTCTCTCGCTCTAACTTAAAGTCAACCTCTCTCTCGCTCTAACTTAAAGTCAACCTCTCTCTCTCGCTCTAACTTAAAGTCAACCTCTCTCTCTCGCTCTAACTTAAAGTCAACCTCTCTCTCGCTCTAACTTAAAGTCAACCTCTCTCTCTCGCTCTAACTTAAAGTCAACCTCTCTCTCTCGCTCTAACTTAAAGTCAACCTCTCTCTCTCGCTCTAACTTAAAGTCAACCTCTCTCTCTCGCTCTCTCTCTCTCTAACTTAAAGTCAACCTCTCTCTCTCGCGCTAACTTAAAGTCAACCTCTCTCTCTCTCTCTCTCTCTAACTTAAAGTCAACCTCTCTCTCTCGCTCTAACTTAAAGTCAACCTCTCTCTCTCGCTCTAACTTAAAGTCAACCTCTCTCTCGCTCTAACTTAAAGTCAACCTCTCTCTCGCTCTAACTTAAAGTCAACCTCTCTCTCTCGCTCTAACTTAAAGTCAACCTCTCTCTCTCGCTCTAACTTAAAGTCAACCTCTCTCTCGCTCTAACTTAAAGTCAACCTCTCTCTCTCGCTCTAACTTAAAGTCAACCTCTCTCTCTCGCTCTAACTTAAAGTCAACCTCTCTCTCTCTCTCGCTCTAACTTAAAGTCAACCTCTCTCTCTCGCTCTCTCTCTCGCTCTCTCTCTCTCTAACTTAAAGTCAACCTCTCTCTCTCCCCCCCCAGAGAGCGTTGTTTTGACTTGATTAAGTTTTATCCAGATCAGCTGGCTGCACCGGTCCGTCTGAGGAATGCACAGCTGAGGGCTCAGAGCACGACGGGCAGAAACAACCTTTTGTTTGTTTAGGTTCAAAGAAAAAGGCGTTAGGAATTAGTTTCAAGCTGTCGTTGATACTAAAAACACATGTTAGACATTGTCCTGAAATAAAGTGGAATAAGATCTCCAAATATCATGTTCTTGGATACTTGTTTAGTGTTTCAGTATCAATAAAGCCAGTGGTGGAACGTAACCAAGTACTTTACAGATGTTCGTTACCTGACTGTTTCCATTTTGGGCTTTTCTATACTTCTATTGTACTTTTTACGCCACTACAGTTACTTCATCCATAAAACAATAATCTTATCAAATACGACGCATTTTCATAGATTAAACTACCAAACGAGAGCTATATAGGACATAAACATTTAAACTGCAACGTTATTATTCAGTAATAATCAAAATGTATAATAAACAAAAGCACACAGAGAACAATTGTCCTGCATTATGAATACTTTTACTTTTGATACTTTAATAAACATTTATGTACTTTTTCTTCAGTGACCCCCAAAAATAGTATTCTCATCTCGTCTTTTTTTTTTTAACGCCTACTTCCCCCACCACTAACTAAAGCATCTTAATCAGAAAGCAATAACTCATTAACACCATTTCATCTGCAGACGCGTGTGAAGTGAACACAGACGACTTAAACCAGCCTTCTTTTTGTTTTTTTGACCCTCAACTCATCCCGTCACCAGCTGCATGAACAAAGTCCGCTTAATGATTAATGATGAGTGTTCTTCAGAAGACGGAGCAGCACATCACATCACCGCGCTGCCAACATGTTGCATCCATTAGTGTTCATTTGTTACACAACTTGCTCAACTAAATTGGCCTGTCGAACTCAGAGCAACTAAATCACTTGTTTTAAAGACGGACGAGCAACACATTCGGTAACGTGTTGTTGTTCACATCTATATTATATATCTATCTATCTCTATCCATATGCCAAACATATGTATTTTGAGACTCCCTCTGGGAGGATTGAGATTGTATTGCAGTAACTAAAGAAAGTGCTTTACTTGTAAATAAGAACATATTTTGTCTTTGACGGCCTTTAAAAGTTTAAAAATAATCATATTTTCCTTTAACCAGACCCACGAGTCCAGACATTTGAAAAATAAACTGTGCTCCTCGTTATATTCCAGTCAACAACTAGCGTGTGTGTTTGTGTTTTCACAGCGCGCGCGCGTGTGCGTGTGCGTGTGTGTGTGTGTGTGTGTGTGTGTGACTCCCCTCCACCCGTTCAATAAACACACCTTTATTTGTGAAACATACCTGGATGACGGAGCAGCCAACCTCTGCACTCCCAGTTCGGAGGAGACAGAGTGAGCAGTGTTTCCTCACTAGAGAGCTCACACACACACACACACACACACTCTCACTCACACACACACACACACACTCTCACTCACACACACACACACTCTCTTTCTCCATCAGCAACTTTAGCTTTCCCAAAACTCCTCCGAGCCTCGCAGTAGTTTGTCAAACGACGTCCCCTCTTTACCAACTTGCACTCAATGCTTTCAGCATCATTCAAAGCGCCAAGCGGGAGGTCTGGCTTTCCAGAGAAACCCAAAAAAAAAAAGATCCAATCATTATAATCACCGAGCTTTCCGTGCAGTCTGATGTAAAAAAGGTGTTGAAATTTCAAAAGACACGACAAAAGAGAGGAATTAACCCAAATATAGTTGATCCGTGAAAGAATTACAGGAATACACTGTGGAAAAAATGACGTGTGTGTGCGTGTGCGTGTGCGTGTAAAATAGTGAAATTTGTTGCAAGGAGGCCTACTTTCTCTGGACAGAGACATCTGATATGTGGAAGCTTTAGCTGACCGACGAGATGTTTGACAGAACTGAATCTATAACGATAAAAGGTCCTTCAGACAAATGAACTCTTACAGTTTGGATTCCTCAAATTCCTTGCACGTTGATAACACACACACACGTATTTGTGTGTGTGTGTGTTCGGAAAGACGGTTAAGCCGAAGCTGTAAATGATGTGTCGGCTTTGGAAAACACTTTTTCCACGGGTGGACCTCCGCTCTGTTTCCAGGGAGCCGTCTTCCATCAGCTGACGAGTGATGACACGGGGGGTTAAATTCAGACCAGATGGCGAAGCGGAGGAAACACCGGTCGGACGGAGCCACTCAGCTGCTGCTTGGCCGAGTCGAGACAAACTTCATCGCATCTATCTGCACCGGTATGTGCAGATGTCAGCGCTTTGCGAATGACTGACACGTTTATGGAAGCAGTGAAATGATGGGAGAGATTATTACGAAGCAGAACGCAGAACTTAATGTGTAGAAAGATTGAAGTGACAATAAAGTTTAAAAGTGAAAATGAATATTAAATGGCATACAAATGCAAACAGCCTCGCAGTTGAGCGTCTCCTCCGACCAGTCACGCTGTCGTTCACATCCACGTCTGTCCAAAGTGTCGTTTTTATTATTGTGCGAAATTGTCAGAATTAGCGTATCAATTCTTGAGTTTGGGCCAAAAATCTGAGCGATGTTTGATCACCAAATTCTAAATCAGTTCATCCTCGATACCAAGTGGGTGTTTGTTACTGAGGCGTCGTGTTCAGGAGAGGATCTGAGACCCTCATGCGTGCGGCTGAAGCTGTCGGCAGCTTTAAACTGACTAAATGTACGTGTAACACTTTTTTTTTTTTAAAGATCCCAGCATGCACCATTTCCAGTTGCCCCTCACAGAAGGTCCTCGGGCAGGCTGTCTGAAACAGTAACACTCAGATCCGAACGCAGAAAGCAGAGATCCTCGTGAACGCGGGGGCCGTCAGAAACAACACATCGCTGACCTTCATGGCTAAGTGGATGCAGAAAATTATGATTTGAGCTTAACGGTTTGGAACATCAGAGCTAAAAGCTGCAACACAAACTATTTCCATCAACCGCCCGAAAAAAACCGAAAAACAAAAAAAATTAAAGCTTCTTCAAAAGTGCTGTTCTCCGTGGATTTTTATTTAAATCTGCGGCCTCTGAAAGTGGGAGCGAGGTCGGCTCTTCTTCTGGTCCTCAGGCAGTACAGCACTGGATCAACATGAACTGATGGATGACAGATTAAAGTGTTACACCTGTCCGAGTCCGCTGTAGCTCATCTGTCTTGGTTGGTATCTAAACGTATTCCCTACTGCAGCACCGTGAAGCACACACGGCTGTGGGGTGTTTTCCACCTGGTATGTGGGGCAGGTAACGGCCGTCGTCAGACCTCCGACAGCTTCACAGAGACTCTCACGTTGATTCAGAACAGATAGTCCGGGTGAAGACGTGGTTCAGGGGTTTACTGAAGGACAACCCACAGCTGAAAGATTCGATATTTTCCACGTTTCTTTTGTCTGCGACGAGTTAAAAGGAGCTGTTTTATTTTGTTTTTTTTGGCAGGTCAGAGGAAGATGTAACAGGAACAGCTGGTGCGGTGAGAGACATCTCATCGCACCTTCAGTGCTGACATCGTTTTCTGTCAGTCTCAAAAGAAATCTGCTGTCTTTCGGAGTTTCCAAGGATTTTACATCCTTGTATTTAGAAACTGTGCCACAGACTGTCAAACCCCCGTGTCAAAGGTCAAGAATATTATTATTAAATCTTCCACACTTCCTATCCTACTCGGCCTTCATTATAATTGCGACTAAAGTTTTGCGACGCCAAATCGGGGAATAAACACACAGACTCACAAAGTAAAAACAATATCAGAGTTGCTGTTATGGCTGGTGATTAAACATCTGCATCCATCTCATCAGAAACATGGAGCACAATTAGAGTTTGTGTTCTGCAACTAAAATACAACATTAGCGATCTACTGGGGGGACAAGAGGTGCAATAGAAACATGACTAAAGTGAACAGGCGAAGCCCTTTAAGTTCTTTTGTTTTCCAACTACCATCCAACCACGGTGCCGTGTGAAGCTACAAACTTTGAACCGCAGAGCAGAAAGACATGCGAGAGGGAGGCCGGGCCGTGGTACTTACTACCACCAGTACAACTTGATGCAATTACTCGTGAGTGATGTCAGCAAATGACTCAGCTTGTCGCGGAAATGACGAGCCATCATGCCTTCATGAGGGCCAGCGATTCAGTCAAGAAGACGGAGTCCTTTTACAAACCGCCGACGTGAAGTGAGTGAGAAACAGCTGGAGGGGGGGGGGGGGGGTCCGGGGGGGCAGGGTCTACGTGTTTGGTTATACTTCTACAAAAACTAAAAAAAAATCCATTTAACCTGTTTCACGTCCCTCTTTTAAATACCAGCCACATTAAATTAGTCATGATACCCTCCCCGACTAAATAAACATGACAGGCGCAAAATGGGAGGCCCCCCGAGACGATGACATGGTTCAAATATGAAAAGCATCTGGCAGGCGTTTTGCGTAAATCACTGGCAGATTTATCGGTGAAGGTGAGATTCACCGCAGATAAGGTCGTGAGTGACGCAACGCAGTCGTCCTGCGGAAAACCTTGGAAGTCCAAAACCGTTGTTTTACAGGAAATATGACAAACTGTGTTGGTAATAATTGTACACGGCATTGTCAACGTTGTGCACTGTGTCTTGTATGGTCAGATACTTTTATGTGTCATTATATGAGCAATATTTTACCCAAGCAGTAACCTTTTGTTCTTAAAAGTGAAGCCAATGCTGAAGTGTCTTAAAGCTGAATTATGGGGCGACTCCTCTGGTTGTATAGAAGTCAAAGCTTCATGTGTTAAAGCTGCATTCTCTCTCCTGACCACCAGGGGCGACTCCTCTGGTTGTATAGAAGTCAAAGCTTCATGTGTTAACGCTGCATTCTCTCTCCTGACCACCAGGGGCGACTCCTCTGGTTGTATAGAAGTCTATAGAAAATGACTCTACTTCTCTCTTGATTTATTCCCTCAGTAAACATTGTAAACATGAGTTTATGTCTCAATCTCTAGTTTCAAGTCTTCTTCAATACAGCATGATGTTCATTTAGTAAATTATGGTCCATTTAGAGTCAAAGACCATAAAGCAGGGGATGCTTTAGGGCGGGGCTACAAAGTGATTGTTGTTGTCTATTTTGTCATCTTACAACTTTAACCCTTTCACGGTTTGTTTTCAGTTCAAAAAGTAAATTTTTGGTCGCCTAAAAATGTCTTATTCAGCATTGTGTTGTACTTGGCTCCGCCCTCTCGTGGCACTTTGGGTTGCAAAAAAACAAGATGGCGACGGCCAGAATGCTGATCTTGAGGCTTCAAAACGGAAGTCCACAAAACCAATGGGTGACCTCACAGTGACTACGTCCACTTCTTATGTAGCATCATGTACAGTCTATGATTTTACCTGAATCAAGCCCAAAGGCAGTTACAAGGTTTTTCTTCCATCAAAAGTCGGGATACACATTCTGCCCATCAATGATTACAGCGCGCACTCAGCCTCTGAGGTCACTTTGCTAGCTAAGCTAGAGTAAAAAATATGTTCAGTTCATTACAAAACTGTGTGGAACGCTGCCTCAGAAGAAGTTGGCAAAATTCGCCTCATCTGGGTTTATCGTCAGGTTTTGCTGACAGTTTGAGGATCCAATGGAGTACCCAGGTTTTAGTCACAGCCTTTTTATAATACCTTTCATTGGTGAAGTATTTGTAAAACCCACAAACAGAGGTAGAGGTTGACCCCCAGCACCGATAAGCTCCTGGTGTTCCCGAGAGGAACTCATCATCCTCATCATCATCCTCATCATCATCATCCTCATCATCACTCTCCTCCGAGTGACGTAAGAGGTTCAGAGTGCACATGCCGGCGAGAAAACCAGCATGTGTGAGTTCCAAAGGTGGTGAACAGATGTCAGATGAGACGTAACACTGGTGTTGATGATTACAGACATGAGGGTGAATCAGCATGAGTGTCACATAGTGATGGGTAAATTAAATATTTGACTAAAGATGCCAACTATCGAGTGGCCTATGAAGTCCAAGGAAATAGAAATAAATGAGTCCACAGCCACACTAGTGTTAGAGAAACCAAAATATTTAACAAATTCTAACACCGACTTGAAGATGGCACTAGATGAAACGTCAGGGGCTCACCATTGATGTCTTCATTGAATTTTTATGATAATCCATCTAGTAGTTGTCGTCGCATTTCACTCATTAAAATACAAATGCCAGCCTGCTGGTGGAAAAGCCAGGGGATCATCAAAGTCATTAGGGGATCACGACCATGAATGTCACAACTCTTGCCAATCCATGTAGCGAATGTTCAGAGATTTGACAGGAGAGATAGATCTATATAGAGATATCTATCTATATAAAGATCTATAGATATCTATCTCCACACACACACACACACACACACACAGATTCATAATTACACCCAGCAGACACTGCCAGCCCTGGAGCTACGCCATTACCGTGACAAAAAACAACAACAATGCAGAGGACTGAAGTGGCTTCTTGTAGTTTGTGCCCTTAATAAATGTCAATCACGATTCCCAAATGAAGGCAGGCCCTGAGAAGAGGCAGCCCGACTAACTCAAACAATCCTTTCTTTTGCAAAGAAATACGTAAAAACCCCGCAAAGCTACCAGACGTGTGTTTAAATTGCTAAAATATGGTGTGCAAGCAATACCAAATGTATATTTTAGATATTAGAGACTTAAGGAAATGTCTGTGAGACCTCCTCCGCCTCAGAGACACCAGGCAGCCTGAGGTTAAATTCCTGGTTACACACACCTACAGGCTCAGGGATTTGTTCGTTCCTAAGGAAGGAAATACTGACAACGGTGAGCTTGTGTTTGGTAAGAACATGCAGACTTGTTCCTGACCCTCACTCTTAAATCAGTTTTCCACATGGCAGCGGCAGAGGGGGGGTCTGAATGAGCATTTATACAGACGTCCGCCTTTCAGATGCTGCTTCACACCGTTCAATAAACTAGAGATGTTAACGAATCACATGTGCATCCAGTACGCTACAGCAGACATTTGAAGAATTAAAAAAGGGATTAAATGAGGAACTGACTGGACGGTTAAGTTACGATGCATGGAAAATCGTTTTAAAAGTAAAAAAAAAAAAAATCTTCTGTCTGAGAACGATGGAAAACACGTTTCTATATTTGGGACTGTGTAGAAACAGATTTGAAAGTTTTCAATACCATGAAATAAGTGTCCTTGAACAGTACTATTTCCATGTCCCACTCCAGTAATAGCTGCCGCTGAACTACATACCGTGGTTTGAGTTACGCAACTCCATAGAAACGGTAAAAGCAGAAGAGAAAACATTAGTTCGGACATGAAAGCGGGAGGTGTAGTACAGGCGGAGTGATATCCCCACAGCTCCAATTTTCATATTGACCTCGCCGTGTCCCGCGTGCACTTCACTTTTCACTGTAGAGCGCTTTAACAGGCATACTCGGGACCATTAAAATGTAGGTGCCCTGCATGAAAAAGGAAACAGAAATCCAAACTGTGGCCTGCGCTCCAGTGAGTCAACGTCACGGAGAAGTTAAGGAGCGAGAAGCGGAGCCAACATCCTCCGAAGTGAGCGCCGTTCATCATCCATCTTTCGAGAAAGTAGACCTTTTTTTTTTTTCCCCTGGTGCGAGGAATTTTAGGCAGGAGGAAATAATTAAACCCAGACAGAGAGAGAGAGAGTGTGTGTGTGTGAGTGAGTGTGTGTGCGAAACATCATCTCGTATTGTGTTTTGATGTTGGAGCTTAATGGCGTCTTCCAGGAGCACTCCTGGCTCCGAGCTGAAAAAAAACTCCATATAATGACGATCTGTCTGTAAATTCTTATGAGGGGGAATCTGTTTACACTTCAACATGAATGGAGGAGTTCTGCAAAACACACACACACACAAACACACACACACACACACACACACATTACTCTAATCAGTCTGGACCAGAGCAGGAGCCTCTCAGCCCTGTGGGTCCTTCAGGACCGTGTGTGTGTGCGCGTGTGTGTGTGTGCGCGTGTGTGTGTGTATGTATGTGTGTGTACACAATCCCGACTACAGTCCATCCCCCGCTCGGCTGAAACGCTGCTACCTTGTTCCACGGCTGAACTCTCTCCTCTGCCGTCTGGCAGACTGTAAAACGCACCGGGTCATTGTGAATGTACCGTAAAAATGAGTTCTCTTTCCAGTCTTTAGCAGGAAAAAAGAAGAAGAAGAAACCACCTTAACAACCCTGTTACGGCACCGGGAAAGAAAATGTGTGGAAAGATGAGTTTCATCTTTTTTTTTGCCCTAGAAAAGGTTAGCAGAGAACATTTTGTTTCAATTACAAATAAATCTCCTTTTTAATTGCCCCTTCTTGACAATTAAGCACAAAACACCTAATTTAGAGGATTTTGATGTTGTTCAGTACGCGTAAGGCTTACTGTTGTTACATCTATTTCAATACGGCAGTATTTATTACACTTACAAAACAAATCATGAACCACAAACTACACTTTGTGTCACTTTAGGTTGAAATTCCTTGACATACTTTTAGAAAAACCAACAACAGGGATTCAACAGCAGAGGATTACACATCCAAACATAAAGCGATATAATGGAGTATCTTTAATATACCTGAAGCAGAAATGCATTTTGCAATACATTGCAGTGAATGTGTTCCCATGTTGCTGTTTGATGGAAAGATAAATCTAAATTGATGACAGTGATTACTTCATCATGTCTCTGCAGTGAAAACTAAAGTGTTTGATCAGTCAGAACACCCTTTGGCTTGTGAACTGACGTTTTGAAGCCTCCAGTTTGGCACGTTTTTAAAGATTTGCAAACAAAAGAGACACGAGACGACAGAGCGAAGTACAACAGAACGCTGAATAAGACATATCACAATTAACGTTCATGAACTGAAAACACACTGTGAAAGGGTTAAAGTTGTAAGACAAAAACACAGACAAGTCCCAGACCGGACGACACCATGTCGTACACACCTTTGTGACCTGTCAATCACCTTGTAGCCCCGCCCCTAAAGCATCCCCTGCTTTATGGTCTGTTTGACTCTAAATGGACCATAATTTACTAAATGAACATCATGCTGTATTGAAGAAGACTTGAAACTAGAGATTGAGACATAAACCCATGTTTACAATGTTTACTGAGGGAATAAATCAAGAGAGAAGTAGAGTCATTTTCTATAGACTTCTATACAACCAGAGGAGTCGCCCCCTGGTGGTCAGGAGAGAGAATGCAGCTTTAACACATGAAGCTTTGACTTCTATACAACTAGAGTCGTCGGCCCCCCCCCCCACTTTTGACAAAGGTGTGTATCCAGAGTGAGATATGAGGTTCATAACTATACAAGTATGACAGCACGGAAAGTGCCCTCCGTGACGAGCTTCAACCTGCTTGTTTGCTATTCATGTAAAAGCAGGTAACACGAGCTGCTTGCCGGGCAGACAAATCACTGTTCTTAGACACCACTTTAAGAAATGCAGTAAATCATGACAGTGTTTGTTCATCCTGTTAATTCTGAGACAGCTGCATTGTGATTTATGGCCTCCTATTAAAAAAAAAAAAAAGTCCATCTCTTTGATCAACAGGGTACTCAATTAGTAACTATTCATTAGTTTCAGACCAGTGCAGTCCAATCAGCACAGGCCCTTTTGTCAGCAGTTTGAATGCATTATGTGTATTCATTTTTAATTTATTAGTATAGCACCACTGTCTCGCCACTTACATACACATTGTAAATACATTTGGGAGATGAGCACATTGTGATTTTCAGCTAGCAGCAGCTTCCTCCATTCATTCCATTAGATGAAATTCTAAAACGCAGACGTAATCTTTCAAATTCAAAAATCGACAATATTGAAGCTGGACTCACCGTTGAGGAAAAGCTCTTCTTTTAACGCTTGTCTGGCAGCAGCAGAGAAGCAGCGTTTCTTCAGCCACTCGGCCTCAAACACACTGGTGTGCTGGTCGGGCCACGCAATGGACACCTGTTGAGAGACATAAAAGCTTAACAATCGCGATTGACCCCTCGCTAAGCCCCGCCCCCCCCTCGCTGCTACTCCATCAAGCTGTCAGAGCTCCAATGGTGCCCACACTGTCACTAACTGCACTCCATCAAGACGTATTCCCTATTTTCTTGGAAAAAGTGATTTTATTTTTTATAGAGAGAAGCAGACAGAAGGATCTAATATCTGTTTGAAGGATATATCCAGGATATCTAACTGATTCAGAAGCAAAAAACAAGTTTTTAAAAAAGTGCTAGCAATCTTTTATTTCCTTATTATTTGAATTGTGTGTTTCATGAAGAAGAAAATAAATCCCATTATAAATTACTATAACAAAGTTAAAGGATAACATTTATAAATATGTCATGGTTTACGCTGATTTCAGAGCGGTTTAAATGACAAAAAAATAAAAAATAGTCTGGAGCCTCGTAAACTAGCTGTCTAATCAAACAATATGGATCATCAATGATCGTCAATTAGTATGAGCGGCAAAAAACGTGATCATGGTTCTCTAAAAGTGACATTTTGTCCCTTTTTTCTTTTGTGCCGACCCGATCCGCGATCCGATCCACCGCTAATGGCGGACTGATTGGGGAGACAACAAGCTAGCAAAAGCACCTCTTATATCTCCTTCCAACCTCTCGGAGTATCCCTGTTGCGCAACGTTTAACCAAGACAAGCTAAAAGAAACACAAAACCAGCCTGAAAATGAAGAAAAATGTGAAACAACAAATGCATAAAATATTGTTTTTCTTTTCAAATAAAAAGATTGGATCAGTATGTCCAACATCTGCTTTTTCAGAGCGTGTTTGTTTTTTTTGGCCCATGCAGCCATCTAATCTTTTCTACAGCCACAGGCCAGCATGAAAACATTTCTGTGGCACCCAAAACCATGTTCACGATAATACTAGATCATCGAGTGAATCTCGGTACAGCAAACATAATTGCATTCATTTCTCGTCGACAGAAGCAAAAGGCACACAGTAGCTTGGCAGCACTATCTTGTCGAAGCAATCTGTTTATAGCGGTGTCCCACTTCAGGGACCTCTGAAGGATGCGGCTCGCAAAAGCTGGTCTGGAGGACTTAAAGGTCAGACTGAACGTGTGCTTCTGCCTTAATTAGATTGTCTAACCTCACAGTTTATCAACAGGCAGTTGCCCTCGGACAGTCAACCAAAGCGTAAATGCCATCAGTTAACTGGAACAAGTTTCATGAAACTTTCGCGCGATGTTATGAATACAAACCGTTTCAGTGATAAGCTTTGTATCGGCGAGGTATCATTTATAACAGTGATGATGCGATGGGTTCAGAAATATTCAGTGTAATGTTTGTTTTCAGTTGTGATTAATCGGACGAAAATGTTCTCTATTAATTGTTTGGTCTGTGAAACATCGGAGAAGAATTCTCTCCAGCTCAAGGTTATCGAATGCCTAAAATTCTAATGTAAAATGGCCGTAACACAAATATACAACCCCCCCCCCCCTTCAACCTCCCCACCATCGCAGCTAACCCTGAATGGGCCCCTTTACTGCAGCACAGACCAGGCAAAATGTAACATCTTCCACAGTGAGGATAGGCTGTCCTTTATGAGTCTATTTGGTCCCCGAGAGAAGAGATGAGATGCCACACTGCTGAAGGTGGCTGTGAAATCATACCTGGTGTCGCTCTAAAAGAAGTTTTTTTTAAAAAAATGAAACCTAATTTACATAGTTTGATTTATTGTTTACGACAATATTTCACATATATATATATTTTGTAAGTTAATGCAACCAAAACGTCTGTTATTATCATCTGGTAAAAAGGACTTTTATTGGGTAATAATGCAAACATTTGTCTTTTTCTCTGTCATACTGAGCATGTGAACCCTGACAAACAATGCCTGATTATGGCCCTACCTTGTTGTCATTGGTGACCTCCACGACGTCGACTCCTATGTGGATGTCAAGATCCGACATCAACAGTTTCCGGGCCTGAGCGGAGTCCAGGGTGCACAGTGGACACTGGCAGTTGTCTCTCAGCCAGGTGAACGGGTACAGACTGTGGCCTCCGTCCTCCCACTCCACCTCCATCATCCGCTCCTCGTCCAGAGCGCGGACGTTCCTCACCGAGTGTTGAGCCAGAGGGAGGGAGGCGGACCCCAGAGTCTGCTGCCCGCGGAGCTGCATTGAAGTCGGGCGACAGGGTAGCGGACTCGCAGCCCGTCCTGGTCTACGACAAGCCCTCAGGGCCCGGCAGGCCATCGCAGAGGTGCTCCTCTGCAGGGCGGGCAGGGCAAGACGGGAAAATGTACTCATCCACATTTCAGCCAACTATGCGTCCCGATCAGAAAGGGCCACCGACTCTGTAGTTAATGAGAAAGGGAAGCAATAAAATGAAAAAAAAAGGGTGTTTAATAAAACAAACATATCAAGTTAGCAACATTAGGAGTAACCTATTAAAGCTAAATGTACTTATGTCACAGTTGCCAGCAAATAAATTGTCTGTATGGCATATAATTAAATTGAGAAGGACATGAGCTAATGGGAAAAAGGTACATTTCTAAACACCCCATTTCAGAAGCAACATTTTGTTCCTACAAAGCCAAAATCATTGGATACAGTTCAAAATGTGAATTTTCTCAGGGGGGGCCTCACAAGTCTGGTCTGCTGACTGTGTGTTGGTAAGATCTGGGCAAAGCGGCAGAGCAAAACAGGAGCGTCATTTTAAGAAAAAACATATTCAAAGTGTGCTGTGATTAATGATCCTGCACCTGTGTGTGGTTTTGTTGAGCCATGCGCCTTATGGTCGCCTAAAAAATGATGTAAACTAAAACTAAGGCTGCAACTGACTGCATAAATAAACTGATTAATCACCTAATACATCTCTTGATTTATTGTTTGGGCTAAATCAGTGTCCTCAATCCCAAAGTGATGTCATCAAATGTCTTGTTTTGCTTGACCAACAGTCCCAAAACCCCAGAGATATTCAATCCATTATAATGTTGAGACAAGGAAAAGCAAGCACATTATTGCATTTAAAAAAGATGCGTCATTTAATATAATCAAAAATAATGTCAAACGATGAATCAATCAGTACAGATGCCAATTAATCACCAAATTCCCCCAAAAAAGTTAAATGTAGCAGCCTCTGCAGACTCACAACCCACTTAATTACAGTTTCCTTAAAACCACCATGGAGTTATTGACGACGTGACGTCACACATTAGCACACACCACGTGACGTTCCACCCATTAAGAAAACAAACAGGAAAAACACAAGAGAGCGCGTGAGCCAGAGCTAATACGCTGAGGGCGGACAAACATCCTAACTGACAAATAGCAGCCGTTTGCTTTAAAACTGCCCGGAAATCAATTAAAAGAAGACGGCTGACAAACGTCCTAACTGACACATAGCAGCCGTTTGGTTTCAAACTGCCCGGGAGCCAACCTGTTAGCTAAAGCTAGTTAACGCATGCGCCATATATTTATATATATATATATGGTGAACTTTCAGTTTCAACGCTCTCCTTCCCTTGCTTCACAGCCGGGGTTTCACCGGTTTGCTTTTAAAGTTCGTGTATTAAAGTGACATTAAAAAAAACGAACGGCCATGACTCGAGCGTTTAACGTTACCTGTATATGTATAGTTCCCCACGAGCGTCGCCTCTCGTTAACAACACGGATGCCGCTGCGAGCGCGTGCATGTGCGTGTGTGTGAGCGCGAGGGCGGAAGTAGGTGAAAGGTTGCTTCTACGGGATGACATAAATACAGCGAGTGCACGACCTTTGCTCCACTTTTCAAACCCCATGTCAACGGGGTTGTGTAAATAGAGAGGACTGATAAAGAACTACTACAGTGTAGTTTGGGTTTATCTAGAAAGATAACGTTTTAATCTCGTCAACGGCTGTGTGTTGACACAGCTGAGGAGACTTGGTGGTGGTGGTTTGAGATTCAATATGCAGCAGTTAAATGTGTATTATCACCATCATTTTGCATTTTAGCATGTTAAAAATTGCTAAATAGCATTGAAACACAAGGAACAACTTTGCTAACGTTAACCCCAAATCCTGAATAAGAAATAAATCGACCTGTTGGTGGTTTCTAGATGAAAAAGACGCAACCAAAATCTGTATAGTTCATCCTCTGGGTACCTTGAATAGGCCTTTTTTTATCAGATACAATATTTTGTTATTACAATAACGCTGATATGACATCTGCCCATCTAATAATATATAATAATATCTAAAAATAAATCGCATTCCATCCAATGGACGAAAGTGGTGGACCACAAAACAATCTGACATAGATAATAAATGAATTCAAAGCTAATTATTTCTCAGCGTCCCCGGGGACTTTGCAGTCCTGTCCACAGCTGAGTGAACATATAGATATTCTGAAATATAAAGAGTTATTTAATCTATTAGTCGGACAGAAAATATATATTTTTTATATTCCAGATGAATTAATTGTTTTTGTTATTTATCTGGCATAGCATTCGCTGGCGTGAGGAGGAATGTGAGAATTTGCCGCTTCAGTTTGTCGTATACGACGGTGAGCTGAACATATTTGGGTTTTGGACTGATTGTTAAATAAAAACAAGGAATTCAAGGTCACCACCTTGGGCTCTGGGGAAAAATTGTATTTGTCATTTTTTCCATTATCTTCTCACATTGCTAAATTAAAAAAAGAAACTCATCTACACTTCAATCAACAATAGAAGTAATGCAAGTGAAAGTTTTCTGTGTTTTTCGTCCGTACCTCCTTCAGTTTTCCTCCACAGGTCCCTGGAAAAGCTAACCAGTAGGTCCAACCAATGGATGTGCACAACCTTCTTCTATCCAAGTGACACCTGGGAACCATCCGAGTGGAGGTTTTAACAGCTTCATTTTGCAATTATTAACCCGACTCATGGTCACCTAAGTTACAACGGGAGTCTCAAAGGGTAAGGGGATGATTACAACTCAGTCAATGTGTTGCAGACGTCAGTTGCGAAGCTGACCAACAACAACAACAACAACAACGACAACAATGCTAACGCTGATCAAGCACGCGGTCCGCTTTCCTGTACACGTAGAGAGGGAGAGAGATATTACAACAGAAATCCAAATATTTTTGCTGGAATAGAGTATTTTAGGACTAACATATTTCCACTTTTATTTATTTTTTGTAGCAGAATAAATCCGTTATCCATGACTTCCATCATGGATACTTTATGTACCATTAGAAGGTCCATTATGTTCTTTCAACCTGCGACTGATACTTAAACTTCCATCACCAATTCAAAGGATCAAACAAAGATTATACTTTGTTAGATTAGGTGTTAAAAGTATGCAACATGGAATTGAGACCACAAAGTTAAATATTGACTGTTTTAAATCTGTGTTGCACAAGTGTTGTTTCCTCCGCTTGATGCCAATAATCTGTTAATTCAAGTGAAACAAACCGTCAGTATTCTCATGGAAACACACAATATAGGCTAAAGGTTTTACATGTGTGTCCTTTGTGTTGCCTCATCATTCGCACAATCAGTGGGTTCAAAGTCATAACCGTCACGCGGTACTCTGCCATGTGCCACCATTTACATCGGTTGGCCCTTCGTTCGTGGTGACTCGTGATGTTTACTTCAAGGTCAAAAGTAGAAAAAGAAAAAGAAAAAAAAAAAGTAATTTTGTTTGTAAGGCGGTCGAAACCACCAACGAGACGGCCTCCTTTACGTCTCCGCTCCCCGTAAATACCAACAACTTGCTTCTGTCCTTTGAAAGCGACCACAGGAGGGCTTGTCCGTATAATCTGCAGCCGACCTCAAAGCCTCGTAAAGCAAACATGGAGGGGCACTTTGTAATTACGGAGCACGTGGCAACACCCAGTGGTTACAGTGCAACACTTTAGGGGGGGTCTAAAGTCGCATCCTTAGTGATTCCCAGCAAAATAAGTAATATTTATTGAGGAATATCTCATATCACAAAAAAAAAACATGCAGCGACACTTCAAAACAAACTGTTTATTTAAGAAGACACAACACAGTCCGATTAGTGTTCGACGCAGAAGTCCTCGAGTGCTGCCTGCAGTCTTATCCGTCAATGTTTTTACAATCTCGCCGCATATCTTTTAGAAAAAGTTACACAAAGAATAGAGATATGTACGCGGCTCTGTTTCAAAATTTTTATATATAAACGATGAAAACATAATATAGGTGTTTTGTTTTTTTTTTGTAATGAAGATATTGGCACTCACAGTATTTTTACTTACTTCTTATAACACGCTGTACATTTTCCAAGAGTATACTGCCTGTGCAGAGCAGCACAGTATGAAGGCCTCGCATTGTGAAGAAAAACACGTCACAACCTTTTAGCACCGGAACAGTAAAGAATTGTGCTGCTAGCCTATAAAAGCAGGAAAAATAATAATAATAATAATAATAAAAAATAAAATACAACATAGGTGTCGATATGTAAACATTCTTTGATATTCTCAGAAACATTCATACTACTACATAAAGTCAAGCCCCGGCTTTAATGTGATGAAATATGCAGAACTCATTTATCCAACCTTTTGGGGTAAAAAATAAACCAAGCACATACGCATTCGCTCGTGAATATGGACACACAGGCTGTCCAAAACTCACTCCTCCTCACTCTTGTTTTTTTTTTTTTTTGGGATCACATGAGGACTGAATGAGTTTTTTTTGGGGGGAAAACCCTCCATCGGACCACTGCAGTGTTATGGAAAGCTGATAGTTCCTGTTCTCACTGTGATGATCTGCTGACTCACGTTGGAAGCCGTTGTTTTACACACAAACCGGGGGAACTCTATACACTCACCGAACGTGACCGGATACCGCTGTGTGTACATTTACCTTTCCTACAGTGTCTCGGAGCGGGCGTTGGGACAGTTTTACACAGTCAGATAGTATAGTATGTACTCTGGGGATATTACAAAAACTCTGAGCAGGACCATTGTATGATTTTATTTTGCATCAATATGATGAAGTTCTTTGATTTGTTTGGAGTTTAGTTTGCAGGGTCGTCCCAAAAAAAAAAGGATGTTTTATCATTTAAGAATTTTCTCAGCTAGCTTTTTTTTTTTCTTCAGAAATCACCATATTATCATATAAAAATGGCATTGAAGCGAAGGTGAGAGAGGATATTATCCATATTGCCCACTCCTCGTTGTGTGTTCATAAAAAGTAAGATGTCATTCAAAACAACAACAACAACACATTTTCTTTCTTACCACTAGCAGTTACTATAGCAACAGAGATAGTTTGGGTTTCATATGCTCAGTTTTTGTTTACGTGATCCCTTCACAGAGATGCATGGCATTAATGCAATGGACATAAATGGCATTTATTTCTTCTTCTGGAGCACAACTTAGATTTGGGAATATGGACCACGTGAGCATAACGTCAACTAAAATAATAATAAAGGTCTTCTGATACATAACAGGGCCGTGAGATTGGGTCATAATGAGGGATCCACCATGGTTGATATTGTACTTAGTTGGTAAATCACCAGATTACCAAAACACAATATTTATGCAGTGAATTTGGGGGGCTTTTTGGGGCCAGACGCCTTCTTTCCCCTTTTGGTAATCGAGCTTTGGAGAAATGTCACATGACCTGGACGTATTCAACCAAATACTTATCTGCATGGCTACATTCCTCTACAGCAGTGGATCCCAAACTTTGTTTTCTCACCCTTGTGTGTATCTGCAACCCCTCATCACTATGAAAATGCTTTCTTAGTAAGATAGTGAACATCTTTCCTCACAAAAAAACAGATAAGATTGTTTGATTTGAATACTTTACAGCAACAACAACAAAACAGTTGAGTATTTCACAAGAAAAACAGAGCAAAGATGAGAGAAAAGTGAGGATTAAATTGAAGTATTTTCTTCTTCTTCTTTCCTTTCCCATTAAAGTAAAATGAAAGATGTTTAAGCTATTGTTTTAGGGAACCACTGCTCTAGAAAATATGATTTATTTGTTATTTAAGTGAACTGGCCCTTTAAGTTTTGCTTTTATCCCTGATATGACTGATCTCTTTTTAAAAAAAAAATTCCCCCGCTTGTCTCTGCCTCGTGCTCACACACCCACACAAACATAAACAAATTATAATAAAAATAATAAAAAAAAGTAGTGCCACTGCACAGAGTGTGGCGGACTACTTTCTCTCAGAACTTCATGTATTCGTTCTTCAGCCTGCTCAGCCGCGTGCCGTGGCTGCGGATGATGAGCGACAGCAGCTCGTGCTTGTCCTTCAGTCCCAGGGAAATGTCCACCGTGTCCTTCAGGACGTCCCGCGTGTGCACCACCATGCTCAGGAAGTCGTCGTTGAGCCGGTGCTCCTCCTTCAGCTCGCTCTCCTGGCTCTGCTTGAACTTCACCTCCAGCTCCAGCAGCGACTTCTCCGAGCTCGTGAACGCCTCGCCGATCTGCGCCGTCTCCCTCCGCAGGTACCTCCCGTAGCTGTCCTCGCCGTCCAGGTCGTAGGAGATGCTCTTCCCGATGCCCTCCAGCACCCGCGCCGAGTCCTCGATCTGCCGCTTGATGATGGTGAAGTCGTCCCGTATCACCGCGTCCCGGTCCTCGTCGAGACTGCACGCGCGCTCGTCCGTCATCTTGAAGAGCATCTGGCACTTCTCCGGGTCGTCGTTGTCCTCGTAGTCGCCGTCCGGCACGAAGTAGTGGTGGAACGTGCCGTTGGACATCTCCGGCTGTAGCGGTCCGCGGAAAAAGCCTCCGCACGGCGGCAGCGACAACATCCCGGCGGCACACAGGAGCCAGAGAAGGACGGCCATGGTGCCCGCGTAGTCCCCCCCCAAAAAAAATCACACTCACGAATATCAAACTTTTTTTATTTATTTTTTAACGTTATCTGAGCAAAAATGCCCCCCCCCCCCTCTGACGGACTATTTAATCCGCAGCGGAAACATTTCGATCAGGTTTAAAACGTCCAAAACTGCGCAGTTACCTCAATATCCTCTTTTATCCCAAACAGATAAAAAAAAAAAAAAAAAAAAGAAGTATTTTTTTTTTAAACAGCCTCAGTCCTTCTTGTGTTTAACCCAGCCTGCCAGCGTCCATCGCTGCCGGTGAAATGTATGAAGGTTAAGCCCGCAGCGTGAAAGCAGTCGGAGCTCAGAGTTACGACTTCGCTCGGTGCCGCGAACGCAACATCTGGACGTCTCGAGAGCCGCGCTGCAGGGTCCTTTTTTTTTTTTGGCTAATAATACCTCTCTGTTTCTCTCAAATTACAGCCTCTCCCGTCCCTTAAAAAAAAAAAGTAGGGGGGCTGCATTGAGCCAAGCCGTTAAAAAGCCTCCCAGAGACCGGCGTTCATTCACGTGAACCGGAGAGATGTGGCGCAGATGGAGAAGTTATGAGAATTGCCTTTTTCTTGAGAAGTAAACAAGAAGTGTGGCCACGTGAATGACTTGAAACACAATCCAGCTCTGTAATGTTCAGTGCTTTGATTAAAAAACATAATTTTAGAATAGTTTACCTGACGACATGTGGCAGAATATGTGGAGTTAAGAGTTTTATATTAGGCTACATATTTATTACAATTTTATTCATGTTTTTTATATATATACACACACCTTTTAAAACTAGGGAGCTTGTATTTTTCTTCATGTGTTGTCTTTTTTGATTAAACTTATTACAGCTATGCAAAAACACACAAATATTAGACAAAATATTAGAAATAATTCTCAATAAAGTGGAGCCGATATTTAATAACGCACATCCTCAAACTGACCATAGATGCCCATGTGACACATTGTAATATTATATCTCTCCAATGTGCAGGACCTTCTCCCCCGTTCCTGATACTACATCCATAGTTAAATAATTCAATAATATTTAACTTATTTAACTTTCCTGTTACTTTGACCTCCACTATATTTTATTATATCATAATAATATCACTCAATAACACAAAATAAGCTGCACTGTTAGTTCAAATTTGTTCCACCCCAGTCGGCTACTGCTGAGCATTCTTATTACCTTTAACTACACTTTGAGTGTTTTCACAATATGGTATTACCATATTTACTCAAGTAAAATATCTGAATACTTCTTCCTCCGCTGCCAAAGGTATAGCCTGTACAAAATATAGGCAACATCAGTTATTTACTGTAAGAAATATTGACTCCCAACAGTTGAAACACATCAAAGAATACAATTTGAATTGGATTTAAAAGTTTTTAATTGCTTTTTTGAAATATTTTTTAATCTGCAATTGATATTTGTTTTATTTCGCAATATAAAGGAGCGTAAATCCTGTTGTAAAGCGTTTGTGTGGCCTCTAGCTGGCAGCACGCAGACTGCCAGCTGAATGCAGAAGACATAGAACATGTTCCCTGAGTTTCCTTGAAACACAGTGACCACCTGTTCTCTGGTCGCCTGCTGGCTTCAAATTACAGGCCCAGTTTACTTGAAAGGAAGTCGAACTACACGTGACCGCTGGGTAATGAGAGACAAAAAGCTTTGTTTGAGTTTAGACCTATACTTTGTCCAGATTCTATATCTGATTATAGTTCCAGCTTCTTGGGGAAACACAAACAAATAAAAGCAAAATAAACAGGAAATGTGTTGCAGTATTGAAAACAGAATGCCAGCAAAGTGTTAAAAAGGCAGAAGACACATTTCAATATGTTTATCCAAGAAAAGACATTCTGTGCTTTTTTTCCAGTACACTTAAGCCGCTATAGTCACGAAAAAAAGCCCCCGGGGGAGGAATAAAACCTTATATCTCGAGACCTAACATGTTTTAAGAGTGATCTAATTTTCTTTAAAAAAAAAAAAAAGAAAAGAAAACCACAATTCCACTCAACGTGCATGTGCAAAATCTTTCCAGTGGAAACGGCAAGACGTTACACCATCACCTTCCTCCTCCGAGGAGCTCTGCTCTCATTTTTCCACCACGTGAGCTGCGACCTGCATGAATGAAATCTTGAGCCGAGCAGAACGAGTTTTAAGTGGTTAACTTTTTAAAAAAAAAAAAAAACAGGGTTAGATCTCCGAATAATTCATAAAACACCGAGACTAATTCCCTGGCAATAAGTCGGTTTGATTCTGTTAAAAATAAAAATACCATAACGGAGCGACTATGTTACATAAGTCTTACATAAACCAGGGTCTGCCATGTGCATCAGTCTGCTTCACTGCTCATTTAATCTCTGTGTCTAAACCTCAATGATTGAAAAAGAGCGTAATTTGACGCCGTCTGTCTCGGCGGTGCTCCCAAATTTCTGAGGGTTTCACGATTACACATTTTACCTTCTCTACTCCAACGGTTAATACGATGCATCAGCATGTATGCAGCCGAGAGAGAGAGAGAGAGAGAGAGAGAGAGAGAGAGAGAGAGAGAGAGAGAGAGAGAGAGAGAGAGAGAGAGAGAGAGAGAGAGAGAGAGACCTTTTGTGGCACCTACTCACACAGGACATCACAATTAAAGTTGATGGTGACCTCCCCATATTTTGTTTTTCATTAAAGCTAAAACACAATGCAGAGATTGTCCTTTTTGCCTACAAGTCCTCTGCTGCTGCTGAAGTATTCCCTCACTTTGGATATTGGAAGTATTCCCTCAGTTTGGATATTGGATGATATTCTGTGCAATACATACCAACATTTGACAACCTATAATTTGTGATAAAGTGCCTCCAAGGTTGAGCTAAATTGACCAAGCTGGGGTCGGATCCCGGTTTGGCAAGCCTCTGCTTCCCAAACTGAGCTCGACTCTAAAGTGATTGAGCTCAGAGATCTAAAAAAAAAAAAAAAAAAAAAAAAGATCAAATGTTTATTCGACTTCTTTTTGGGACCAACCGAGGCTGACTTTTGTTCACACATATTTAACGGAGCACGCTCAGTGATGGATCCACCTGTTCCGGTCGTATGTTTTTGTGTCAAAAGGCAGAACGGAGAGGCAGGAGCAGGCGATCTGTAACCAGGGGTTTACTTGGTTTATGTTCAGAACAGAAGTTGGCTGTCCACAAAAGGCAAACGGGTCCAAATGGAAGCAGACGAGAGGACGAAACGGGCCGAGAGCAGAACCTACAGACAAGCAGGCAGACGGATGAAAGACCGCGGTGTTTAAACAGCCTGGCGAAGGGAAGCTGTATCCGAGTGCCTGATGACAGGGAATGAGGGACAGGTGGGCTGGCAGGTGATGCTGTACTGTATGGAAGCCCATTGCTGCCACTGTGATGAAAACAAATATATCTGTAAGTCATTATAATGGGAACCTATCACAAAATAATTAGTATGCGTTTAAAGAATTGAGATACCGAGTAATTATTTTGAGATACCGAGTAATTATTTTGAGATACTAAGTCATTATTTTGAGATTCTAAGTCATTATTTTAAGATACTAAGTCATTATTTTGAGATACTAAGTCGTTATTTTGAGATACTAAGTCGTTATTTTGAGATACTAAGTCATTATTTTGAGATACTAAGTCATTATTTTGAGATACTAAGTCGTTATTTTGAGATACTTACACATTATTTTGAGATACTAAGTCATTATTTTGAGATGCTAAGTCATTATTTTGAGATACTTATACATTATTTTGTGATACTAAGTCGTTATTTTGAGATACTTAGTCATTATTTTAGGTTTAGTGAGTTAGGCTTAGGCAACAGAACTACTAAGTTAGGTTTAGGAAAAGATCGTCATTTGGGTTAAAATAACTACAGAAGTGCCGTTACTGAAGTACTGAAGTACTGAAGTTACGTGACAAATAAATCCGCGTTGACTTCTCGTTCCACACGGGCAACGAACAACGGTCTCCTAGGTGACGGATTGTTCTTTTGTTTGACCATCCACCTCCAATCCCCTTCTAGGTTGTTTTGTTGTCTGCTTCATTATTACTTGATCGCATAGAAATGAATGCTGCATGAGACCAGCCAGACCTCGGGCACAACCAATCCAACAAAGTTAAACTGAAGATGATTGTTATTATTGACTCTAGAGTCAGTGTCATATTATATTATCATTATCACAATATTTTCTTGTGCATGCCGGTAGCTGCCATGAATTTCGCTACATTTTCATCTTTATTTAATTTTTTTTATTTTTTTTGTGTTCATCAGCTGAACTAACCCAGCATGATTCTGGCTGTCTGATGTTCAGTCGCAGGAACATCAGAGGGATGCGAGCAGCGGGAGGTCGGTGACTGTTGATCCCTCGTCTTCACAGAGACCTGGATCCATGGTGGTCCAGGATCAGGCGGAGAGCAGGACTCCGGTGGGACGAGAGGAGCTGGACTCTTTACATCATGATGCTCAGACATCAAAGATGAAGGACAACGTTTCCCTCATGTCGAGTTTCTAATGTGAAGATGTCGGCCATATTGTCTGCCCAGAGAATTGTTTTCGTTGCTGCTTTTTTTTTTTTATCCTCGTGATGCAAATATGAAAAATAAATAAAACATGCACTACGGGAATGTACTACTGTTTTGTTTTGTTTTGTTTGTCATGTGTTTGTTTGTTGGGCTGCACCTGAATTTCCTTGTGCATCCCTGTGTTGCCTAATGACAATAAATGATCCTCGAATGTTTCAAATTATACGGCATGCCATATGCAATTAAAGTATAAAAATTATAAGAATGAAACGTGAAATAAAAAAATAAACAAAACATAAATGTGATCGATTTTACATGGTGGATTTAGTAACTAATGGCAAGACCCAGAGAGGTTTGTATTCCGTGAAAATTCTGCAACACTCGTTTTTACCCAATTTAACATTATAAAAAAAATCTCCTATAAAATGTGTTTTTGTCTCTTTGAGCCCACAGTGTAAATAACATATTTCCAGACACCACACTTTGCAACGCTCTCCCGAAACCCTCTGGCACTCTGCTCCAAAGCCCCCCCAAAAAAATAAAAATAAATGATGACTCAGCGAGGATGGTGGCAGTGACATCATAAATCATGTGGACTTTTAAGGCTCTGTTTGTTCAGCAACTCAGACTTGAGCAATGTAACACAAAGAGAACTTCCAATATTCATTCTTATCCTTTTTCATTATCAGTTGTTTCTCCTCGTCAGCGAATCTATTGTATTTCCAGACAGATTGTTGGCCAGGGAGGATTTAGATCGTACAGCAGGAGGACAGCCAGCGCTGAAGATGCATGGTCTTGTCTGCGGAGCCTCAAACTTTGTATCGGTAAAAACCAAACGTCCTTTGTGTCTGCAGTCTCGTGTAAAAGTGTCTCTCTGCACTGTGAGGCTCTCCCGTCTAGCAGCTGTGATGAATGGCGTCCAATCCCGCTGGTTTAGTGTTAGTCTTTTATGTGTGACTGGTGGAATCTGTGGAGCCGTTCCATTCTCCAGACAAGGCTCATATACGCCGTAGTACGCAGAACAAATCAACTACCGTGTTCCCACATGAGCAGATGTGTTGGACCATTGTTTTGGATCTCTCAAGGTCTTTTGACACGGTCCGGTTAGGTGTTGGGTGGATATCTCAGACCGGCAGCAGTTTAAACAATGCACGCAATAAAATGTTCTGCAGAGCACGTAGAGTCTTTTCAGCCATCTCTCAGTTCGGCTCAGTGGAAATAAACTTTTGGCGGAGTACGTGCACTGCAAGCAAAGTGCTGTTTTTAACCACGTTAGCTCCTTGGCTTTTGGGATGGCATGTCTGGCACAGGGGGAAACCTTCGGCTCTGAAGAGTGAAGCCAATGCTGAAGCGCTTTAAACTTGCATTATTTCTATTGGCCGGCAGGAGGCGACTCCTCTGATTTTAAAAAGAAGTCTGGTTGTATAGAAGTCTATAGAAGTCTATGAGGAAATGACTCTCTTGATTTATTCCCTCATTAAACATTGTAAACATGAGTTTATGGTCTCAATCTCTTCTTCAATACAGCATGATGTTCATTTAGTAAATTATGGTCCATTTAGAGTCAAACAGACCATAAAGCAGGGGATGCTTTAGGGCGGGGCTACCAGGTGATTGACAGGTCGCTATAGTTACCACGGAGTCGCTGCTCCGCAGTCTAAAATGCCAAACTTCAGGCTTCAAAAGCGCCGCCCACAAACCAACGGGAGTCGCCATGACGACTACGTACACTTCTTATATACACGGTGTGTATTTCAGATTCCCCACTTCCTTATTTTGTATTGTCATATTTGTATTTATTCCATGAGCCAGGGGGGTTGTTTGGAGGGACCATGTCTCATAGATCATTTCTTTTAAAGGTCTTTGCTCCTAGTTTTGGAAAATGCAGGATAGCATTGCAGCAATGGCAGCTTTCTATGTGCAATCACTCCTTTTTTCATCCCTCCATTGTTGCAGTTTTTCCATATTTTTTTCCACCATTTCCCAATAAACCCGATATAAAAGAAGGGAACCGACGCAGAACGACATCATACATCATTGTAAAGCTTATAGGCTTTAATCTACCAGTCCAACTTTCATCACACTGAGGCCAGACAGAAATAGACCTCTCACGCTGTGATAGGCAAATATATGCAAATAGGGAGATTCTGACTGCACACAAAGAGCCTTATAATGATGTGTAAAATGAATAAATATATCTTAGTAGTTATCTTAGTCTCAATAGTGTGCTCTGTTAGAGTTTGCACACGCAGCAAACATGCTTTTTTAAAATGTATTTCCAGTTTTTGACTCCTGCGATTATAATATCGTTTAGCTGTTCGCGTTAAGTTTACTTCCGCCAAATTTATTCCGTGCACATTTATTCTTCTCTCCCTTTCCCGTCCTTGCGTCCATCTTCTCCTGCTCCAGCAACCCAGCTAATGAAGTTATTTCTTCTCAGCCTGGGATAATGGCCCAAGAACAAATCCATTTGTCTGCACACTGAATGTCCGTGTCATTACGACAGACAGTTCGGACCGGTTGGTAATTCAGTTTTATTTAATGTTGTAATATACGTGTTCTGTATGGGTTCTACTTGTGTATGAGCCTCAGGTCAACCTCTGTCCTGATGTGGATCCACTTTTGATCTCTTCTTCAAGGAAGCAATTTCCACACCGGGGATGTTTATCGCAAAGATTCACTTCAACTGTACGATTCTTTTAGCAAGTGTGTTTTTAAAAAAAAGATGAATTACGGTCCCCGATAGACTCGCAGGATTCAAAATGAGATCTTTGTCGGTAAATGCACAGTTAAATGTGTTTTTTTAAGGCTGTAAACTAAATTATGTGACTGTGCTGTGATGAAACACTCGATCCTGGAGTTAATATTGACTTTCCTCACTTTTTAAATTTGAGGAAATCTGGATTTAATGGCAGAAAATTGCTGAAAACGCCATCTACTGTTTTAAATCAGCCCTATCGTGCAAGATTGGACTGTTTCATGAAATACATCGAACTTTAACGCCCTCTCATCAAAACTCCCTCCTCTCCCCACGTCGTCTATCCTTTTTTCCGTCTCTCGGCCACATGCCCACTTGAACGTTGTGGGAGACCTCGGGGTTAAGTTACACTTTGATTTGAATGCAGCGTAATTAGTTCACATGATTTGGATCAGACAGATGTGAAGAAAGTTCTCCTCGCTCGATATGATGCCGATGCTTTTTGTTTTTCAAATCATTGTTCAACTTAATTATATTCATATTATGATTTGTCACATTTGTTGATACACAGTAGACGTTTTCCTAAATGTAATAGAATCCTGATGTGATGAGTTGTCAGATAAGCCTCCGAATCTGTTCTTTACTGAAACCGAAGCACTTAAGACATCCGTCACCAACCACAACTTTTTATTTGGTTGGGGGGAAAAAAATTGTAATGCTCATAATGCGATGACACAAACCTATGTGAACATTTTTATTTCAAATCTGTTTCAGTTTTTCGACGTTTTAAAGGTCTGGATCAGCTGAAATGTTTTAATGTTTCTCAACATGCAACATCTGAGTCATCTTATTAATCAAAACATGAAAAGAGATTGTTTTATATTGCTATTGACAGACATTTTTCTCGACGTCAGATATCTGGATTTTTATTTGAAATCTTAAAAAAAAAAAAAAAAATAAATAAAAGAAGAAGACTGGTCTGTGAAAGTTTCCCAAGTTCTGGTCTGTTTTAGATCATGGTCTTCTTCCCCACGGCCGCTGGCAGGCTCCAGCTGTTGCTTTTCAGCCTCGCTCACATCCTTTGACTCACTGTGTAAAATAAAGACAGTTCTGACTAATAGACAGAGTTGAACTGGCACTGTGTCCGCACACATGTGTGGCTCGATTGATCTTCGAGAAACGGGGGAATACTTCCCCGCGGTGAACCTGTCTTCATGCCAGGAAAGAGACTGGATTTAGGACAGTGGGTGTTTAGTCATTATTTATGTGGCGACCTATGAGAAATTAAATGCATTCAGATTTCAACATTTTTCAGAGAAAATTAAGTTTTCTGTTTGTGGCACTTTCTTTCCAAGTGCTATGTAACATTTATTGGCAAATCCTCAGAAGCCAAATTCACCCTACATAAAACTGCACTGGACTTCATTTATATGCTCGACTTCAGCCTCAACGCACATTATGCACATTTTGTTCTTTAGATCAATCTTAGTAGCTAGCTTAGCATTAAAGCAAAAGTTTGACATTACAGGAAGAGACTGATGCCACTCTCATTTTTATTTATTTATTTAATGTTTATTTAGGAGGGACAGTGCACAGCCATATATTGCAGAAGATTTATCTAAAAGCTTTCATCTGTAGTCCCTGTGCATAGGTTACTGTTGTGGAAATATATCATGTTGGTCTTCTAGATGCAACTTGTATCGCTTAACTCTGAACATTGTGCGCATGCAGACGGCGCCATCCAAACTCAAATAAATGTATCTCATGTCTGACCTCTAATCTCATCCTGACCTCACAAACTAACCCTTTCCCATGAAAACAGCAGCACCTACCAAGGCCTGGGACCCTTCGCTGTCTGCGAAGGGGGGAAGACGAGATAACGTGCAGCTGTAAAGCATATCATACTCTTTGACTTGTTCTTAGACCGCCGAACCATCCGGGGGGAGAGAGCTCTGTCCATTCAGCTGAATTATTAAGTGTCTGTTCAATAAAATACTTCAAGACATTTGGGAGCTTTCTCGTCATGTTTTATTTCTCACGGGGAAATGTGAGAGAAATGTGCAGTTTAATTTCCACCACTGTTAGAATGATAAAAGATTAGTTGTATCAACCCCGTACAATTCAGAAAAAACTCACAACATAGAAAAAACAATCGAAAATGTCCGTGAAGTAGCCTTAATATGAAGCTCCTTCCAGCAGCCGGTTAGCATAGCTTAGCACAAACACTGGAAACAGGTGGAAACAGCTAGCCTGGTTCTATTAAAAAGGGAGATTTATTTTTTTGCCAACTAGCAGCTGTAAAGCTCGCTATAATGTTGTTAGTGAGCTTTAGAGAATGGAAGAAGAGGAAAGAGCCGTTTCCCCCTCTTTCCAGTCTTTGTGCTAAGCTAAGCTAATTGCCCGATATGAGAGTGGTATCGACCTTCTCATCTAAATCTAATGAGCATATTTCCTGAAATGTCAAACTGTTCTTTTAACACAAGCTTGCCATATAGGCCTCCATGGGCAAGGTAAATATTAATGTATGTACAACACAAAAATGCATAATGCTCGGCTGCGAATATTTGATTGAATATTTGATATTTGTTTTAAAGAGCAGGCTGGAATTGCTTTGACATGAGTTTGACAAGATTGCAATAAATGGCACTGTTGTTTATCGAACATTAAATCTTAATTATATCCTAAAAAGGTTCATAATTGAGAAAAAAAAGTGTTCTCTTTAACTTTCTTTGATGTTATACCACTCATACTCTGAGTCCAGGAATAAAACCAATTTAAAGCCATTTACCAGGCATTACATAAAGCCTATACCACATCTCCAGTTACATTATGCATTATTATTACAAATAATATTATGCATTATTACTACAAAATGATCAATTTCATTAACATTTTCATTACATCCCGAGCTGCAGTTTTATCTGCAGGGTTGACATTGTGTTGTTTTTCTTATGATGTCACAGAGAAAATATATCCCACCAAAATTAACTGGGGAGCAAACTGAATGGGAACCGGATGCATGTTAATAGCTCCAGTTGTGCTGAGCACAGTGCACGATGAATTCAATAGGACAACCGCGTTTTGCAAAGACAAATCTATTCAATTAACGGAGCTGTGGAAGAAATACCAGCAAAAAAACCCTCACAAACCTCTTTAAGAGATTTCGTTGCTTGGCTGCGGTGGAAGAAGTCCTGCGTCACTCGTCTTCCTCTGAGGGATCATAGACATAATTCGGCTTGTACTCTGTCCAACGTTGACTTCAACAATTTTACCCAATTACCGCCATAAAAGCCACAACAATGACTGAACTGACCTTTACTGAGACTTTTTTTTTTTATTGAAGGAACCTTTAAAAGTGAAATCGGTGGCAGCTTTCAGATAAAATCCCTGGTAGCGAAAAAAAAAAAAAAAAAAGGATGTCTCAATTTAAAAGAGAGTTCTCTGGTTATCCAACGATTCCTGTTATTCTGAAGGGAAGCCACTGAAGAATATGTGTGTTGGAATTGTTATTGGAAATATAACTCAGATAAATAGGAACACAAATAGGCAAATTTGTTTCCAAGAATAAAAAGGCAGGCTTGTGTGCCGAATGAGTGTATCCTCTGAAGGGAGTAAAAAATAAAACCATTAATGATACAACCTTTTCTTAAAACATTGTGGGGACCTGAGACGTGACCTCTTTCCATCGCAAACCCACAGCCTGTAACATGGGAGAACAATAATCACTGAATGATAATGCTTTTCATATGCAGTCGGGGCTGGCGTCATTCGGCACGTCTCATTCAGCAAGATAATGACTTCAGGGACTTTGTGGTATTCGAACTCGGCAAGCATAAATAATGCACCGCTTCATTGGTAGCACAGGAAATTTGGAGTAAAAAAAAAACAAAAAAACAAAAAAAAAAAACATACACAGCAGCCAGTTCATTCTGCGCCACGCGACTTTATTGATGCGGTTCTGTTGAAATCCCCGTTACCGAGCGGGTCTCGGGAGCCAAATTTGCTGATTGCGGTTTCATGCGCACCAGCGGGACTGGCAAGAGTCTTAACTTTGCAAATGTTTGTCATTATTGAAGTGTGCATGTCTGAAATGACACAGGTTACATACTCTTTTGCAGCCGCCTGGTGGCGCTGTGCGATTAGTTTGGCCTTTTTTTTTTTTTTTTTTTTTTTTTTGTTAATGAATAACCATGTCTCGGATTTATCCAAATATCCATCAAGGATCTAAAAAAAAAGAGCCAGCAGAGATTTGAGTGCAGACCTGCTGGTGAAGGTTCATGTCACTACATTGGGCTGCAGACAGTTAATTACAATGACGGATGCTACTAATGCTGCTGCTGGTGTAGACCTTCTGCTTCTAGCTATTATATATTTGTTTGAGTTGGCTGCGTCCTCTGAGATCTCTCACCCCGGCTTCTGCTGCCAGGTTTCCTTCAGAGTGAAAGAAGCAGCAGCACTAAAAGCCCATCAGAAGGGATGCTTTTGTACAATTGTGCTGAAATTAATTGTGAAATTACAGGCGAAGAATTATCTTCGAGGTGCTGTTGCCCTATCGAGTTCAACTGTAACATCTCGACCGCAATGCTTTCATTTTAAGAAATCTCTTGAAAGATTCTGAACAAAATACTTTAGCTGATGTTTCCTACATTTTTTTAAATGTCTGCTCTGATACACAGTGTATCAAGCGCAGTTGTATTAAAATCATTAACATGAATAAAACTATGATCCGCTGGTTCTAAAAGAGACGGGGTAGCACAGGGTGACATTCTCCATTAATGCCAGATATTTATGTTCACACAACCGAGGAAGCCATAGGGGTGCGTGTCCTCCGGGAACCGATGCCGACTTCACAAACAGACGAACAATTACAGTATTTAGTAAAGTCCACACTTCAAGCCTGGCCTGTACTTACCTAAGCACCTCCCACTGACACACATGTTCCCACTTCCTTATCTGTCATCGCCTAATTAACTAGATCTCCTGAGGCCTCATTACCGAAGCTTCCCATGTCTGAAATCCTAATTTATCCTCTGTTTAGGATGAGACGTATTATTAGAGACATATTTTCTAACTGCGTAAAAAAAAAAATCCCATCTTATTATCTTATCTGTCCTAGCTGCAAAATAACTGGCCAACATGTTGGGGGTTTATGACATGACAATGAAGAACAACACGATTACCAAATTATAACGACTGAAAGGCAATTAAAACCGTTGGATGGTGGTTTAAATGACAATAAAAACACATTTAAAAATTTTAAAAAGATAATTAAAAGTGGCGTTTCCCTTCCTCCAGCGACACAATTAGTGCCTCATACTGCTCGTAGCTAAAACTGAATGTCTTTTTTTTTTGTGTGCAGGGTACTAAGCTAGCTAGCCAGTGACAAGCGAGAGCTGCTGATATTATTACGGCTTGTCCATCTCAAATAGCCTATCGTCACATTATGATCAAAGATTCAGGCAATAGATAATAATATAATTCCAAACATAGATACAGGCATGACAGGACCAGTGTCGATTTACAGTTATAGTTATGATTTATTAGGTTAAGACAGGAGGTCTGAGATGGAATAGGCCATTTTTATCCATCTTTGAAACTTTAGTTAAGATAGGACAAGCTGTTCGGCTATTTATTTTTGTAATGAGGCCCCTCCCACCAACGACATGCACGGTTCGGTACCGCACATGCATGTATCGGGTCTTTCATTGCTATTGTGCAAAAAGAGTCTGAAGGACAGCAGCCGGTCCGAGGACTTTCCTCAAGAAGCCACAGTGACTTCCAGATGTCAGCCAGTGAGCCGAGACCTTTAGGGCTGTCCCGCTGTCAGACCACGGAGTGTTCGAGGGCTCTCTCGTAGACATTTTGAGCCCTTTGTGAACACTTTCCGTCAGTCCACATTTCTGCAGACTTTGCCTGAGGGGATTACCCACAATTCATAGCGATGTGAAGTTAAACACGGGGTTACGTTAAGTGGAAAATGGAGATGTAAAAAAAAAAAAGAAGAAAAAAAGGTAAACAAAGAGGACGGCACATGGGTGTTGAGCCTGGCATATTCCATTTACACAGAAACATTAAGGATTAAAGATGATACCTGAATACACATGAAAGCGGAGGAATGCAAACAGACTACATTTGTTCAAACATTTCATTTCGTTATCGAAGCTGTTTTGACAAAAAAAGAGTAGATAAATTATTTGTACTACCTCTCGTCTCGTAAAGGTAAGATCCTGGAAGACGTTCGAATCACGGAGTGCAAAGAATAAAGGAAATACCCACAAAGTGCTGTTGCATTCGTATTTACACCATTTCAGCAGCCTGCTCACACGCAACCATTTAACAGGTGTCGTCAGTTCAGTCCCCGAGAGTTCAAGGGTTAATGCTTTAGTGGGGACTTTGGGATCGGGCCAAATCACAGAGGACTGCATCTCCATGAATGATTGGAGGTGCGTTCAGGGTAATAATTTCACTCTGCACTAGCTGCTGCAAGGACTACATTAGGTTTAAAGTGCAGTTCATGATTGTTGTTTGGCCAAAGAAACTCTCCGGGTTTGACCTGGTGAGAGTCTTGGTTAATCTTCGCAGCGATTAATCCCGGTGAAATCGTGATGCCCTCTGCCCTCTGCCCTGGGAGGTCAGGAGGTTAATGGAAAATCGAAATCTTTGAACCAGCTCAATTGTTTCGGGCGCTGCCGAGGCTGCATAACCAACCGGACAAAGTGGGCAACCGCCCCGGGGCTCCGATCCCTCGGCGGCTCCGAGGGCACCGGGTTCACTGTGTGTCAATTGGTTTGTGGTAATATCATGAATTGCAAATGTGTTCTGGAATATACACCATCAGTGTACAATACCCCCTTCAGGGCCTTCAGGGTGGTTCCTGCGTAATCACCCAAATCTGAGTCACACTTCTAGTCCTCTGTTGATTCACAATTCAGTACATTTGTAATGACTAGACCAACACATCGCGAATAATTTGGGATCAGATAGAAGATATGTGGGCAAAACATAACTTGTGTGCACTGCATGTGGGTATATGAAGGCTATTCATGCCCTGTGCTGAGTGGGAGTTAGCGGCGGCAAAGACCGCAGTGCTTTTTCCAAATTGGGAGAAAATGGGTGAAAATGCAGACAACCACCTGGTAGCGTTTCTCATCTTTTAAACAACTGCTAAGCTTGCGGACAACTGCTTTCAAGATGTTTGGCATTGGCGTCGCTGATGACACACTACATTTTGAGCAGAAAAACAAACAAAGCCCCGCAGCTATGACGTATAAGAGACAGTTATTCACAGTGAAATCAACCACATTGGACCCGTACACTCATTAGTATCAAAGATACTGAATATGAGTGTGTAGGAACAACACACAACCGTCTTTGAAAACAATTATATTAATCCAAAGCGTTGGGCAGATGGGCATTTCTCCACAACGTTTTTTGGGTGAAAAATGGAGCAATGAGTCAGAACGTACAACACGGACTGCTGCAAAGACAAGAATGGAATATGAATAGGTTTAACTGCGAGATGATTCATTTCACCACAGTGAATCAGTCTGGCACTGTGTTGGGAGAGTTGATCTGAACCATAGAATCACTTGGACAAAAACTAGAATGACTCATACATCGCATTGCATGGGGGGAATGCGTGTAAATCCCCAAAGCTATACAATATATATAAGTCCAAATCCACGATATATGCCACTTTTATTGAGTTGGACGGCTGTAACTGCAGCATGAAACCAGTCTGCATATCGACGTCGCCGAGTCCGCCTGATGTGACAGAAGAATCAGGCTATGGCCTCCGGTGCAGGAGGATACATCTGCATTCCTCATCTAGCCTGCAGCTCTCTGTTTTGGTCTTATTTATTAGCATACCGAGCACACTCAGGCTGTCACCACGGCAACCATCGCAGATAGGTTCATGAAGCCTGAGCTCAGAAAATGAACAATCACTTTCAGAAAACGGCGTCCTCTGAAAGATTAGATTTGATCTTGAAATCGGATTTTAAAGCCATCCGAGCATGCAGTGCTACGTCCACTGAGGTGTGTGGGCTACCGGAGAAGACCAACAATAAGTAAAGCAAAAACACGGGGGCCTCATTCATCCTTCGTTTTAAAACGACTACCTGGTGGCATTAAAGGAAAGGTTTGAAATACATACATCAAATACAATATTTGATTTCTTACCGAGAGGAGTTATTTGAATAGATTGATTAAAGTGTGGAGATGGACTGAGGAGATTATTATATAAAATGTTAAAACAGGATTATGGATAATTTGGAATGCACGTCTCCTGAAACTGAAAGACAATTTGTTGGTTTATATAATTTGCTGCTTTGATGTGACGTCTGTCATCTATTTTATGTTAAATTTTTGAATGTTTTTTTATTGTTTTTAACTTTTTGTTGTCTTGCTTTTTAAGTTTATTCGTGTTTTTTTTGTGGCGCTTGTGTGAAACCTTTACGCTGCCATCTTGTCCAGGACCCCGTTGTAAATGGAATTCAAACTCTCAATGGGATTATCCTGGCTAAATAAAGGTCACATCAAAATAATATATAAAAAAAAAACCATTTGCCTCAGCAGTTTGGTTTTTAACGCGTCTCTTTCAGCGGTGCAATGTCCCGCGTGTCTGCAAAACTCTGAACACTGGCCTTTGTTATGTAGAAAATTCATTTCCAGCACAAAAGTCCAATAACAATGCTCCAGATCAATAAGGCCCCCCCCCCCGGAGCACACTCTAAAATCCCCATCATTACCCTAAGGCTCCGTGGGGAGAACAGTTCATCTGGTGAGTGCACACCGAGTCAGAAAATGAGCCGCAAGGAAGAAATTCATCTGGTACTTCATGTCTTTTTTTTTTTTTTACCTCAGAGAGGTTATTGTCCATGTTCAGTTGATGCTTGAACCCGCTCTACTCCGACGGGGATTTGTCCTCCTCACTTCAGGCGGTGGCCTCACAAAGCCGTGTCACCATTTAGCTTTAATGGGCGATGTACAGCCGACTGCAAGCCTGCTTCTGCAGCCGGCCGAGGGCTGTTATTCTGCACAGCTTACTGTAAAAACACCAATAGTGTTATTGTTGACCTAAGAAACTTAGTTTACTTCCTGTCAGCTACTGAATTAACAAATATTGCAACAGGAAACACAAAGGGGCCCGTTTAGTTTGTTGGTTTGAGGCTCGAAGGCGACGGTACAAGGGACACAGCGACTTTGACTAACTGGCGAGGAGGGAGTGGAAAGGGGTTGGGTAAATATCTGCAGCGCTGATGAGGAAAGTGGGAACAGGTGTGTAGTTTGTGTGCCGCAGTCAGGTGATGGGGAAAGGAGGGAAAGGAGGGAAAGTCCGAGGGCATCTGGTGGATGGATAGAAAAATGTCAATGAAGGGGCCGTGGGAATAAAGAATGTGGCCGGAGAGGAGGGACGAAGACATTCTGGAAAAAACGACATCTTCTGATGAAGATTATGGGATATGATTGAAAGCTCTGGAACAGCTATTAAACAGACCTTGAGATTGTTTTGTTTTGAATCCTTGCTTTGCGTTTGTGCTCGCAGGGTTTCCGAGGAACATAAACACCTCCACCTCCACCGTTTGTCCGTGAGTAATGCTTCTCGGGGCCTGACTCTAAAACTTGGTGCCTATCACTGTAAAAATTACCAAACTTGTTCAACTCAGAATAATTTGTAACCTGGCTGCCTTAAAACGTTGAGGTAGGCAAGTTAAGAAACTTTGGCCCCTTAAATTTGGAATAAATAGTTGAGGTAAAACAGGTGAAGTTGACAAAATAGTTCCATCAGCTTTATACTTGAAGTTTAACCAACAAGTTTTTTTTAAATTGTACCAACCTTCATCCTAGTTGAGGCAACATAGAATAACTAGTTAAAATCAGTAATCTTGTATTGATTCATTGAGTTGTACAAACACGAGAATAAAAGTTGTTTAAACTAAGCATCTTGTCGATTCAATTAATACACTTTAGTTACGCAAACATAATAATACAAGTTGGCTCAACTAAGCATCTTGTTGAATTAACTTATCTTTTTAAAGCAGCTGTAACTCTTTCAGGAATAGCTCATCTTAGTTGCAATGTTAAGTTAATAAAAATAACTAACAGCACTGTATAAAAATGATTTATGGACATCCAAGAACATTCAGCATGCTACTCTGTCCAAATTCAAAACATACAGTGGCCTTTTTGTTATGAGGACTAGTTTTGGGAACTATTAAGGTAGAACATTTAGGGTTTGTGAGTTCTTTTATTGCTCCTAAGACTACTTTAAATATTTCTGCAGAATATCAAGCATGATTTTGTCTGTACACTGCCCAAATATTAACCTGCAGGTATCACTCAGGAATTGTGATTGCAATGCCTCTCATGACTGATGACGAGTTATATCTTGAAGTCAGGCGATGGTATGCAAATCTAGACGGGGTGGCATGAGTCAAGTCGGTGCTGAAAGTCCGGAAAGAAGCCACGGCTGCCCTTTAATGAAAGCTCGTGGTTTTATAGCCGCGGCGAAGAGGTCTGCGGTGTGCAATTACTCAAGAACACTCATCAGCCAAAGGAAAAGGTCGCAGATGGTGGGAGTCGGTGCGAAGAGCTTAAACTTAAGTGCAACACTTAACTTCTACCTGAGAGATGGTAATTGAGATGACTCACTGAATTACAACCAAAATCTCATTCAAGATGTGTTTCGAAGGAAGAAAAGAGAAGATTTTTTTATGAACTGCTAACATTTGTTTTCTCCTCTGATTAACTGCTGCTGTGGGCCGACTGATCGCCTCTTTACAGCTCGAGGTGACGATATAAAAAACTGCTCTGATCCCGGATCAGAATCTCCTAGAGAAATGGTCACGCACCAAATGAAAGTGGAATAGCTGTCGAGCTACAAATAAAACACTTTGATCCGAGCTGTTTATGCTCTGTGTAGGCACTTTAAGGCACACACTGCCACTCAAACGGCACAGTGGAGCTGTTGAGTGCCTCTTGAAACTCCGCCACACGGCCACTCATGTCAGCTCTCTGCGCGCGCATGCTTTCCACATGCTGTAAGCAATTTGTGTGGAAGTTGGCAGAGCTACCGAGGCCAGTGCGGTAATCTTTGGATCGTGCTGCTACATGAATGGTGGCCGGGGCTCTGCGAGTATCCTGACTGTCTGCCTGGGCGCCAGGCCGCAGGAATGAGCCCATCCTCGACCGCCGTCTGCCTGGGAACGACACCCTTAATGCCCACATTGTACTAGACGCAGACGGGCATTTCTGCTCCGTGAAAGACTCGACTTTCGCCCATATTATTCTGGTTTTAAGGAGGATGGACTCTATGTGGCATTGTTTCTGATGGCCCATCATCATTTCAGGTCCCCTTGGGCTATGCTTTGTAATATATTTGAGCCAGTTAAAGCTCCGTTAAGCCCACATTTCTGTTTCCAACCTGTCAGGCTCTTTCCGTTCTTGTGCGACACAAATGCAGTTTACAATGAAGAACTGGCAGACTTACCATCAAAATGCTTAATATAATAAGTATGTTTTTTAACTTTGCATTTCTAGATTTTGCCGGCTGAATTGATCATTGTTGCTTGGGGATTTTATCTCTCTAGCGAGCCCATCAAGCTAACATTTAGCTCCATGAGTTGGCTGAAAACTGACTCGTTATAACATCACAAAAGTGGTTTTTAATATGCACTTGATAGCTGTATATGTGCAAAAAGACTAAAATGCAAGCCCCTAGGCAAAAAGTCGTCATCCAAGCATGAACATATTTTCGTTTTGCAGTGTAGAGCTAGTTAGTATAATAAAGGAAAATGTAAAATAGAACCGTCATCTTGTTCCAACATAATCCGGTTTGGCTGCTTGTGTGAAAAAGTGTGTGTTCACTTTTAATGCTACTAGAGAAAGAAAGCTTTTCATTATTGAGGACTAAATTATGTGTTTGGCAACGCAACATGATTTATGTTAACATTGGCTTGAGTTGCTGGAGTGTAAACTAAAATACTGGATGGGAAAATACGTGATCGTTGTGAATGTTTTTCTTTTTTTTCATAGCGCGTAACCCCACAAACTAATGTAGTGTTAATAATGTGCTCTTGTCGGTCACAGGCTGGTTTTTACCGGACATGCTAACGATTGCAGTTTATTTTAGAGCAGATAAACACAGTGTCTAATCCATTCCCTTCACTCTCTTTCTTTATTGTTGTTGGTTTTGGTAAGGCTAAAAAAGACCATCCAAACTCTTTAAATCCAAACTCTTTAAATGTCAAGTCAACTTAACTACCGCTCCGTGCACACGTCTTCAACATCTGGAGAAATCCAAGCTTCACAGCCTTTCTGTGTCTAGTCTGCTAAGCTATGATTTGGACAATCGCTGTTCAGGGTAAAGGTCACGCAAATGGTCAATGAAGCATTTACTATATTTCACTCCTATAGTTACATAAGATCTGTGTGTGTGTGAGAGAAAAAAGCTGCCCTTGAACAGCTGTGACCGCACAGCACTGAGTTTCTGGGGATTTAGCTCCATCTGGACATTAAATGTTAAACACTGACTTTAACATCTGTGTTGCAGCTCTCGAGATTTCTCAGCGCACACATCGAAGTGTGCCTTTACGAACGAATTTTTATTGAACGGTAAGTCTGTAATTTAATTTGAAGCTTTATACCTCATTCTTATGTTTAGTTTGTTGTATTATATTTTGCTTTCTTTATTGTGGTTTTGTGGTTTTCTTTTTTTTTCTGTTTTACTTAAGGTGGTAATTTCCCCGGGATCGTAAACAACTCAAGAACAAATACCTTTTAAACCGGAGTTGTAAACACTCCTTTTAGTCATTTTAGTAACACGCCGTTCAATTTAATGACTATGATTTCCAAGTTAACCATAAAAAGGAGCATATGAGGTAAATATTGTGGTTTTTTTCCAATTCTGTTCTCCCACAATGAAAGAGGTGCTGACGAATCAACTCTTTCCATTTGTCACCAAATGACTCCAGATCCTCAAAGGAAATCCAGCCTTTGAGACGTTTCCTGGACGTTAAGTTGTAGCTGGGCATGTCAAAGGCACATTTTTGGACAATGATCTAATCAGTGGGCAGATATTCCTTGAAGTGAACATTGAGGTATTGTAAAGGAAGATCAAAAGATTACGGCGAGGTTAGCCAGTGGCCTTTTTGTTCCACATTGCTGTAAATCCACAAAAACTGGCAATAACTTTAATCCTGCCGGGCTTCTTATACCTATTAAATGCTAATATGGGCTCAAACTTCATGACGTTCTCTAATGTTGCTGGAGTCATGTGATGGATTTTCCCCGGTACCCAAAGCAGTAAATTTCACTGGGAACATACCGAACCACAGAGTGCCTTTACAATGTTAACATAGTATTATTGAGTTATTTGAATAAACATAGGAAAGGACTAGCTGTATTTAAATACCAGCTGAAACATTTCTTTTTTGTTATCCCGGCTGGAGTAGTCTGAAAGGTGTTGCTTTTTTTGTCCAAGGTTTGTTATTTTCTTTTCTTTAAGGGTCTATGGATCATAAGCATATTTCTTGGAGGAAATTGTGTATTATTTGAAAGAAATCTGCATGGTGACTTTACATGTGTGTTTGGCCTAATCCTGACATTTCTGGATATTATTCTATACTTACTGCACGTTGACACTATGTATTTCGAGCTTGTGATCACATGATTTGGAATAACACCTGTGATTTGTTCCCCCGACTCACAGGCGAGCCTGTTGATGCACATGTACAAAGCCACTTGCAGAAAAATAAATATAATTTACTCTTAAGTTTGTCCAGAGCCGAGTTTTTTTTTCGGTGTGCAGCGAGACCCTTAGTCATTTCTGTCTGACATTTGCTTTGGATCACTGAAATTGGCTCTGACAGTGATTGCATTTGGCACGTTGCCTTCTGTCAACATTTGCAGGAGCCACCAATCCCACCAATTCTAACTGTACTGCAACAGAACATTGCGTCAACCTTTTTTTTTTTTTTTCATTTTACAAACCAAACAAATGTGACCTAGAAATAGAATAGAAGTAGAACCGTACACTCCCATTCAAATTACAGTAGCAGGATGGGCAGAGCGGCGGCCATTTTTTTTTACGTGTGCTGTTGCCATTGCAACCGTTGTGGCGTGGTAACTTTCGCTACAAACAAAAACAGACTCACGGCAAGTCGCGGACTCACTGAGGCGAGGTTTTTCGGTAACGACTAAAACAAGCAGTGGAGTAGTAACGTTACGGAGTAAATAAATCATATTTAATAACTTAATGCTTCATCCTCTTGTCACAGCGTAGAAAAGCACATCGCTATCGCCAGATGAGGGACAATTAATGTCTAATTTTCTGTAACTACTGTATCATAAAAGCATGGTGGAATCAGCAAGCAAGCTAGCTAGCCAGATGTACGCTAGTTAGCCATAGCAGGCTGGTGGCAAGCGGCGTCGCTAACTAGCCGGCCGTCCGTCTCCGGAGCTGCAACAACATTTCACGGTCCCACTGACGTGTGTTGTCACCTTAACAACTAGCAGCATTTCCTTTTGCGCCCGTCAGATGACCACAACAAAGACAGTTCAATGTCCGTTCTACTCTTCTATTTCTATGGTGACAAGGCCTTTCTAGAAGCCATTCCTAAGTATAGCCAAGATAAACAGTCCCATCTCACAGGGAAAAAATTCTGCACACTGATAAAAAAAAAAAAAAAAACAGAAAAAAGTAGAAGAGGATCTTCAGATGTAAAAAAAATTATATATTACAGTTGATGTGCAAAAAGGGGACAAAGAAAAAGTGTACATTTCCGTCGTGGGACCATCTTCAGCAGCACAATTTACAGCCCTCGTAATTTTAACGGCTCTCTGCAAACCAAACGGGAGGGCAGGCAAGAAACCCAAAAATGATCTTTACATTCTGCTTGAACAAAATGTTTTGTTGCACAAGGAGAAAACCAGACAGCGAGGTCTGTGAAGACGGATTACACCAAGGACCTCTTTCCAGTGAAGCTTTTCCAGCACAGATTGGACACAAGAGCGTCCAAGAAAGAAAGTCAAAGCAACAATGGAATTAAATCTAATGAATTCCTTTGTGCATCTTTCGAGATATTTCCTCACAGGTCTGATGATCCGTGTGTGTGTGTGTGTGTGTGTGTGTGTGTGTGTGATGTGTTGTTTTTTGTGTGCGAGTCTGGATTTTAAGGCGGCAGACGTTACAGCTCATGACTGAGTGGTGATGTCATTTCTGTGGAAGGAATCTGTTTTCCTGTGGAAGGCCGGGTGCTCAAACACCAATGCACTTTTTTTTTTCGTCTCGGTATATTCAGTTTCAGTTAGCAAAGTAATTATTGATATTCACATCACTGCACAGCAAGGTTTATATAATCTTTTTAAATTGAAATGATGCCAGAGATTGTGCGGATTTCATGTCAAGCACCTTTTATTTGGTGACAAAAGTATTTCTGGAAAAAGCAGTTACCAGCAAAAACTGCAAACAGTATTTATTCATTCAGTATTTTTATCATTAAACATCCTTTTTACGATCATAAATACTTTGTCTTTGTTTGTGAGTCTGATCACCTCCGTGCGTTTCAAGCCTTTTTTCCGAGAGCGCAGCCAGAACCTTTCACGAGTTCAAGGATTTAAGCAGTTTTACCTCAAAAAGCACAGCTGCAAACCATCTAGTTCCACTTTATGTCAAATATGGTTTTATGGTGTCGGGATCGGGGACTTCTGCAGGTCACCGGAAGTAAACTACACACTGTAATGTTCCCGGAGTCATTGAGAGAACCATGACATGCCAAGAGGCGTGAAGCGGTGAAGCTGTGGCACAAAGAGACATCAGCAGTCACGTGTTAGCCGAATCCTCAAGAGGTCACCTCTTTACAACAACTGTTAGATTACCACAGGGGCTTCTTACATCATATAACTGTGGGATTGTTTTGACCATTATTTCATCTCTCATCTGATTTGTTTTCAGTTCTGTTTTCTCCACGTGACGACGTATCCAGCTGTGTTCGTGTTCATCTCACTGAGGCAGAACGAAAGGCATTTTAAGGGTTAAACGGAGGCTCCGGCTAACGACCAATTATCTTTAATGACCTTACTGTTGTGAAAACAAGGGGAGATTATTATGCAGCCATGAGAGATATTGCACGGTGCCCTATTCAAGGTAATCATTACACAGACAAACATGCATACGTACTAAATATTTCACATCAGTAAAACTTTAGCTTTCATTCATTCGTGCCTCGGTTTTGCCACCAAGCGGTTCTGTTCACAAAGTATCACATTAGCATTTACAATGTCACCGTCATCGTTGCATGAATATCGCCGAGCACGTTTAAGCTGTCTGATGCTAATATGTTTCTAATACAACAATTCAAAGTAACTGTTAATTTACTGTCAGTGTTATTTTGCTTTCTTTAGCTGTACTCTTGAACTATGTGCATGTTTACTGGAATAATTGCCATGTAGTACTTCTTATTGGGGCCACTTGATGTGTGTTAGCGTCATCATGGCAGAATGTGGTGCTCAGGAATCCTACTGTCCCCATCCCGCAAGAGGCTTTTCCTCTAACCCTAACCCTAACTTTTCCTTTCGCTCGGCCAGCTTGTTCTTAATGACTCGTCTGGTTAAATAAAGCCGAGGCTAATCGGGAATAACCGTGGAAGCAATACTTTACCAGGTGTTTATATTTCACAATCGCTGGTGTGACCCCATCGCAAAATAGTCTCTCGTTCCACTTTATGGTTCGTCTTTCAGCCTTTAGATTATTGGCTGTCGAATTGTATTGTAGTTAAATTTGGATCCATGACTCATCAGTGTCGATTTTTTGGCTTGTTTTCTTTGTGAAAAGCAGAAGTTCTCAGAGTGTGTGGGGACCAGCGGGGAAAATGTGATCGTCACAATATTAACGATGTTCGTTCAGACAGAGAGTCCCGAGGTTTACAGAACACACCTGACAGGGATGAAACAGAAGAAACAGATGACGCCTCCCAGACGAACAAGACAAAATGCTTAGCTGACGGTTATCAAAAGCAAATATGGGCCGAGTACGGCTGCACCAAATACTTCAAAGCTTCACTCATAACATTGACATTCAAATTGTTATTATTATTCATAACTTACGGGCACATTAGCCTACGTAATCCAAAAAGAGGGATGACAGAAAAACTGTTTGAGATCCACTGATGTAAAGTGTCCTTTGGAGCTTAAACCGGAATTTATTATTATTACATTTGGTCAACTCTACATTAGCTTTTTTTTTATTTGTAGCTGCTATCATCGAATTTGTTCTTCATCCAACGGCGTTCTCACAGTGTCACCGTTGCATCCAGCAAACGTGTGTTTAGCTGACTGCAAAGCTGTGCAGCACAGTCAGGGCCAGAGGAGCTACATTTCTCAGGGGAATATCTGTGACTTCAAAATGTATTTCTTGTATTGCCTGCTTTAGTACTACAGTGAATTCGCAAAAAAATCAGCTATATTTTATTTACACGCAGAGTCCTCTGCGGTGTTGTATAGCTCAGCCCTGCTACCTGCAGCTCTGGGCTGTGTATCGTAATCCTGTCATCTGTGTTTCTAGTACTTTGCAGTTCTTTGTATTCAGTAATTCTGCTTCTCCACGTTGTCATCAGGTTACAAATGTCCGTCCCGGAATCCGCCGCCCCGTCTCTGTTGCTCTTCCTAAAAGGTTCGTCCCATTTATTTTTCAGGTCAGGGCTTTTTCCAAAGGTCAGTTCCATCATCATCAAGCATCAACAGGCTGTGATCTCAGGTGGAGGTGTTGGTTGATGCTGACATCTAGTGGCGGGAAATGCATCAGCATCATCTCATCACCGCTGGAGGACAAGACAAGAGGAGAGATAAATAAATAAATAAATAAATCAAATACACACGCAGGGTGAATAAAATGCATGTCACACTGTGATGCACACTGTGTTTTCCTACTCCCCTTGAACTGGTCATTCAGTCTCTTGTAATTTTCTTCAAAGGTTCTGCCACCTTTCCCTGTTTATCCCTTGAGGTGCAAAAGACAACACTTTGCATTATTCATAGGTCATTTAGTTAACGTGACAGTTCATCAAGGAAACACTTCATATGTTATTTGACGTTTGCGTGCTGTCGACTCCTCGTGTGAAACCACTGATGGCTTAATTAACTCATCGTTTATAAAATGGGATTACGCATCGTCCTGAAACATAAGGTGAGTTCCTGTAAGAAATCCCTGTTGACCTTTAGCACACATTATATTTGATTATGTAAATACTAAATGTGGCGGAGACACACTGAGGTCTTTGATCTTGTGCAATGATGGAAATATTTTTTGCATTTCCAACAGAAAAAGCTCTCTTGACAGTCAAATTTAGAGCTAAATGGCGTTCAGCTGTTAAAAATACATATATTCTTTTTTTTTTTGCACTACATTTATAGTTATGATTGGACACAGATGAAAAATACCACTGAGGAATATGCTTTCTTCATAATGTTTTGGGAAATTTACTATTTAGTTATTATTATTATTATTATAATTGTCAATGATGACATTTGACATTTTGGTTTCCTGTCAATCATCCTGTTAATTAAACATAAAGAGTGTAAATCAATTATTAGTGAGCAGATAAAGTAAGTAAATGAGACTTCACACACTTTCCATTGGTCACATGTTAATAAGCTGAAAGCTGCTTGTTCCTGTGAACTAGTTCCTGCTTTTGAAAGTCTTCGGCTTTGACAACTCAATAACTCCTTCTAACTGTCCTGGATGTCTTCTTGATAATTTCTCTTTTTGAATTAAGGTCCAGAAAGTGTTTTGCCGCCGTCAGTCAGACGGAAGATTCTCTAGATAAATGGACCGGTTGGCACAATAATTTGAAGCCATTATCTTTGCTGTTGCCTGTTTGTCCCAATGGAAAATAAAGGAGAAACAAACACCGCGTAATAATAGAGATGTTTTTGTTTTTTTAGCCAGTCACTGAATATCAGCTAAAGGCGTGTCCTGACGGCAAGACGGTGTTAGCAGACAAACATGTTGCAGAAATTAGTCATCGATCTGGTATGTGTTTTTAATATTTTACATGTAGATACTTGTCCGCGATGATCACGTGAGTGTTGTAGTCATCCAAAGCTGCAACACGAGACATAAAGTCGGTTTCCTTGTGACACATACACAGCGCGATAATAAAGGAAATCATTGTTTTACGAGTGCAAGTACACGGAAAGTGTGAAGAGAAACCTCAGCGATAACTCAGCTGTCACCACACGGACGTCAACATCTTTTATGGGAACAATGGATCAGAGTAAAAGCTCCTCGTTGTGGTTTTACAGCACATTTACTCTTCGGTTTGGTCTGATCCCCTAATTACCTCCGCCATGGAGGCTATGTTTGGCTTGTTTGTCAGAAGGATTACGGCAAAACTACCGGCCCGATAGTCATGAAACTTGGTGGAAAGGTGAAGCATGAACTAAGGAAGAACCCATGAAATTTGGGAGTGGATCCGAATCACGGGGAAGATACCACCCTTAACTGTGAGACGGGGTATTTGGTTCGGACCTCGACCCCTCTCTTCTTTTAATAATCAATCTGGTGCACTTTGAGAGCAAAGTTAAGAGGCTAGGTCGTTGAAGAACTTACAACAATTATTATTATTATTAGTAGTAGTAGTTATAGTATAGTTTTATTAGTATTGCTAAAAAATAAATGATATATATATATATATGTATATATATATATAAAATGATAGAAAACAAATTAAATAGTAATACATAGATAATAATTAGGGTCTTGTATCAGCCCAAGCAGGGGAAGCATTCAACCATCTGGCATCTGACATCATTGCAGAATACATATATCTGATTTATATTCCAGTTTGTCATGCACAATAATAACATGATTGTGCATTAAAGTGTTGAGGTTCTACATCTATTATTACAGGAGGAGGCAAACTAAAAATAGGAAACAATGTCTCGGACATGAGAGGCATAAACTCACTATGCGCTAGCTGCCTGCCACCGAACAGACAACGTTAGCAACTAGCAGGTGAAGAAAGTCCACTATGGAGGGATTTGTTTTTTTAGGAGTTGGTGGAGACCAAACCAGAGCTAAAAGGAGAGTAATTTGACTTTCTTTCAGGAGACAAAAACACCACTCCAAATAAATGCACACGCCTTCATAAGGTAAAGGTGTTTTCTGCTCGTTGTGGAGTTCTTCTGCTCTCTAGCAGCAACAAACAGACAAACAATGAAGGCAGCTCTAACTAAGGAATTAATTGAACATGACAAAATTACACAATTAAACTGAGGTGTTTACACAACTATTTCTGTTGTATTATTAGCTTTAATAATTAAAGGTCACGCAAACTTGTCCTTTGGCTTCACGCAGAGAATGACCTTTCTATTGGCCGCAGTCCAGCGCTGTTTACATGCACCTTCGTCATCCTGTAACTGAGTTTTTCAGCGTCCATTAATGAACCCGATTATTCTCGTGCCGACCTCGGTGTGCATCTGGCCCCGGACACAAAACCTCACCAGAAAGAAAAGAGGAGGGAAAAAGGCATGCAGTCATCAGATTTGTAATTTGAAGACATGCTTATCTTGTCCAAGAAGGCTTTTGGGCTAAAATCCAAAATGAACTTTTGATGCCATAAAATATTTTGCACACATTAAGGAAAATTAATTTTGAAAGGAGAAAGATGCTTCGATGTCACAGTGACTCAGTTTGTATCACAGTGATTGAGGCATCTTCATCATATTTCTCATGTCTGGATGAAACATTTGACATATGTTTGAAACTCAAAACTGGTCGGCCTTTTATTGCTAACGACACTAAGTTGGCACAGTTCCTTTTTTATATTTTGTATATGTTATAATCTTCTGCTTCACCACTTTCCAGTGTCACTATCACGACAAATATCTTCTCGAAAGATCTTGAAAATCAAAGAAACTGTGTGAGCTGCTTTTCTGATGTTAAAGATAGTCACGAGGAAAAAAAAAAGATCCAGGAAATTCTAAAATAGGCTCATAAAGCCTTTTATGATTATTCATAATGAAGAGTTTAGAAGCTGCAGCGAAAATGCATTTTGAGCATGCATCCCATATGAAGGCTATGAGGCTGATATGAATATAACAAAGTGCATGGAAGAAATGCTTTTCAAACTATGTTAGAGTGCATTTAAAACCCCTTAAAGCTCACTGACCTGCTGAGGGGCCAGTGAGCAAACACAAATCCAGGATATTTCATCAGCACAATGGATGTAGCATCAACACGACTTTACATGGATACTTAAAAACAAACAATTAAAATGCATGAAACAACAGTAACAGAAGCAGAGTCTGTTGGTAAAAGTGCACTAGTCCAGATTTCAGATTACATTGGAAAGCCTCTCGGCTACTTTGTTCCCTTTGTACACCTGTCCAACTGGTTAAATAGTGACACCATAATCCTGCGGGCTGTTCTTGAAAGCACCATTTTTGGCTGCAACCAAACAATGTTCAAGACCAAAAGAGCTAAATGAGAAAACAGCTCCAGCAAAACTGAAACTCATCCCATGTGGCAAAGCATGTTGGACGAGAAAGCGTAACTATCTAGAGTCCGTGTTTGGTTTGTCCGTTCTGGGCAACTGTAGAAAAATGGCGGCCAGCTCCGTATGAACGACTCATTCTAAGGTAACGAAAACACTATGATTCTTATTTCCAGGTGATTAAACACTAAAGAAAACATACCAATACCATTTCGGCCATTAGATCCCCCTAAATACTAAACACCGTTCCTTTAAAACTACTAATCCTCCGAGAATCTTGGGATTGCCGACATTACGGTCTTTAAGAGGCTAACCGGCTCAGAACATATGGGCACCCACGAGTCTACCCTTTACATGCCCATTTTATGATACCCCTCGCCCCCCAATAAACATGCACCAATTCTAAAAATGGCATATTTGAATATGTCTAATTTAACATTTTTGGAATTGCATAAATGTGGTGTGACTGGAAAACTGAGACTCTTGCGGATCCAATGAGCCCAGTTTGTTCATGTGTGAAGCTGTTAGTCTCCATCGTAGCCTTTTCATTGGAGTGAGACCAGAGACCAGAGCTATGTTGACAATAAGGTGGCTTCTAAACACCAAATCTCCTAATATCAAAAGTTTTTGATACCACGCATGACTTTTTCTACAGTGTTCTTCAAAGTCTTGGTGTCTTCATGTGGTATTTTTGGAGGAAATAATAAAAATAACAAATTCTTGACTGGTAATTGTTTTTTTATTTAGCTCCAAATCTGTGTAACAAATGACATCAACCCAACAACAACTTAAGAGACACAATAGAGCTTGGGAATAGCCAGCATATACTTCCTTCATAATCGTAAAGATTTATTTATGATTTATGACTATGAAGACTGAGATACATCTAAAATTAATCTTCAGCTTACCAGCTGTCAGATGATGTACATCACTTCTCTGTTCATATGTTGAGCTGCTATCTCCCCCCAAAGACCCCTCCCCACCCAATGAAAACGACAAAATTGGGTCTATGTTAATCTCTAAGTGTTAAAGGGAAAACACCTTTTTTTTTAAAAAGGTATGATAAAATGCCAGTCAGTGGTTTAAAAATAAGTAAAATAAGATTGTGTACAGTGTGCATCTAAGAGTTAAAGATATCAAGGCAGAGACTTGGCCTTCTGGGTCTCACCGGTTTTCTGCCAAACACAAATCTGAAGAAAATAATTCAACTTTGACAGTGAAGCATCCTCCCCAGACCTGCAGGAGACGCATCCGCGGACACACCGACACGCGCACACATAAATCACATGCTCTTTACGCGTGCGCGTGTTTTCTTTCCAAGAAGGCTATCATTAAGGCTTTTTGTGGACTCGCAGTAGCGTCACAGTTAGACACGGACTGTAATCGAGCCCGGAGAGAACGCTCAAAGCACAGGAATATATATAAAGCCACAACCTGGCTGTGTCTGACAAAAACAGCTTAACAACATTGATATCCGTGGCTAACCTGAAGCCATGTTCTTTGGTTAAAACTGCAAGGTTTTTAAATCCGTATTGACACACGTTTCCTGGATTGAGCCCCTCCTGGGAGCCGAGGGGAATCAGGGATGTGCCAGGCAGCAGGGGTTCAAATGTCACAAACACGCTATCGAACAGACAACACCTCGAGTGTGATTACATGTTGTTCCCTGAGACGAATGTGTTTTCTGGAGGCAATTTACGGCTAAATTTCATTTTCACTGACTCCGAGTCAAAACCCATTAAAACCTCCGGAGGAAACCCCGCATGGATTTGACTTTACAACTGAGGAAATAAAGCGAGAGCGGGCGCAGTTTGAGTTTTTTCATTACGCCTCTCCAAAGACATGCAAAGTGATTTCTGTGCAGACTGAGCCACAGAATCTTTAGCATACAGGGAAAACACTCATCAAATCTAATGTTTGTCTAATCTAATGCAGCATCAGAGAGCCTCGTTTAGGAGAACTTATTGAAAAATGCAACGGAGATCTGGAATTTCTATTCTGCACATGAAATTTTAATTCCACATTACCATTGTGTAATTGCTAAGTAAATTAAAACAACTGTAAGCTGAGGGAGAAAACATGAAAAAGTTGTGTTTTATGGAAATATCGCAGACACACACAATCTTCAGAGCGACCAGCTTTTCTGTCCGTTTGCGTTTTAATCAGAGTGAATTAACCTTAAATGCAATAACAGCTCAAAGGATGCTTCATAAGATTCATATTCACAGTGCACAACCCGGTACAGCATTTACGCTGCTACATGTTCCCTCTCGCAGACATTTCCCAAATTAGCTCTGTCTGATAACCACAGCTGCCTCAGATCTGTGAAAAAGCTCTACGTCCACGTCCATTAAAAGGTGTTATTAAACTAGATTTGGACCATTTCCATTGACTCTCAACGGCTCTCAACACGGTGGCGGCTGAGCCGGCGGTTTGCAGCTAACAGTGCAAACGTCTCTAACAGCGCAAACGTTGCTAACAGAGCAAACATCGATAATAGAGCAAACATCTCTAACAGCGCAAACATCTCTAACAGTGCAAACCTCGCTAACAGGGCAACCATCTCTAACAGTGCAAACGTCGCTAACAGTGCAAACCTCGCTAACAGGGCAAACGTCGCTAACAGTGCAAACCTCGCTAATAGGGCAAACATCTCTAACAGCGCAAACATCTCTAACAGCGCAAACGTCGCTAACAGCGCAAACGTCGCTAACAGCGCAAACGTCGCTAACAGTGTTAAACCTGAGGGGGAACCGCAGGGTGGGCACTACTTTGCTGCCACGTTAAGGCTCTGAATACCGTATTTAGCACCTTTAATACTTTCTCCAAAGTCCTAAAACACCTGATGATATTCAACACAGGCGGCTCTTATCCAGCATTCCTAGCTACGGGGGAAAAAAGACTGTAAAAGCCGACACGAGGGTTGAGGTGGACGTGTCCAACAAACCGCTGAAAACCGCGACACGAGACGTCAGTGTAAATTTATTTGTTGCGTAACTTCAGAAAAGGCTCCTCTGTGGTTTGGGTTAAAATAACTACAATCTGTTCCTGAACCTAACTAAGTAGATTTTTCACCTCAACTTAAGTGACTTGTTTCCTGAGAAGACAGAAGTTTATTTAGAAAATTTGAAATTGCACATAAACTTAGGAGAAACGTTTTTCGTAAGATATCATAGAGTAGCATTATTAATGGTGCAATAGAAACAAAATCCTATCTCTGAATCCTCAAACTGAGCACATGACATATATAAACCTCATATATATTACATAATTCCTCCTCATGATTTTCGAGATTTTGTCAGTTTACGCTATATAATCTGTTTCATGACATGCAGTCTGTTTGATTCCACTGTCATATGTGACCATGCAAACAGCATATTGCTGTTCAACATCAAATTATATACTTTTTTTCAAACATTTATGCACAGATGAATGAGAGAGTTCTGTGTCTCGTGTGCGTGAATGAGCAATGCATATGAATGAGTAAATGAATGAACCAGATTTATTTAAAGGGCAAACCCTATTTCCACCCTCATTATTCACTCTACTTCGAGTCTTCTTTTAGTTTCAGTTTGTCTGTCTTGAATAAAAGCACATTTCACATTGTGTGTTTTTGTGAAAAATCAAATACAGACCAGACAAAACATTTGTATCTGCATTCTGCATGTAAATAGGATTTAAGTAATAGTTTAAGATGGATAATAAACAAATCTAATTTGTTTACGTTTTTGGAAAAAAAATCTCATAGAATCACACAAAAGACTAAAACCAAATATGCAAATATGCTCTCTATCATAAACTTAGTGTGATTGCTCCAAGCAATTTGTGTAGATAGACACGTTCTAATTATCTCTCACTCTACTGTCATTACATTTTGCACCTCATGGGGGGCTGTTATATATCTTTTTTAATATCTTTTAGTTATTGAGATATGAATATTTGATTGAAATAATACATAATACATTATTAAGTAATCATACTTGATATACGGGTTCCCCATGGAGATGTGCTCAATATATTATCATGTATTTAATAGCGCCACCATGTGGTCGTTTATTTTGTGTTTTATGGTTTGACTTGACATGAACCGTAAAGCGTATGGAGAAACAATATTGCACTTTTTCTTTTGCTGATTTTGGCTCATATTTCATCTATTCTTCACCAAACTTGGTACAAACTAAATTTAAATGACCCCGAACAAAAGTCATGAGTTTGTTTCTGAGTATCACTTTTGCAGGCTTGGCGGGATGCATTAAACGGGCCATAACTCTTGAATAAATTGGATCGCAACCAAATTTGGGAATAAATGTAAAATCTCAAACAATTCTACCAACAGGGGGCGCTACAGTAACACTTAAACCACAGACTGTATATCAGAAGTGGACGTAGCCATCGTGACGTCACCCGTTGGTTTGTGGACTGATGTTTTGAAGCCTGGAGATCGGCAATTTCGCAGTCGCCATGTTTGTTTTTTTCAATCACAGTAAGCTCTGCCCTAAAGCATCCCCTCTTTATGGTCTGTTTGACTCTAAATGGACCATAATTTACAAAATGAACATCATGCTGTATTGAAGAAGACTTGAAACTAGAGATTGAGACATAAACTCATGTTTACAATGTTTACTGAGGGAATAAATCAAGAGAGAAGTAGAGTCATTTTCTATAGACTTCTATACAACCAGAGGAGTCGCCCCCTGGTGGTCAGGAGAGAGAATGCAGCTTTAACACATGAAGCTTTGACTTCTATACAACCAGAGGAGTCGCCCCCTGGTGGTCAGGAGAGAGAATGCAGCTTTAACACATGAAGCTTTGACTTCTATACAACCAGAGGAGTCGCCCCCTGGTGGTCAGGAGAGAGAATGCAGCTTTAACACATGAAGCTTTGACTTCTATACAACCAGAGGAGTCGCCCCCTGGTGGTCAGGAGAGAGAATGCAGCTTTAACACATGAAGCTTTGACTTCTATACAACCAGAGGAGTCGCCCCCTGGTGGTCAGGAGAGAGAATGCAAGTTTTAAGACACTTCGACATTGGCTTCACTTGGCAGAACCGGAGGTTTCCACCTGATAAAAACATGATATTTCTACAATTCCGTTGACTTTAATAAAAAGACACTTGGTAAACAATTTCTCCATGAGCTGACATGTGTGCATGACATATTTAAGCACGGCACCAATAGCCCCATATTGTAAGCATTAATAAAACACCACCATACTACTTATTAATTGATGTATCTCTTTAATGCAATAGTCTATCATAACCAAATTCAATGAAGTTGTGTTCGTTGTACTTGAAAATGCAGTATATCTTTTGACAATTTGCAAATATTCTGTTTGTATGTCTTGTTTCTCTTTTACATCTAGGTGTCACCAAAGTCAGAAATGTTCAAATCCTACACATATGGGCTTTAATTTAGCTCTTTGCAATGCCCAATATTTATTTCGTAACACCTTCATGTTTATTATCAGCACTTCCTTTTCTTTACTCGTCCTTTCCTTTTATACGATCATAAAATGTCTCTGAAAAACATCATACATTAATGATGCCTCGTCTAGTTCTGTCAGATATTCTCTCACAACCGTGGTGGGTCTCTGTTTACGTCTTTTATTTTTTTTTACCCCGTTGCAATTTTCCACTGAGGTAAAGTAAAAGTGGTCTTCAAAGGAAAAATGGATGCATCATTTTCTGCACGCTAAAACATATCCCGTCCATCACTGTAATCCTGATAATGACCTCGTTATGACTTCAGCTCCACAGATTCAGCTCCTCTGCCACTGCAGAAAAAAAACAAAAAACAAAACACAAACAAAACTAAGCGAACTTGAAACTTGAATCAGTATTCATAAATGTGCTACTTCACCGTTATAAAGCTCTTCATAATGTATTTGCCGGGTTTCCGAGGGGCCCCACCTTTTTACTTTTTCATCGCTTCTGAACACTTTTGTTTCACACCGAAAAAGTCTGAGGCCTGTTTATCCTCCGTTTCCAGATTCAGACGCTTCCATTATTCACGTCCCTGATGAGGCTACATGATCCCATTAGCTGCGAACACTGGCGGGCCACGTGAGGTGGCGGCGACAAGCTGCGTTAGAAGAACTCCGTGTGCTTCCGTGACAGTGAGCCTCATTTATGGCAGCGTAACCGCTGACCTCCAAACAATGACACCGTCACTGCTCTATTTAGGATAAATGTCATTTGGTTATGATAACAAGGCACACCTCTGCCTGGACAGCGGACGTGAAGGTTTTTTGTGAAGCAGTTTTGAAGTCAGAGCCGTCGCTTCCACTGAGAACACGGAGGTTATTTTATTCATGTATTTGAATGTGTTCGTCTTTATTATGGTAAATTGGATTACATCAATATGGTGCTTTTGTTCAATGTGCTTTACGAGGAGGAGCAACATCACCAAGCCTGTAAACTGGAAGGGATTTTACATTCAACAAATAAAATCGTGCACATGGAGGGTGTTTTATGAGCTGATTACAGTGTTTTTATTACTTAATAGGTTTTAATTTTGACAATGGTTAGGCCAATAACATAATAAAAAAGTAAATAACAAAGAAAGGGTTTGGCATTTCTCCCAAGGATGTAAATGCCTGACAGCTTGGAGAAAGCATTGGAACAAGCTTTAGACCTTCATGTTGGGGAGGAAGTATTGATTAAAACCAAATTGAAATGTGAAAATATTTTTTTGTTGATGAACATATATGACTGAGGAAAGTGTATTGTGCGTTTGTCAGCAGGGAAAAAACGACGGAGGACATTTTGACATGTCACACGAGGAAAAACACGATAATAAAATGAACGATGGCTGAATTCCATTTAGCTGCTTCAGTTTCAGGCTCCTGTTGTTGTGTGTACACCTGAACATAGTGCAGCCATTGTTAGTGTTATTAGTGGAAACGAGAACGTCTTGTTCTCACATCTACTGAATGTTGAGGTTCTCTTTTGAGAGTCATTTTTTTTTTTATCCACTTGAGGGATTTTTTACTTTCAGATCCATTAACAAAACCAGTACAACCACTCCTTGCTCTGGACTCACAGAAGCACATCGGCTTCGAGGGCCACTTCATCCGCCGCTGCGGTCCGCTCAGATCACGGCGCCGCCGCGTGACGCGGGTTAACAGAGTAATGAGGCCGAGAGAAAAAAAAAAAAAAAAAACTAAACAAAAGAAAAGCAAAAACGCTTGACGCACAGTACCTGAGAGTTCACAAAGTCACACGTCACCCGGTAGCCTGATATAGACCGAGAGACAATAGGCGTGGATGAAACCCGAGCTCGCCAGCCTCCTTTCTGTTGCCATGGCGACGGCAACCGCTTCCAGTGCCTCGGTGAGAATAAAAACAAAACAGAATAGAGCTCAGAGGACCTGTGGCAACGGGCTCCACCCGCTTCGGGGAATTGACCGATTTAACCTGGCAACCCCCCCCCCCAAAATGAATGTGATCAACTTATTTCAGACGGGAGCAAGAAAGGAGACGGTCGCAAAGTAGTCCCCTTCCCTTGTCCACTTATTCCTTTCCGTCCCGGCCCTGTGCGGCCTTTTTTTCAAAGCGACTGCAACTGGATGCGGTTCAGGGCGTGTTGCTGTTGCTGGCAGGTGTAGAAGCAGGTTGAGCAGGTTGTTCCCTGAATGCCACTCTGTTGAGCCCTCCTCCTCCTCCTCCTCCTCTTCCTCCTCCTCCTCCTCCTCCTCGCCTCGTCTCTCCGGGGCCGACTGCTGATTCATTCTCACATGTTGGCAGCTCAGAGGAGAGATTTAGTTGCACCTGTTCTCATCTGATATAGCCTAAGAATAAGGTAAGGATTTACTGAGAAGAGGATTTAATTTTGTTTCTGTCTGTTTAATTTTTCTCGGGAAATGTGCGATGGGTGATTATTTTTTTCCGGCCTATTTAATAAGTTTGAGTCGTCGTTTTATTTTCAAGTTAACAAAAAGTTTTTTTAGATGAATATTATTTAGTGTCAGTCAGCTTTAAAGTGATAAACTCAAAAGTACAGTAAGAGCCGAAGTAGTTATTCTATGAAAATAGAATAAAAGTAAAAGGCTTGAATTCATTTTAATAAAGTATAAGTGAAATATTAACAACAAAATGTACTTAAGAGTATGAAAAGTGAAAGTACTTTTTATTCAGGATGACCCCCGTCAGTGTTTCATTGGTCGAGGTGGAGCAAATTTCATCTGCTTCGTATTAGTAGTTTAAAATCTATATTAACACAACGTATTATTAAAAACACAAATAATAGCATGACACTATAAGATGTTTGTGGCGTAAAAAAACACGCGCTTTCTCTCTGAAATTTAAAGGAGTAAAAGGTATATCAAAAAAAGCATAAAATGGAAGTACAAGTACCTCAAAGTTGTGCGGCATTTGACATATTCAGTTGCTTTCAGCCCCCTGCTTATGATTTAGTCTCACACAGATACCAAAGCTGACAGAACATCTGATAATGACACAGATGAACTTTCAACAAATCGAGTCACTTGCAACATAAATGTCAGGGAATTAGAGTCGTGTGTTCGGTTGAAAGAGTGTGTGTGTGTGTGTGTGTGTGTGTGTGTGCAGGAAGTGTATTTGTCTTTGAGTCTATGTGGCAGTGTGTTTAAGTCACAGCTGTCGGAGATGTTAAGGTGTTTTGATTATGAACAGGAAATGACAACGCAAAACAGGACACACTGGTTTGAAATGTGACAGTCCACATTTTGCCATACAATCAGATAATGGTGATAATATTCATCTCGAATGAAAACAGTTTTTTAAGATAAAAGCTTATTGATTATAGTCCGATCGCTAAGCGTCGACACGTTCACACAGTGCGAATCAAAACAAAGCAGTGGCTCTGCAGAGCTGCGAGTTATACTGGTTCTTATTACCTGATTACACAACAGTGTGTGTAAGGTTTCACACTTCAACATGTTCTGCTACTTTTAAAAAAACAAGAACTTAATACGAACTTGCTCTTATTTATTCGTTAATTTAGGATAACTTAATTAATTGTATGAATGAAGCTCTCCATTTTCATAACTCCATATAGAAGAGTTACAGTAGTGACATTTGTTTATTTTGTTTTTGTCATTTCAACTTTGTCTGAGAACATTTTTATCTCTTTTCTCTGTCAGTTTGCTGCAGCAGATGGGTTTAAATACGGCAAAACCCACGAGTCTTATCTACTGAATTAGAACTGTAGCAAATCCAACACGCTTTATTGTTTCAATTGAGAACAAAAACACAGCACCAGAAACTCATTTAACTTATTTAAATGGCAACACAGTATCAAGGACACAGGGACGGTAAAAAGCAATTTTCAGCCAGGTGAGGTTCGCCAAACCGTTGTGTTTATTCCAGTTAATTATTTCCCCTGCTGCAGTGTTGTGAGCTCCAAGTTGTAATTGTATCTTGGGGGATGAATCATGTGCTCTTAGTGCCATTTTATCCAACCCGTCCTAATTCCCATGGGCGTCAAATACTGATGTTTTGTCACACCTCAGCGCGTCTGATACCGAAGCACGAGGTGTAGTATGAAGACCAAAAAGTAACTTACTTAACTTACCGTACTTATGTCAAGTTGTTTATGTACTTATTTTAAGCCCAACCATGATGTTTTTTCCTGAAACCTAAAGTTATTTTGTTTTAATACACAACAATAAACATATATATACTGCGAAGTGGAGCGTCATAGTTTGTGCGTTCGAAAGTGACGCCAAGGAGTCGTGACCAAGCCTCAGTATGTGACGAGGCGGGATTTAATTCAATTCAACTTATTTTAGCCCAAAATCAGAAATTTGCCTCAGAGGGCTTTACAATCTGTACACATACGACATCCTCTGTCCTGGGACCCTCACATCGGTTCAGGTAAAACTCCCCCAAAAAAACTTTAACGGGGAGAAAAAGGGAAGAAACCTGAGGGAGAGCAAGCAGGCTGCACCATAAACCATTAATTTCCCAATAAACTCCACAGAAATATGGCTGATATACGTGGACATTTTTCTTATTGACAGTCAATACGATTACATTTTTTTATAAATACTTATTTAAAAACGGAAAGAGTTTTATCTTTTGGAAGTGTGCAATTGGTGAGAAGATGTTTTTCAGAAAATCCCAATTTTTTTAAATGCATAGAGAGCTAAACAATCCCTTTGGGTTGATTAGTTAAAAGAAAATTAGGCCTATTTTCAGTTAGTGTTACCCTGGTTGACATGGTTAAAATATGTTGTGACAGGTAAAACCAGAAATGTGAAATCCACAGATTTGAATGTTCAAACCGCTGCTGCTTCAGGCCACAATATTATTCACTGAAGACAAAGCCGGTTTCACTGCTTTTAAAAAAAGAAAAGAAAAAAAGCAACCGATCCACTTAAGCTACGTTAAGACCGCAGATTTTTGTTTCTCACATCCGAACCTTGAAGACAGACTGATTGGATTTGTGTGTCCAGACATCAGCAACCAATCTGCATGGCAGAGGCGAGGCCAGTATAAATCGCGATGTCAGAGAGAAGTAGCAGGAAGTGTCAGGAGAGTGAAGCGTAGTTTATGGTCGCCACAGTAAAGCCGAGTAAATGAGGTAATCAGGACCCGGCTCCCAAGGCTCTGCAAGCGGTCGCGGTGCGTGGTCGTGCGCGGAACAATTTTTGTAACTTGGCGCGCGCGTGGCACCTGCACTTTTCAGATGTGACTGTCACAAATTAAGTGATAAAAGCACTATTTACATATGTAGGGTTTAAACAAAAGAAGGCTAATTAGTTTTTAGATACTTTAGAAAGAAGCATATTCAACCTTGATTTCTTTATAATGCATTGAGTACTTGACGTCTTCCTTTACAGTGCTTGTATAAGGGCTATAAAGTAGGCCATCAAAATATGAGATATGAGTTTAAAGTTAGTCACAGTTCGTCCTCGGCATTGTGGTGGTTGTTTTGCCGGTTACACTTGTACATTTTGTTCGCACGCCTTCTGACGTTTCGAAAAATAATGCAACGAACTGTGGGTTGAGCGTAAAATGCCTTTGCATGCTCGTAGCTGGCTCGCCACGCGTGAGTATAAAGCCATCTTGAAAGGGGAAGAGCCAACATACAATATATTTTGGCATCTGTCCACAGGCTGTTGTTCTCCTTCATAGCACTCTGCTAGTAGCAGCATTTATTCTGCTCACCACCTCCGCACTTTGAAATCCGATTTGACTCAAAACACATCTGTAGCAATTCCATAAGAATCACATTTCAAACCACCGTCCAAATTGGGTTTGGATCCGATCGGCTAAAGTCACATTCTGTGTGTTAATTTGTCCAGACTTAGTAAAATAAATCTGAATGCAATCTGGATATCCCAAATAACTGATTTGAGCTGGCAGTCTGAACAAGGCCCAAGTCGCTCACAGTGAAAAGGCCCTGAAGGGAATCACTGGAGCTGCAGACATTTGTGTGGTGGAGTGAAGCCGAGAGGAAAACACATACCTCACGGGGCACCTGTGTAAATTCACCCTGTCATTTAGCTCTCACCAGAGATTGTGTTGGGACCGTGTTGAACTGTGGGTAGCCCGCTGTGTAACAATGCAGGGATGACTGCGTTGAAAATTCACCAACAAGCTCCAGAAGTAGCAGCGAAGAAGTGGTCGTGTTCGCGAAGCTGTGGTCCATGTTCACCGCAACGTCACCTGAACGGTTCCCTGACAGACGGGTGGCGGGACAGGATTAGTTCAAGGGTTTCCATTATGACTTGTGTCAGTGCAGCTGACCTGAGCTGTAAAAGCAGGGGATTTTGTGCCTCTGGAAAATGGGAACAACCACAGATGTCTTGTTGCGCACTGAGTCTTGACCACAGAAAAGGAGTAGAACGGACGGCTTTCTGATGTTATTTGAGTAGCCCAAGAGAAAATGGCCATCTTGTTAGTTATGTAATAATCTTTGAAATACAAAGTAGACCCGGCGATGTCACTGGCCAGCAGCTCGCTGTTTGGCTCCTTTTCTTTAACCTTTGTAGCATTAAAGCATGGTGGAATTAGAAATCTAGTTAACTAGCTTGTTATGTTCTTTAACCAGTATAGTAATAAAGCATGGTGGAATTAGGAATTTAGTTAACTCGCCAGCTTTCTGCTAGTTAGCGAGCTAGTTTGTTATTTTCTGTAATCAGTGTAGCAATAAAGCATGGTGAAAATGAGCGGAACAAAGTAATGAGCTTTTAAGTAAGAGTGTGTGGACGAAGCGTTACATTATTACATTTTCATTAATTTACTCTCCGCTCTATGTTGATATGAATGGGAATGTCCATTCTACTCCTATTCCATTTCTATGGTCTTGACTTTGTGTGGTCAGGTAGATAAAAAAAAGTGCAGAAAAAATTATTCACAGGTATTGTTCTCGCCCAATAAATCTTCATACGTTTTTTTGTTGCAATAATTTGCTCAAAACAAAATAAAAACAAAAGTAAAAAAATAGATAAATGAGTAAATATTTAATATAAATAAATAAATTTAATTTAAAAAAGTATAATAATACAATTAATGTAGTAAAAAGTGTTAAATCTGAACCGGCTCAACTTTTTAAAACACTGGCACTTTTGAAAACAATGGCCTATATACTTATTATTAAGAAAAAATAATAATGTTTTATGTTCTCTCTTGTGTTTCAGAGTGAAACCTAAAGGAGAAAATGGGACTGTATTTAAAAATCACAGTAGGCCTCCTTCTGCTTGTCCAAGCGTTTCAGCTGGCATCGCTCCAAAATTCAACAGACTCTCCGGGGCGGACAATTGATAGAAGCTGGCTGCGTGAACTAGCGAAAAAATTAACTGGGAGTCAAAACGCTGCAGTTTCCGAAGATGTGGGAGAAGATGACCAGGGGCCTGAGAGTATGTTTTCAGGTAATACCAACAGCGATGGGATAGCGTCTGGCTCCATGGTGGTACATTCTGAAGAAGAGGAGAATGTGGCCGACCGAGAACAGAACAGAAGTGACTCATCTCTTCAACTTACCGATGCCACCGCGCCTCCTACGTTTCCCACAACTCTTCAGACTCTACTACCAAAGGCCACCATTACTCCAAATACCACTGCAACTACAGTCCCCGGCAACTTAAGCTCGATCGACGAGACAGAAGCCGAGGAGGGACTTCCCAGCGAGACAACGACGGCCTCCCAAACACCCACGACAACGACGGCCTCCCAAATACCCATGACAACGACGGCCTCCCAAATACCCACGACAACAACGGCCTCCCAAATACCCATGACAACGACGGCCTCCCAAATACCCACGACAACGACGGCCTCCCAAATACCCACGACAACCTCCCAAATACCCGTGACAACCTCCCAAACACCCACGACTCATCTGAGCGAACAAAACTCCACCAGCTTTCCAGAGAACTCCAATCGCACCGATTTACAGACGACAACCTCGGCTCCAGTGAGCAACGCGACGCCAGAACCCACAACAACACCCGACAACGTACCGCGGACGATCAACGCCACGGAATCTACCAACGCGTCAACTGCAACACCCACAACACCCGACAACGTACCGCGGACGATCAACGCCACGGAATCTACCAACGCGTCAACTGCAACACCCACAATGGAGGGAGGGGCGAATACAACCACCGCTGCCCCGATCACACCCGATTGGGCCAACAGGACAGACGAAGATGCGGACTCGGGGAGCAGCTCGGAAAGAGGTACCGCTGCCGTTTTCAGGCGTCACACTATCTGGTGCACATTTCGGTTACCAGAAAAAAGCTGCTTGGTGTGTCTTCCCAGCAGCGTTACATCACTTTTTAGAGAGAAAATAGCATTCGTCTGAAATTTCAAGCAGAAGCAGAACAGGCACACGATGCTTTCCAGTTCACTTTTAGAGACTCGTAGTAACACACTGCTTATTGCGCAAGAGCGTAGATCACTGTTGCTTGTTTTAGACGTTGCTTTTTCCAGCCCTTTCTCCTTTCCCCGACCCACATTTGCCTGCATCTATTTTCCCACTGGCAGAGGACAAACGGCCGTTCATTCAAAGGAAAAGGTTGGATTGGGTTTCACGTGCTATCGATGTGGCGAGGGGTCTATTACAACCACCTTTTTAGCAGGACAATGGACCCCTGTTTTAGTGTAAAAAACCCCTTGAGAGAGGCGGTCGGGGACTGAGGTCAAAGATACTTGCGCTGCCTCCGCGCAGGAGCGTGAGACTAGTATTGGTGTCAACCACAGGATCGGGGAGATAAGATTGGAAAAGGCGGTTTTTCATATCAGCAGTGTGAATATTTCTATTTAGCAAGCGACTTCTCCTGCAAAGTATACGTGGGTGAGAACTAGCGACACCATGTCAAAAAAAAAAAAAAAAAGAAGGCCTTCACAGAGTAAAGGCGAGGTTGGGATAACTGTAAAATATAACTTCACACGGACAGATGTGACAGCAGGATATCACACTGAGAGATGATAGAAATAAACAGTTGGAAAACAGTTGTGAAACTGTCGGCAACACAAAAAAAAAAAAAGAAACTCCATGGTTACTGTGACAGGCACAGCGTGTGCACAAAAAAAAAACTGTACAAAAGCACAGACGGTTGAGCACAGATAAACTTTAGAGTCTATAAATATGAGCAGAGGAAACTTTAATGTCACTGTTATCAATACAGAAAAAAGCGACGTATAGTTGGTACAGAGGCATCGGGTTCTTTGGAAATCATGTTTCATGAAAAAGACTGAAGGCCTTTTATAAACTTGGAGGCTTTTGTGTGAGAAATTACATCAAAATACTTTTCAAAACTGTTCTTTTTGTCACGAGCGCTTTCACACAGGACTCGAATATTACGCAACATCAATTGTTTTGGGAATGAGGTCGATTTTTTTTTCTGAGCTTTCGCACTACTACATTGTGTCATATTGTACAACGACAACAACTCGGAGGCTTCGTAGTCCGAATCAAGACGGGAAACTTTAACACTCCTTTCAACAAAAGACAAAGGATCCACTCCTTCTTTTCTTAATCTTCACCAAAAAGCCCTTTTTATATAAACTAAAGTCCTGTAACTGTGGCAAATCCGCATCACTGCTGCTATGAATACTTTTGTGTGAAATATTCACCTGCGAGCATTTCACATTTCAGTCATTTATCCGCTATGCCACCGGTGTGTGAAGGCCTGCAGAGTCTACAAACATGTTAGCGATCGCATCAAAATGCTAAATAGATCACATTGTTAACATATCCGAGTTTAATAGCTTTAATATTTACCGTCCTCCTCTTTTCAGTTCAGCGTGCTCACATTTCCTAATTAGCACCAAACACAAAGTACAGCTGAGCCTGATGGGATTATCACCACCTTTGCAGGTACTTGGACGTAAACCAAATTACCAAATTCGTCACAGTTTTTATCTCAGCTTAGAGCTACGTGACAAGTCAGGGAATCACCAAAATGATTATAATTCAACCTGAGATAAACATAAATACCCTCATGATGGCGCTAGGGGAAAAGTCAGAGGATCACTAAAGTCAGTAGGATTTATCCTCAGGGGAACGTGGATATGTGTACCAAATTTCATAGCAATCCATCCAATGGTTATTGAGCTATGATCACCTCCATGGAGCAACTTAAACAATTTAGATTGTAGGTAAAGTAGATTTGTTTGCATACATTCTCACATTTCACTGAATCTAGATGAATTTCCAATAAGAGAAAAAAAATAAGATTTCAAAAGCCAACATTCAAAAGAGAGTATGTAAAAAAAAAAAAGAAGCATGAAGAACAAACACTTCCACTCATTTTATTATTTCTACTTTCAAATGGAGGGAAAAATGCACTGCCTTAAATAAAATGGTCTCCTGGTTCAACTTGCCCCAGGTTAAGGGTAAATTGATCCCAGCAAGTGGGTAATTGAGCTATTTGTGGATAAACGGAGCTGCTGAATTATTTATGTGCGAGTCCTGATAAAATACAAATGTAGTATTTCTTTGTCAAAGGACATTGAAAACAATTCTGTCACTTTCGGAAACAGCCTTTTCCCCCCCCACTGATGTTGCCCTGAACTCAAACGGTGAAACAGAAGAGTGGAAAAACAATCACACTTTGCAAAGTATGAACTTTGAGTCTGTGGTTTTAAGTTTTCACTAAATAGAGCGCGTTATAATGTGAGAGAACAGATGTTAACGTGTGCATGTAATGATTAGATATATATATATATATATATATTTATATATATATATATATATATACATACAGTTTTGAATCGGTTATATAATTAAAGGTTAAAAGTCATGTGATATAATGGGAACTAAGGTAATATTCCGTCACATTTCACCTCATCTAGATGATGAGCACAGCCAGCCGTCTTTAAATATTCAAATGTATTCAAGAAATTATCATGATTTCGGCTCGTTAATTGCATTAATTATCGCAGCGTAAATTAGACAAATCTGTACAGCTGACTAATTGGGATGTGTATCTACAGGAAAACGCACTTTCCAAAACACATTTCAGCTGTAATTATCTGCCAATTAACCCTCAAAGACAGCAGTTGATATGAATCATTTTGTTGTTGACATATTATTTATTTTTTGTCTCCCACCCTCTCGACCCCTCATTCCTCCGAATAAAGGTTTGTCAGACGACTTCCCCAACCCCACTAAAAGAAAAGGAGCGTGGGGAGCGATCCTGGGCATCGGGGTGGCTGTGACCCTCATTGGACTGGTGGCCTACGTCATCCTGAATAAGAAATACCGGAAGGGTTTCTCTCACAGCAAACTGGTTGAGGAGTATCCTTCAGACCCAGGTATGTCCCGACTTTCCCTCATATGCTAAATCTTAGTGGTATTCTAAAGGAAAATTTCCCCCCTACGACATATATAACTATACTGTTAAGCATCACTCTGTAATTGCTGGATCAGGATTTAATTAGGGTTGCTAACTTTGATAACGTCATCTAATATATGAAAAAAAAAACTCTGGTGGCCGACAGATTGCAAACTCAACCAATATAATGTTAATATACTTTCACACTATACAGTAGCTCAGCATTTTTCAGTCATATCCCCTTGAAAAACAGACTTTTTTTTAATAAAAAATGTATCTTAAATACGAGACGTTTCATTTTTAAAGACTAAATGTATCATACATACGAGACGTTTAAATGACATGATAATTTACCTTTTGCTAAGCCCCGCCCCCCAAATGCTACTCCGTCAAGCTGTCAGAGCTACGTTACTATTGGAGCCCACACTGTCACTAACTGCACGCCCTGAATAAATACTAATATTTGGAAAAAACAAAAAGCGATTTCAGAGAGAAGTAAACAGAAGAGTCGATAATATTCCTTTTAAAGGACATATCCAGTATGTAAAACTGATTTAGCAGTGAAAACTGGTTAAAAAGATAAAGATAGACACAACACGTTCTCATCCTAAACTTCGAACTATGACACTCCTGTAATGTCAGATTTGGACTTTTCAGGGACAGCGTGTCAATATACGCTAATCTCATGTGTAGTGTCTTCTCAAAATAAACTTCCGTCTTCACAGGATGTTGGGTTTAGGCTTTAAAGCCCCTTAGTTAAAAAAACAAACAGCCTGAACGTGAAGAAAATCTTGAGTCTCTAGTCAGAGCCGGTCAGATCTGCGCTGCGATTGGCCAGTCTTCCTTCGAGGGACGGCACTTAGCCAATAGTTAGTTAGCTTTACAGATACCTCCCGTCTTTATGCTAAGCTAAGCTAACCAGCTGCGGGCCGTGGTTATATATTTAACGTACAGACATGAGTGGCATCGATCTTCTCATCTAACTCTCAGCAAGAAAGCAAATATTTGTATTTCCAAAATGTCAAACTACTATATCTCTCTCTCTCTCTCTCTCTCTCTCTCATTCCATGGACTAAGAGGAAGACGGCGTTCTTTCTTGTCACCGTTCCCTCGACACGCCCTCAAACTTAACCTTCCTGTAAACGTCCGACTGAAATTAACCCGCGTGTTTGTTTTTCTGCGGCTTCATGTACAAAGTATGCGAGTCAGATTCCTGATTAAATAGATATGCTGCCGACACCCAACCTTTTTTACAATCTGTATAACAAACAACACCTTCTATTAATAGACCCACAGTTTCGATAACCTCTCAACAAATTACACTGAAATGGGAAAATAAATGAGTGTAATGTGTCCTTTTCAATCCCCCTCACACCTTAGATATATTATTTACAGGAATATCAACCTATATATATATATATATATATATATATACTGTATTTTTTTTTTTATGGTCAAAGAATCTGTTGGGATTCATTATTTTTTCCCTTTCGGCAAGTTGAGCCACCCCATCTCTGTGTTGCAGTTTCTTTATAGCTAGGAGTAAGTCACTACGGTGTACCCGCTTACCTTCAATCTGCCTTGTTTACTCTTACCTCGGCTAGGTGTAGTGATTTCCTCCATTTCCCCAAAATTACTTTCAGTACGCTCAATAAATTGGACGTAGCCCTGTTGCCTTTAGTACTTGTAGGTGATGAAAACAGGAATGATGGCGGGTTTATACAAGAAAAGTGCTTTGTATGATAGATTTGTTTGGATGTTTGTTCATAAAACGGAGGCTCTGCAAGGAAACGCTTGCTTCTGGAATCAAAGGGTTTTGTTTCATTCACGGTAAAAAAAAACACTTTACAAAGTTGGACTGTAAATATATCAATAGGATGTTTCATTGTCGATGTTAGCAACATTACAACAAAAACTACAAAGTGGAACCACAATCAGCGGAAACATATAACAGAAATGCAAGTGTTTATATTATGGATTTTATACCGGATTTAATTGTAAGTAAAAAACGGATTAACTGTAAAGACGTTAGACAGTAAATCCATTAATAACAGGGGAAAAATATTTTTCTGCTTAATAAAATGTCACAATGAGGCTTTATAGACAAATGTTTAATTAACTTCTCTGATTCTTAGTTCTTAGATTGGACAACGGCACCCCTCTGGACTTGAACTTTGGATCCGGTGGTTCGGCCTATTACAACCCAGGACTCCAACAAAGGGACAACATCCAGATGGACAACATCCCCGGACGTCCCTGAGACCGGACGGACTCACAAGACCAAAAGTCACGAACTCCCTTGAAAGAAAGTCGCCTGTTAGGCTTTTTTTTTGGCGTTCGACAGACAACCTGTAATGTGGACTTTTGTAAATAAGACTGGAAATGGCAATTGTGGATGAGTTTGTGAAGGTCTGCTGTTTTTCAACCATGAATGATACTTCAGATTATGATAGTAGATTTATGGTATTGATCACTGAAGGCAATCTACACAGCAACGGCCAAATTTAACTGTCAGCCATTTATGTATGTTGCCAAAGGGTGGCAAATTAAATCTTTCCTAATGAAGGATATGCTTTGCAGCCGACGAAGAATGTTAAAAATGTATATTTCTCATTACTTTTGGTTTCAATTTTAATATATAGATATATTTTTTTGTGAATTGGAACCACAACATTATGTAAAAGACAAGCAAAACTAAGACATTAGCATATAATCAGTTCAAATCCAGAATGTGACCCCTGCTGATGTAAAACATCAGTAGAAAAATAAATGCTGTTGTTCTGCAGCCTTAAAAACAGACGACACAGCTGGCCCGCTGAGGCGTTTGCAACAATATTCAGAAGCCACGGCGAACAATAACACGATCCATATCAACGATCACACGCTGCCATGGAATAAGGAAGGTGGTAAGAATTTAAATCTCCAACTGCGCGTTCAGATATCCAACAACTGGCGGGTCACAGCCAGAGTCTGAGAAGCAATACGTCAAACCAAAGAGTTGAGTTTGTTTTTTTCTCACGCCAGCCAGAGGGAGGAGGGAAGGAGGGAAGGAGGGAAGGAGGGAAGGAGGGAGGGAGCCGTTTTGTTATTCATGGACCGAGGTTTTGGTATTCAGGCGGGGAGTCGTGTATTTGGTAGCATTACTCAGTAGCAACAACTATATCATCATAATAATATCCTGCTTAAATCTTCTGACCTCCAGGTGTCCAAACAGAGATTTGCGTTTCTCGTAGCGACAGTGTGCACCTGCATGATTTTTTAGAGCAAATTTAAAATATACCTTTATTGCTGAATTTAAAATAAAAAAAAAATAGAAAACACTTATTTTTTCATCGTTATTCCTCTCCTAAGAGTTTATTTTTTGACTGATTCAATGGTTGTGCAAGTAGGAAATAGGCAGGGATCAGCTACACTTTCTCCTTTTATATATCTAATGCTTTTGTAAGATAAAATATAAAAATATTTCATAATTGTCCATTTTCTCAACCTTCTCACTTTTAATAAAAAAAACAAAAAAACACTTTTAATAATATATATATATGGGAATGTAGAAAACACATATTTCAGCTCCCTCGACCCTTTCACTCATCATTACCTGAGGGAAGCTCAAACAATATGCATCCTGATTATGATTGATATGTGCCTCATCTCGGGCCCAAGCAGCCAACAATAACTCGGAGATGTGGGATTTCTTTCGGTGTGGTTAGATGATTCCAATTTCAGACGTCTATCAAGTGCGAGCAACATTTTGTCGGAGTTTTTGTGTCGCACCGTTGAAGAATGGCAGGAGATTGCTGCAGAAACAATGCGGGGCAGTTGACACATGGGAGACGTCGACATCGGTTACCACTGCTTGTAGAATGTAAAGGAATTTGATGGTGATGCCTTAATAAACAACCAAAACCCCAAGAAATGTATGCTTCATTTTGTGATTTCATTTTAAAAGCTGAGCACTTTGTTTTTCCTCCTAAGATATGCAAACAGTAATAGTTATTTTATACATTAAGCGCACACGCACACGCACACGCACACACACACACTTCAGTATCAAGAACATATTTGGGTTTCTTTCATAAATCATGAAAGCTTGCTCTGTGGGGAGATAGTGCCTGTTTTAATTAAACAACAATTTAGGATGCGATTGTTTGGCAGCATGCTGAAATCAATTACATGATGCCAAACCCCTGCTAAACAATGTACATAACTCATCGGGGGGAGGGTTATGGGCAGGTTAATTTACACTTCCAGCCGAGCAAAATTGATTTGAATGAAATTAAACGATTGCTATCTAAATTGAGGCTATGTCATCTTCATTATTGGCTAAATTTGAATTAATTTTCCTCAATCTAGCTCACTGGAAATGAGTTTAACCTAGAAGTCTGGCCTGTTGTAATGACCCAAATCACTGTCTCCTTATCAGATGAGCCTCCGCAACAATGAAACGGTCAACAGCGCTTTATGCTGAAATCTGAGGATTTTTAATGAACAAGGGGCTTTTATGTCCATGGAGGCTCAGCAAGGAAACCCACGTTCTCGGAGGGACTTTTTTTTTTTTTTAAAGTAAAAACACTGAACGAAGTTGGACTATAAATGTATCTGTCACGGCTCGTAGAACCACAGGAAAAAAAACGGCAAGGGTCAGAAAAACCAGGAACATAACGAGGAAAAAAAAAAAAAAATCTCTGGAAAGCTGAACACAAGAGGACAAAGACGAAGTGGCACAGAGACGCCGGGGAACACAGGGTTTGAATACACTGGGGGAGGCGTCGGTGATTAGACACAGCCGGGATCGATCACAACGGCGGGGAAAAAGCACACAAAGGCAGGAAGTGAAGTTTTCTGAAACACGAGGAGGAGAGCAACACAAAATAAAACAGGAAATACTGAAATGATAAAAAATAAAGAACCATAACTTAGGAAGCAGGACGAGACGTGACAGCGTCAATATCATGTTGAATTTCTAATGTTTGGACGGTAGATTCAGAATTATTTTGCCTTCACTGCCGAAATTGACATTTCGTCAACATTCACAAGTTGGTCGTTCATAGTAATTTGTCATGCTGCAATCCATTGTACACAATTTGTAATAAAAAACACTTGTGGAGGTCAATCAAGGCGGGAATCCACCTTTTCATAGATTTTGACTTCATGTATTTGCGTTGTGAAACACGCTGGAACAATGCTGTAGCTGCCATTTCCATTTCCATTCAGTTGATTTGTGCCTTGTAGAAGTCTTTGAGAGCATGTGGTAGGCTACACGATTACTCCTCCCGTCTTTTAACGGGGTTAAAATGTCTTGAATTTAATTTTCTGAATTTACGGTCATAAAACTCCTTAAAAATTCTTAGAACTTTGTATTTGTTAATGTCTTTGCTAATGGCGCTGCGGTAATTGATGCAGGTCCTCTGCAGATGTCTTTGAAGCTCAGAGACTTGCCATACAAACAGGTGTCGACGTTTTCCCGAGCGGATGCACTGGGACACATTAACAAGTCGGGGAAACCAAATTATTAATTTCCGACTAGCCACCAGAGTTACTTGAGTCGTTAGTCAAGTTAACGTCACAATCAATCTTCTTAAATGTAATTAAGTGGTTTTGTTGCGTAAACTTCCTGTGAAGGCAATAGTTTATTTAATAAAAAAAATACTATGCATGTGTGTTCAACACCAGGTTTAGTCGCAAGTCAAAGAGATAGAATAGGATCTCAATTTCAAACTTCTTATGTAATGTTCTCAGCATAACAAGGAATAAAAAGGAATTACATTTTCCCTAATTTATTTTTCTGCGATTTTAGTTAGTGTTCAACAGGGTGCAAGGACGCCGTAATTCAAAAATTACAGTATTTTACTGTCAGGAGTTTCACCAGCAAGATACGGTAGAATTTACAGTAGCTCTATAGAATTGGAGAGATACAGTTAATTACCGTTATCACAAGTAATTAGTTCGTAGTAAGCAGTAAATTACAGTAAAAAGATCATGACACCAAGCGTTATGACTCCCAGAATGCATTGCTTTTACAGCAATATACAGTAGAAGCATAACACGGTAGATCACGGTTAGAATTTCAGTGCATGGAAGTCGGGATCATCTTCAAGTTCCTAATCTTATCTTAACTTCCTGACAACCGGATCCTCCTCACATTGAGGATGCCATGTGTGAAGAAGAACTCTTAGATTCTCTAAAGAAATACCGAAACCATGACAATCACTCATTCCTTTATGCCTTGCAAATTTTTCTACCACAGGAAGTCACTGGAGTGTATGTCCCAAAATGTCAAATAGTTAACGGTTTATAACCAACGCCATGTGTGGGCTTGTTTTGAAAAAGGAAATACTTTGTGATAAATAATGATTGTCGGCTATGACGTGCTCGAGTCGGAAGCGCACCATGGAGGTTGACAGCACGTCTCTTAGCAACACAGATCCTCAATTGTCAGTCAGCTGCTGCCGTGGGAAACGCCCCCAGAGACTTAAAGCTCGCATGTCGTTTCCGCAAATATGTCCAAAAAGTGTGAAAACCCAACTTTGAAAAGTGGGGAAATATGCATGCACAGTAGCTGCAATACCATCAGAGTTTGTATGCCCTTATTTAAAAATTGAGGAGAATAAAATTTTTAGTTTGACTTTAATGCCTTTAATCCAGTGATGTTGTGTAAGGACGTTATCTTCAGATAACTGTCTCCGACAGGACTAAAGATCAAAAGGGATTTGTTTCAGTTTGTTCCTTTCTTCTCATTGATAAGCCACGTTGAACGAACAACTCATGATGGAAAAAAGTATTTGTAATAAATCGTTGGCATGATCTTACGGACTTAAAATCCTCACAATTGACGTATTAAATGGGAGGAATGGTAAGAAGTGGCGGCATATGGAGGCTGCAGATGCTGTTTCAGCTTCTTTTGCCAAGCCTGCCCACAGAGACAAATTCTGGTAAAAGAAGGAACAGCCTTCATTTGGGGAATTTATGACTCAGTGGGAAAACAGCAAGTCAATTTTAAATATCAAAATTAAATAGTTTCTTCTTTTTTTTTTTTTAAAACCAAAACACTTGAATAACTGAAACGTCAACTATCGGCTTAAGTCTAGTTTGTCATGTTGCACCGCTCACAATTTACATTTTTCTCACATTTACTTTTAGTTTTATTTAGTTTCAGTTTAACCGGTGAGCTGTAGGAGAAGGGTGTGAATAAGACATTTACTGTTTGTCACATAGCAGACGAAGAGGTGAATTTCAAGCCAGCCAAATGTCTGTCTGTTATTTAAAAAAAAAAAAATGGATTTTGCCAAAACAATTTTAATGTAAAATCACAGCAATGCTTAACCTTGTCGTGAAATTCAGCGTTGGAAAGCCACTCTATTGTTAACCGTTTGTATTCTTGAATTTAATTGGCCACATAACGTTAGCTACAGTAGCTGTAAGTTTCGTTAGCTAACGTTATTTTCGCCTATTTCATTAGAATTAAATTACATAACGGTAAAGAAACGTGACGAAACATACGAATACAATTTCAATACCTTTTAGTTACCTGGTGCATGAACATATTTTCTGCCCGAGTCAAGTCAGATGTATTTTCATCTGCATTTTTACTATGAATACAAAAACTCCCATGATCCCACGCTCCTTCACAACATTACCAAAGTTTGTCTGTTGTTATTGTTTTGATGCTAAGTGGGAGGAATGACAAACTGGGCATTTATTTTAATGACAATCGTTGGGAATGTTGATTCAAGAAAGCGTTAACGAGAGTTAGAAAATTGCAACATAATTATTGGGGCTGCCACCGTTAGCCATTTAGTTGACAACTAGTCGTTTTGATTTTAGACAACTAAAATTTCTTTTGTTGATTAGTTGTCATCTTATGACATCTCTGGTAAACACAAGATTTAAAGTGGTGCTTTTGGGTGATTCTTTCTGGACATTTTTACAGATCTGTCGATCAAATCACACAAAACTCATGAGAATTTTCTTTGGTTCAGGACAGCCCTGAAAAAAAGTTACCAGTGGTAACAATAATATTATAAAACCATGACAACAATGATGATTAAACAACAGTTGACTGAGGAAATTATCTTTTGAGGCACAAGACTGTCGGTACAGGTATGTTCAGAATAATCAAGATTGTTTTTTTTTCTGTCCTATTTTAGTTTGGTCAAACTAAAATAAAGGCAAGCCCACAGGGAATCAACTAATTGAGCATAATATTCCCAAAAGTGTGTGGGGTTAAAGGTATTGTTTTGCATTTTAAAAGTACTCCCACGACTCAGACGGTTGTGACATTAAAGAGATGCCTGCAGTGTAGTTAAAAGCTAACTCAATAGAATATGACAGAGAGAGTGAGAGGAATGAGGCCAAACAGCAGGTTAACATTCTCCTTCTGTCAGCGTCTGGTTGCACAGCTCCTACATTGCCCATGTTGACAGGCCATTGCCTGTCAGGGATCTCTCCACAGTGGTTGCTTCTGCTGTTGGGTCACTGGGGTGGATCTGAAAAGGTCAACGTTCTCCTCTGACAGAGTCCTTTCTGGGAAAGATAAACAAATACGAAAGGTTTCCAAATACACAGACGAGACAGGGGAGTGATGTTTGCATAGACAGGCGACGAATACAGACGAGCCCTGTTTCAAATAGGCGGGTTTTTTTTGCGGTATTCAAAGCACGGCACCTTTTTTGGGCAACATACGGCATATCCTCCGGGCACAGTTGCCAGGTAAAGAAGAGTTTGACTTTCACTTAGCCTCTGCTTTGCTAAGCCCCACTGAAATTAAACTTTTATTCAACAAGACTGTGTAATAATACACAAACCACTGGGTATAAATACAGTAAATCTTTCCTTAACTGAAACTAACTAGTGTTAATGGGCCTCACGCAAGAACCACTCGCACAAACAGATGTATTCTTAAGTGGCTTGAACGAAAAACCGTGAATAAATTACACTTCAAAATCATGTTGAAGTTATCCTATTTGACTCTGCAATTTGAATTACAGGCCAATATGATTCTGACACCATTTTGTCTTTATTTAAGAATTAACAGCACTCGTTATTTCTCCTATTCCTGGTTTTTAGCAGGTCCCTTAATTCCACTTTTAAAATGATTGACTTTCCTTTATGGATTTTTGAAGTCAGGACTTGTCGCTTCATATGGTGTTAATGGGCTGTTAATTATGCTTCCTCACAATTCTCATGAACACATGCTGATTTACGCATTCACCACGTGTACGCTGGTCATTTACAAAGTTATCTCGGGTAATCTTTTTTAAGAGCACACCATACAAAATAAGTGAAACATTTTGTTGCATGAGGTCCATTATTAACTAATAAATTCCAGTATTTCCACTTCCTCTATACCCTTAATAAAAGTCACCACTTCTTGCCTTTTTTTCCACATGAAAAGCCTCCCAATAAAAATAAAGTGTTTAGTGTTTAGAATCTCTAAGAAGGGTTGAATTTCACTAAAATAAACTTGTGAGTATGACGAGACCAACAATCCTCCAGACTTTTGTCGTCATTATAAAATGAATGACCACTATAAGGGCTTTATCTTTAAAAAGGTGCAGTATGTAGGATTTGGCGGCACCTAGCGGTGAGGTTGCAGATTGCAACCAACTGAAACTTCTCCCGTGTGCAAAGTGTAAAGGAGAACTTCGGGGACCAACATGAATATGCAAAAACAGGAAGGGCCCTATCTAGAGCCAGTGTTTGGTTTGTCCCTACTGGGCCACTGTAGAAACATGATGGCCGTCTCCATGAAGAGGACCCGCTCCGTTTATAGATATAAATGGCTCATTATAAGGTAGCGAATACAAAACACTTCTTATTTTCAGGTCATTATACACCAAAAAAAAGATATCTTTTTTTATATCATACTCCATTTCGGCCAATACATCTGGCTAAATGCTACAAACTGTGCATTTAAATATGAATACATGTAGTTTTGGGGCATTTGCTTAAAAGACTGATGCTTCTATTTTTTGAGGACAGTCACAGCAAGACTGGTGTACTGGTGGAATTAGTGGTGCATGTGAAAATAAACTAAATAGTGATTTTTATCAAGATAACAGGTAAACATTGGGGAGTTTTGACCTTGCATTAACTGGGACTGTTTGAAATGAAGCCCCTGGGCCTTTTCTGCCAAAGCGACAAAGATAGTGTACGGCATGAGGAAAGCAAATACATTAGAGATGCTTTGTGAAACTAAACAGTACATGACAAAAATAATCTTTCCTGTGAGGTTTAAAAATGTTCCAAGTGATGTTGATCCAGCAATTTTAAGCAACTGTGTAGTGAGGCCCAACTATAAAGAGGGAGAGTTATTTTGAAGGCCTTTTATGACCAACTATGCAAAGACTGCAAGGGCAAACAGATAATGGGAACGCATCCTGTGAATGAAGCATTAACCAGAATTTGGACAAGTATAATTCCAAAGATACGACAGAAACTGGGCCAAGAACGGACTTATAAAAAAAAGCTTCCCCATTGGTTGTTCTACAAGGAGAGTGCCTGCCAACTCTTGCATAAAAAGGTACAGTGATAAGTGCGCTTTCAATCCAGTAAAAAGCAGAAAGGCCCTATAATAGAGCAGATAGCAGCCAAAGATAATGACTTAATGCTTTCATCAAACCCTTATAATCAATCGGGCATAAAGAGAGAAGATAATGGGGAAATATGGGCTTCCTCTTCAGTATGTGTGAACATCATTATGTTAGTTTTACCTGCTTTCAGGACAGGTTGGACGGGGCTTCGCACACTGGTATTTTAACAAGGTGGAGGGCTAGAATAGACGGTTAAGGTGGGTGCCAGCTTGTGGCAGACGAGTGTCCCACCTCCAACCAATGGGAACGTGTCGTGCTTGTGATTGTTTCAAGTGCTTTGAGTAAAGTCCCAGGTCTTCATAGGCAAAAGTGGGGGTCGCGCTGCGAGTTTTCCAGATTTCGGAATGCAGTCCATGCTCATTAATGACATAACGTGACAGACTATAACCTTTTCTATGACAGAGATGGCAACTGGGAGGTGGAGGAGGGATTGGCACGAGTGCATCAGCTGAGTAATAGTCAGTGTTGTAATGGCCGATGTCTTGAGCCAACATGAAGACGATTGGACATTACCGGTCACACAGCTTCAGGAAAGTGAAAAAAATAATGTTACATCTATGCAAGAACACACAAAACGTTGTGAAATAAATGTTTGACTTCACTTACAGTGCCAAATGACCACTTAGAGTAACTTAATGTATTAAAACTGTGGGAATTGTACGATAATATGATCATTGCAAAAAGAAATGTGACCAGCAATTATGAAGTATTGATGTTTGACCATATTAGTGATTATAAAATGCTTCATATTGTGGTTAGATTATTGTTATAAAGCATTCAACAATCATGAGTGCCTAATAACTATTAGTATACTATGCCAAAAGCCAATCCCAATGCATTACAATGCATAGTTTATACAGTAATGATTAGGAGTTGTAAGATGTCGTGTACAACCGGATTGTTTTAAAGTAGCCAGTTTAAGAGCTAATTTTGAACCAAAAAAAAGCGTAATCACTGTCAGATGATAGGTGGTGGGTTCCAGGATTACATCTCAGCCTCTATACTCCGCCTCTTTTTGGGTTTTTACCTGCATTCAACCAAAAGCGAATAGTTAATATCACTCGAATTACAAACAGAAACCAGTGGACTTTAGATTGCGTAATCTTGTCCCATTGCCTACATTCATATGCAGAATCTGTTTGAGATTAATTATCGGACGTCTCTACAGTTCCCCTCATACTCAGCTGTATCGTGTGTTTCAGCTCATTGTTTTGGTTTCACGTCCGTAACTTGTACTTTTAGCGTTCTCGTAGTTTTTTGTTTGTGTTGCTGCGGCCGGTATCTGTTTTCAGTGAAAAAGCTCTTAAAATCCACCGTAAGCTTATTGCCCAACACCGAACATAGTTATTAACAACTAGCTGGAGAACATAGTGGAGCATTTACCATGCTTGGTTGGTGGCGACCAAAAACAGAGCTAAAAGGAGAGTGAATATTAGACTGACATTCACCATAACATCAGAAGCATGATCCATAATGAAGGCTTATGTTGTATCTGCAAGGGGAAAAACAAACAGCTAATCCAGATTTAACCAAGTTGTTTACTGATATTGGATTGCACAAATAAAATGTGACTCTCCTGTGCTGTTCAACAGGGCTGTCTATTTACTGCTCAGAAAAAAAAGGCAGAATATTGTCTATCAAGCTTCTCTGAACAGCTTGTGAAACATAATCCAAGCTTTTCGCGGACAGATGTTCGCAATGTAGGTTTAAATGTATAATATTTACATCATTACTGCTGAAAATCTCCGTTTCAAAGCGAGCCAACTGCCAACAACAGAGGATCTTTGTACAGAGGATCACAGTATGTATCGAGGCAACGGGAAGTAGGCTGACATGAAAACAACACATTCTGATCAGGGCGGTGGCTGGATGGGTGGATGCTTTTGACTTCAAAGTATGCACTCGTCATGGCCACTTCATGTACTATTAATAGATGACGGGAGTGCTTGCTGATGATCAGAACAGGAAACACCAGTTTAACCCGGTCGCGACGCTATTCATCCATTTTGCAGAGGAGACAGCTGAGCGTGATAAAGAATATGGTGACACGTCAACACATTCTCACAGCAATGCCTCTAATCACGCGGCTCAGTGAGCCACCGATGACTCGACACACCCCTGTAGCGTCAGTCGTGGACGTTTTCAAGGACGGCGTGTCGTTAACATGCAAAGGTTCTTTTTTAAAAATAAACTTCAGTTTCACGGGAAGTTTGGTTTAGGCGACAAAACCAGTCGGTTAGTTTTAGGAACAAGAGGCTGACGTGAACTCGAATGACTTCTGACTCTAGACTTGGACTAGCAAAAAATGACTTGTCATTATCTCTGGGTTTGAGAGGCCCGAGGGATGTGTTAAGTTAAAGTACATTAGAAGCTGTAATTAGTTGGAGACCCAGTGTGACTATACAATACAGTTGTAACTGTAACTTTAGTCTATATCCATTTTACGGGGCAAAATACAGTGATTTACTTTAAATTCATTCAAAATTCATTTAGTTTTTTTCATTTAGCGTTGCAATAAGAGATCATACACTAAACATCTAACACCCCTAGAATAAAGAATAAACATATCTAATAGGAGATAAAAGCGACCTTCTTCATTATAATTGTGGTTCTAGAGCGACTGTATGCCCCCCCCCACCTACAGAAAATGTGTCCAAACCAACTAATTTACAGCTTTAAGTGAATCAATGTGAGTTCACTCGTGAGATTGCGGTTGTCAATTGTGTTGACTTGCTGCTGGCTCAGTGCTTTTGCACTTTCCTTTTTCCTTTATGTGTCGTCCTCCTGAACAATGTTTGTGGTTTTGGCAGATAAACAAGCAACAGAATACAGAATAAAACAGTCAAAAGTGCCTAAAATGTTATTTATCTGCTTTCTCACACACACACACACACACACACACACACACACACACACACACACACACACACACACAGAAGATCTGAGGCATGAGAACTGCAAGGCAGGCATAAAATCCGCCTCTGGTCCTCTTCATCTTTGCTCCTCTCCTCAGCAGCACAGCTGAGTCCTGGATCTCACATCTGAGCAGCTGTAAAGACCAACATTTTTATTATTATTTTACTTTAAGCACAATTTCTCTCTCTCTGCAAAATAACTGTAAAAAAAGGAGCAATATTGGAAGGAAAATAAAAGCAGAACCTCGTTTAATTTTTGGTTAAAATTAGGTCATTATTTGCTCAGTATTCTGCATATAAATAAAAACATACATAAAAAAGGTATCAGACCCCTTTCTATATATATATTCAGTCTGTTGGACTTTGGGCTGTTTGAACAAACATGTTGATCCTTACCTTAATTTCTAAGTGTGTAATGGTCATGAATACAAACTCATCCGACATCTGCATGTTGGCATACGGGTCTAAAATTGGACGGGACTTGAAAGGTTGGCTCAGCGATACTCGCGCCAAAGTAAATGTCTCGGCAGAGGGGAATTACATCCTCGTATCGGCCCCCAACTAAATGTGATGCATGGAAGGCGCACGCCTCAGCATCTCGTGAACAGCTCAATGACAAATGCGGAAGAGAATCGTACGGAGCGAACTCACTGGGGGAAACGTGGAGCAAGAGTAATCAATTATCACACCTCCTGCAACATTCTCATTGCAGAGCCCCCCCCTCTCCTCCCCCCATGATTATTTAAGGGAATTAGCTATCGATCAGCTTAGTGAGTCAGCGGGACAGCTATCAGCCAGCTAGCATCACCCCCCCCCCTCCTAGCATCACCACCCCCCCTCCTAGCAACATCCCCCCCCCCCTCCTAATCAGCCTACTCAACACAGGGGAAGGCCGGTTAAGCGCTGGCCTCTTCCCACTTGGCGCCTGACTTGAGGATGACTGGGGAGGAGTGCAGACATTAACAGGTGCTAATTATGCATGGGGAGGCAGGGAGGCTCGAATCGAGGTCAGCAAACGTGCATGAGGGTCGGAAAGCTCGCACCATATGCCGCCGGACTGCTGCAGAGGGGAAATGGTGCGCACCGAGCCGAGTCTCATTAAGGCCGCTATCGTCCGGAGACGACGACGCCAGAGCAAACCGCAGCGGAGCTCAGGCGTGAAAATAATGCATTGTTGTTTTGTTTACACACACACACACACACACACACACACACACACAAACACACACACACACACACACAAACAATGTCCTGAGAAGATGCCGTTATGCGTCCGGCCGAGTATCAGGGAGGAGACTCACAGCAGCTCTGGTTTGATGTTTCTTTTTTATCAAAACAAATCAAATTTTTTTTTTTTAAAACATACATCTTTGTTACAAAGGTTATGAAGATAAAACGGAAAATATTCACAGTGAAACTCTGCAAAAAGCAATGTGTGGAGGAGACAATAGTGAGACTTTACTGAGTGGGACCTTCACATCACACAATAACACAATCACATAATTTATGCCCACTTATGTTCTGGAGAGTTTAAGTAATGTTCTGAAGGAAATTACTTTCAACATTCACACTTTTCTGACGACCAACAAATCTTTTTTTCTTGGTTTCAATTAGCGGTGTTGTGGAACAAATGTTTTCTCAAACTTCCTGACATTAAGGATCAGCTCTAAGCTATGTGCAGTTAAAGATAATCATTGCAATAACACTATCAAATGACTCTGTGATCTCTGTGAAATTACCTCTTTTAAGTGGTCTTTAACATGACAGTAGGTTATCGTGGCTAATTGAATGAACATGTATAGAAGTCTATAGAAAATGACTCTACTTCTCTCTTGATTTATTCCCTCAGTAAACATTGTAAACATGAGTTTATGTCTCAATCTCTAGTTTCAAGTCTTCTTCAATACAGCATGATGTTCATTTAGTAAATTATGGTCCCTTTAGAGTCAAATACTGGCTACTTTGATTGACAGGTCGCTGCCACTACCAGAGACGTACACGGCGTCTCTACGTCTCTCCCCTACAATCAAAATATAATAGTTTCTGTTCATTGGGTACCAAAAACCCCACATGGTGACGGCCATATGATGAGATGACACAAAATGTAATATTTCTTCATCTTACTGAAGGAAACACAAAACCTTTATACGCTCCTGACACATGGTGCGGGTCACATGGGTGTCATCTTTATGTCCATTCATGGACGTTAACTAGCTTAAACTTAGGTCCGAACATAGATATCAGCTATTTACATTTCAGGGAGAAACACCGGACACAGGCATATGAAACATAAGTCCATATACGGAGACGGTCATAAAACAGGCATGCAAGACATAGGTCCCTTTTTAGATAAGAGTTGACCCTAATGGGTCAAACAGGTTCACCTGTTCAACCAGAGAGTGTCCGGTCACACAGAGGTCATCTGTAAATACCAGTGTGCAATTCTACTACAAAGCTGGAAATACATACTAATAAACTGTGTTGAGACCTCTCATAAACTGATATAATATTACAAACAATGTTAGCAATCCTAACATGCATATACAGGAGATATAGAATATCTCCACACTTCATAACATCAGTCCACAAAGCAAAGGGTGACGTCACGATGACTGCGTCCACTTCTTATTCTCAGTCTCTGCGTGTAACCAGGCCTGCAGGCTTCCGGCTCCAGAAACAATAACTAAAACTGTAATAAACCCGTTGTACTGTACGTCGCCTGCCTAAATGTTAGAGTAACAACACGCTGGTGCAGAAAGTTAAACATCTAGCTGCAATGAAACGGATATCAAAACAATATCAGGAGTTTGCTTGAATAAAGAGCTAAAAGGAGAGTGAATGTTGGACATTATATTTTTCAGGTTCCACAAATAAAAGTCAGGAATAAAACCAGAAATGAAAAGTAATGTGTCCTGTAAAAGGGCAAATTGCTGACGCGTCAATCATAACTAATACGGTGCCTTGGTAAACCTCCCTAAAACAATTAATGCAGCTTTACAGCTTCTGCAAGGAGTTTTATGAAGGAGGTTGTGAAATAGTCTCAATATACAACTTATTCCTCTATATGACCTACATAAGTAAAAGAGACCATGAGTGACAACGTTGTCTATATTTATACAGTTATTCTTGATGCTCGTCATCGATGCCACTCCTTCAGCTGTGACTCCAGGGGGCCCTCAGGCTTTGGAGCTGACACCGGCACCGCGCTGCTGGAGGCCCCGACCGCATATCTGAACCCGCTGGAGGGAAGGGGGGCACAGGGAGAACCAGAACCAGGACTCCGCAGAGCAACACAGTGAGACCCGGCTGTCGTAAAATGAGGAATCACTGCTGCTTTCCTCCACGTGGGACCCACGAAAAATCAACACAAAAAAAATGAAAGTTAATTACACATCGTTTTCTTTCCAATTTCCTCCGACAAATATTTCCACGGCGACGGCAGCAATTTTCTTTCGCGCGTTAGTCGCGGCAACTTTCCAGCCCGCGAGTTTTAATGTTTTTTTTCGGAGCCCTGAAGGCCAATAACTAATCAGTGCAGCTTACACCACGGTCATGGGCCAAGATGCTTTGTGATTCCTCTGCCGATACTCCCGAGCACAAACATCCGAGACAGGCAGCAGCCGGCCTCCATTCATCATCCCGATGCCGAGAGCTCGTCCTGTGTGGCGAAGGCCCCGCTCACAGAACGACACTCACAGTTGATTGCAAAGCAACCGCCGACACTAAGGAGACGAGCGGGATGGCTGCTAGCGGGATGGCTGCTAGCGTGACGGCGTAACCCCCCCCTCCTCCTCCCCCTCCACAGCAGTCGGGGCATTTCACGTGAGCAGTTGCGGGTAATTACCACTTGATGGTTTAATTTTGAGAAAATCAGCCCGCTGCATCCAGGGCCGCAGAGCTCACATTTCACGGGTAAAGTGCGCGACAAACACGATTACAGCTTCTTCTTCCACAGGTGGTCATCCGCCCCCGAAACCACTTCCTCTGTAACGCGGCGTGAGTGAGTGGCGGTAAATACAGACCCTTTATGGAAAGGTGCTGCGGTTGGTTTGAGGTGTTCAGTGTTCACGCCACGCCACTATTGTTAAGTGATGTCCTGCATTATTAGCCCCTTCAGTGTCATTAAGAGATCCTTGATGTCGGGCGTGTGCGCGCCTCTCGGTGCGTGTCGAGGAGGAGCTGATTAAAATCTGCCACGGCCCAGCGCACCGAGGACACTCCGTTATTTGGGGGCCCGCAATGCAGAGTATGATAAGTACGATGCTCCCTCTCCACCTTTTTCCTCTCTCGCTCGCCAGCCATCAAACCCATCTCCACTCGTTGGCTGTAGCAACTCTTGCTACTGTACTCATGTCACTGTAACGAAAGAAAGGGGAGAGAAATGTCTTTGAAGGACTTCAAAGTGGGAAGTGAAGTGGCTGTATCTATTCCTGTGAGAGATAGACTTCAGACAGGTGTATCTAGACGCACAGGCAAACACCGGAGCAATTTTTCTTGAGACAGACTCATGATTGCATGCTGCATTACAATGCAACTCATTACAGCTCATGGCAAATTAATTACACGCCTCTCAGCTGAACTAAATTAAAACCTGGTTGCTTGTGATACTCAACAGAAAGACTGATGAACAAGGCTATTTTTAAGCAATTCAGGTTGTAAAAGCTAAACGGACACAGACACCTTTTCAGAAATTTCCTTCAATACCTTCCATTTTTATCCAAATCACAACCTCTTTTGAGCCAGTTTCTTGTATTAATTGTAGTTCATATAATGTGAAAATATTGACGAGTGCAGTTTTAAAGACTGTTACACACAGGAGGCTTTTATTTTTTTATTTTTTTGTGAACAAGGTGAATTTTCTGTAGCTTTTGCACCCTCAATAAAGGCATCGACCAATCTTTATTGAACAGGTTGACTCCCGCCTACAGCACAGACCAGATCCACAACTTCCCTTCTATTCTTCTACAATAAAAGCCCTGGATATATAATATTCACCGGTGAGTATTTTGCATTTTATTTGTCTCACCCCCGGTGTGTAAAGGCCTTAAGGCATAGTGATGAAAATGGAAAATATATAGAAAACGATCATATAACAATAACCAAATTCACAGCGCAGTTGCGAAAAAAATACCCCCCTCTCGATTATTTGACATTCAAAATATGTTATTGAATAATTTTAACACAGTTTACCATATAAAATACTATATGTATAACATACCATAAATCAAATAGGATTTGTAACCACATGCGCGACACCCTTGGGATATAACATCCATTATACAAACACACGGTATGTACTCATTCATCACTTCCAATGTCAATATACTGAATGTAGTCATTAAATCTGCATACTGGGAGTGGTGTAACGGGACCACAGTACAAATACAACAATAAGCATGATAAGGTACACATTCTGGTGGCAACTTACCCTCAATTTGGCTTGTAATACTGTTATGGCTATAAGCAGAGATTCAGAGCAACTGCATTAATCGCTCATGAATACTCATGAATTATTTGTGGCACACCCTCAGGACTGTGTGCCAGTTTGAACAAAAATACTCAAAATAAGACTAAAATGAGTCCTGCTAATTGCCATTTTAACTTGAAAAACATGTCCTTAATATGGCTTTTATTAACGGTGGGGAAGATTTTCATAACTTTGTGAGAGTTACTGCAGCTACTGTACTGAACTCTTCAGTCATTTTAAGTTATCAGGTCATTCGTTTAGCAGACGTGAACCCAAGCGTACAGTGAGTGAATATAAAAAACAACCTTTTTAGTTAATGTTGGTACTTCCTCTACAATGTTTTCCATTCCATTAGCTTCACCTATTGGGCGAAGGCAGTCGGCAGTTTATCTCAGAGGAACATTTAGAGACAGACAATTGCTCCCATTCACATCTACAGGCAATTTAGAGTCTTCAATTAACCTGAGCTGCATGTCTTTGGGTTGTGGGAGGAAGCCAGAGAACACAGAGGGAACCTACAGTGCCACGGGGAGAACATGCATACTCCACACAGAGGAACCACCCAATCCGGGCTTTCCAAGGATTGAACCCACGGGGATCCAACTCAATTCAATTCCACTACACCACCGTGCTCTTCTACAATGTGTAAATCACATAAATTCCTTGGGATGAGTGTTAAAAGGTGCATTGAATCCTTTTGGGCCACTTTGGGGCAGTGTAACAAGTAATCACAATATTTCACCTTATAAAGTGGGTAGGTCAAATATTTTAGCAAATTATGGTTTATTATACATGCAAACACAGAAGAACATTAGCATTCGTTTGGAGTCTGTCTCCGGCTTCCTAATGAAGGTTCTTCCAATATTTACTCTTCTATCAGCTGGTTGGTCTCAGCAGCAGCCGAATGTTGACTCTTTAACTAAGCGTTCCATATGTTCTCCTTTAGGTCGGCCAGTTGGTGCGAGGCAGGTAGTGTACAGTGGGTTGATCTGTTTTTTTAAAAAATTTAATTACATTTTTAAACAAAAACAATGAGCCAAAAGAGGCTAAACGGTTCTAAAAGGTTCTGGTTTAACCCCCAACGTTAACCTTATACTTTTCTATTTTCGCAGGCTTGTGAATAATTATACTGTGTGTGTTTTTAAATTTGATGTGTTGATGTTTTGGTTTTTATTGTAATAAAATGCCTTGACTTAAACCTTGTCCTTTGAATTTAAAATAATTATTTCAAAAACTGAACTTTGTCTTGCTGAATTTCAGAAAAGAAATTGTACAAAATCTTTAAAAACACATGCAGAATATTTCCATTTGAAGGAATGACGCAGCCATAATGTCACAGAGTCAGGAGTTTGAATACCGTCATTGAAAAGCTGGAACAAGCCGCTAGAAAATTATTTTGTCAGACTGTGGATAAGATGATTTTAATAACCTCAAAGCAACTGTGGTGAAAATAAAAAAGAGAAAAAGGATGTTAGGGGACTCAATAAAGTACTTATTTGTATGTCTGTCACTGTAAGTGACATCTTTATCATTGCACACAGTTATTTTGGTCCATTGATAAAATAAAATAAATAAAATCATGAAGGCAGCTTTAATGTCAAACTATCAGATGTTTTTTGTGTCCTTGTGTCCTTGAAAGACAGTATGGTCTACGCTCCTGTCCCATTAGTTGCCGTTGCTCTGAGATGCACCCCCCCCCCCCCTCCCCCTCTTTGTTTGCCTCAGACGAGCAGAGACGACAACATTTGCACATTCTGCACGCCAGCGTAGCAGAAGCACCGGCTTTCAGTTCTAAATCTGTGTTGAGCTCTTTGTGTGTGCTTTGCTAACCCGGCCAGTCTGTGAAGACAGAGCCTGCTCCTGCTGGATTCTACACGCTTCCTCCAAGATCCAAAACTCTCCATTTCCATAGCAACCAGTGCATCAAATTTGGTTTGCAGAGATCAACATGAAAACAACGTAAGAATAGAAAATACAAACACAACATATGTAGCGTGTGTCTGAAGATTTAAATAAACGCCAATGAAGCATCACAGTCTCGTGGAGGCACATCAAGAAGAATCTGCAGTAAGTGTGCATAGCTTTTCTTCATGATGTTTTATGATCCATTTGGAGTCAAATAGACCATAAAGCAAAGTGTGCTTTAGGGCGGGGCTTACTGTGATTGACAGGTCGCTACCAGAGACATATACGAAAACATGGGGTTTGTTCATTAGCTTTGTTTCCAAATGTTATTGAGCCCTTAGTTGCATCATGAAAACATTAATAACTTACATGTAGTTGTTGTCAAGTGTTAGTTGGTGTATTGAAGGTGCGCAATACAGAATTCAGAGCATTTCTGTAGCCTCCACACGGCTCTCAACATGGAGGCAGCTGAGCCGGCAGCTAACAGTGCTAACAAGGCAACAGAGCTAACCTGAGGGGGGACCAGAGGGTGGTTGCAAGGCTTCTGCGTTGACGTTTCTCATCAAAACTTTTCTCCTCGAGGCTTCACAAACTTCTTCATAAAACATTTACAAAGCCAACTTTTTTAACATCTTAAAAAAACTGCATTGTTCACATCCGGTAATGAACTTGCAGTGTTCTTGCCTTTGTGGCGCATTGCTAGCATGAACGCACTTGCATGCAAATGTATCAAGTCATGCGCATGCATTAGATTCAAGCTAGCACTAAGTAACGATGTGTTTACGAGTGCGTGCCCATTTAGTGTTCCAAACCCACAAATGTTACCTTTAAAAGACCTGTCAATCAATACAGGAGTAACAGCTGGTTCCACACTCCTCCAAACATCTTGTCAACAAGTAAATAATTGATTGTGTTTTTTGCAAGAAGAGTTTTCTTTTTCTTTCTTTTTTCTCTCAATCACTTCACTTTTTTTTCCCTTCTGAAAAACATTCATGGTTCCTCTGACCAACACAGACACCAGAATGAGAGTAGGTATGAAATAAATATGCTTCACCCACAATTACACATTTAATTATTAATAATAATTTATTTCAACAATGTCTTTGTCAAATAATCTAGACTCAGTGTCTGGACAAAGCTAGGGTAAACAAATGTACAGGATGCTTTGCTACATAAACACTTGCTGCATTGGTACTGAATATTGGCTATGTACTTATATAGATACTGGGTTGCCCTGACCCATACATTTATACTATTCAGCAATCCTATTGTCTTGCTTCAAATATCCTTATTTTACAGCAGATGCATCAAACAGCGAGGCAGCCCAACTGTCGAAAGAAAGAGACACGTTATTGTGACTTTAGCATATCAGCCCCTCTGGCTTGCGCTTGCTGTTGCATTCTTGACAAGGACTCATTTGTAAGATAGATTTTTGGCCATGTCAGTACCAGCAAACATGCTCTGCTTACATCGATTTAAATTGGTCTGTCTGGGATGAATTGTATGAACCTCCAGAAGGGACATGAGGCTGCGCTTTCACCGAAAATCCTGTTGACAAGTTGGGAAAAACACTGTTATCTGCAGCCCGCCATGTAGCTACAGTCCTTTTTTTCTATTCTTACACAGGAAAGACACAGTGCATCAGTCCAAATAATTACAAATTCCCTATGAGACCAGGTATGTGGATATGAATATTATACAGTAGATTTGTCTGCCACATGCATTTTTCATCTTGTTCATCAGGTGATGAGGTTTGAATGCACAAGCATATATTTAGTGAATCAAATTCAAAAGAGAAAGGTTCATTGGTATGAGGAACCGAATCAGAGCTTCTCTGTTTTTGTTGACATTGCCGGGCAGGCTTTTTGTGCACGTTAGTGCATGTGAGCGTGGCTCACTGGTTAGCTCATGGCTGCAGCTCTGCACTGCACTAATATGGCGGTTAGAGTCGGTAACGGCGTCTTCACCGACAGCGCCGACACTAACGCATAGGTTCCCCCCTCCAGATTCCCCCCCAGGTAAACACTTTTAGCTCTGCCAGCACTTTTGCTGTTTTTTGCGCTGCTAGCTGCTAGCCACTGGCTCAGCTGTCGCCATGTTGAGAGGCAATCGAAATACTCACAATCTCATATTTAGCACCTTTAAATCCCAAACTAAATCAATTAAAAGGCTCAGATTTGACATAATTATGATGCTGCATGCAAATTCTCCTTGACCATTGTTGTTCCTTTTAATTTGGTTTAAAGTACACCGAGGTGAGGTTTGTGTGGTTTGTGTGTGAGATAAAACATAAAGAAAACAATTCAGAGTAAGTAGAGAACTTTGTAGTTTGACGGGGAAAAATCCTGTTAAAATCCTGTATGTTGTATTTTCTGCCTCTCTACCTCGGACACAATGGTCCTCGTCCATCCATCATTTCAGTGTAAACCATTGATTTTCCTCATCCTGTCCTCACATAATGCTTTAGCGACGGAGAAAAATATACACTGGGCAGATTTCATGAAATTTCAGGAGCCCGCTCTGTCGGCCTTCATGCCGCAGCGCCGTGGATACGAGGCAGGTTGCAAAGTTATTACGCCATTATACTTTCATTCATCAATTCGATACTGACTGGTGCATATCTCATCCAGCGCTGCCGGGTGCACTGCATGGTCCCGTCTGAGAATACAGAGGCCTTTGCGGTGTAACAACTGTCGACCAAGATAACAGATTAAAATGAAGTAATGATTATGTGTTTAAGTTGGTTTAACCTGCACGTATTGCTGAGTCAAGCTACAGGCCATGCAGGTACGGAAGGCGGCGGTGATGGTGGTGCTACATCCTCTGAGGTAATGTCTTGTCTCTCTTTTCTTTTTAAGTTTATTGTATTGATTATTCATGATTGTATTCCTGTCTTTGCTCTTTGATCTACTGCCAGACTGCTTTCATTCCCACCATGTTTCCCTGAGTTTAAATGTTCGGCTTGTTCCACTGTGCTCTACTGTTCTGAGAGTTGCTCTCCGGTACTTATGAGTTGTTGTCTTTTTCCTTTTATTGTTACGGTGTATTCATAATTTATCTATTTTAAAGCACTCTGGCTGCGCTGCAAACACTGCCAGTGAATCAAATGAATCGCTCACTTAATCATTGCAGGGCGTGGTGTGAATTTTTATTGTTTTCTTCCTCTTGAGATGAGGAATATGGTTTTATATAATACACCGGTCCTTCCCCCCCTGCGAGGTAGGTAAATATTAATGTTACAGATACAATAATAAAGTTAACTTTTCATTTTATGTTATTTTTTCATGTTCAGAGTGTCCCCTTGCATGAGGACCATGTCTTTGTAGAGAAAAACTTGCCTGTGTTACTGTAAAGGACCAAAGCTGCGTATTTGCATGTTTCAGCTCAATTACTACAAGTCAGATATACTTTGCATTACTGCTGAGCACTTTCCAGAACAATCCATAGTGTATAGATTTGAGATTTTGTTTCCTCCCCAGCTCCAAGGCAGGCAATATTTTGCATCGCATTTGCATTTTGGTGTAAAATCAAATGCAGAGCCTTGAAACTTTCTTGAATAATGTTTTTTTTTTTTTTAAGAGTTCTTGTATTTTCAAATCAATGTGCACTCATAAGTGCACGGCCGCACAACAATACCGTAACAGAATAAGGGAGGAAATTCATTTCACTGATTGGTTGCATATCTGGAGCAACATCTCTGCAAGATGATTTTGAAAAGGTCAAAAAAATAATGGATGCTTTTTAGTGGGTGGAAAAACATGGAAGAAAAAAGAAAAGCTTCCTAAACAAAAAACAAAAGTATTTTCATTTTTAAAATCACACTCAATGAACAAAGTTGCTCTTTGGGAGTCAAGGTCCACAGAAATTGCCAAGAGGAAAATAATCCAAAGCACTCTAAGTTCTGAATATAATACATTTTGAGCTAAAGGACTCCATCATAGTGTTGAGATAAAACACCAACACAAACCCTTAAGTAGCACATGGCATGACACCATGAGCTACAGGTGTGTGGATAGCAGCTAAGAGGAAGGCGAGGTTACAGAAATAACTCAGGAGATCAAGGAGGAGTCTGTGAAAACAACACAGGCCGCCTATGTAGCTCAAGACTCTTTACATATTTCATTTTGAAGACACACGACAAATTCAAAATTAATTTCAAAACAAATGTAGAAAGGAGGCTCCAACATACAGTAAACAAAGCACCTGCCCACACACCGGAAAACTCAACTTTTACACCACATCTACCAAATATGGAGTGACGGTAAGCTTTGGGAATGTTGTTGCTTTAACAAGGGTCAAAATCCAAAACGTTTCTCTTTGAAGTTAATCTGCATTCATATGCAGAGTTTTGGTGTCTGAATCATTCTACTCCGAGTTGCATTGACTAATCACGTTAGCAAAGGCTTTGGTTGAATGCAGGTAACCAGTTCATGTGGAGAACAAAAGAGGAGGAACACCTTATCCGAAATGCAATCTCTGAAATCACCGACTATCGTCCGCAAGCTGATATAAAACCAATAAAAAGCAAAATCATCATCAAAGAGGCTACTTGTGAAACAATCAGGTCATATACGTCGTCTCTCCACTCAAACACTGCGTGCATGTTGCGTCTCAACTTGCTCATTGGACTGTATACAATGTGCAGCGAATAGGAAACAAAGTCTTGGCCCGGATAGCTGCAGCAAAATACCGTTTGTTCCATTAAAAATAAGGCGATTTGTTACGTTCAGTACGTACATAAATTAAGCAAAATTACAGGTAAAATAAGTCAAAGCTGCCTCGGGATACAAACATCTGTCTCATGGGTGAAAGTCAAGTGTTTTTTTTTTTTAATCCATCAATCCATCTACTCCCTACAGCTCTACGTGGACTTCCTCGCTCTTCATACTACGTTAATTGCTCTGACTGTCTAATAATGCCGCTGATTAGTTTACATTGTATCTCCGCCTGTGGGTCTCATACCAGACGCTTAAGGACGCCTCGGTGCTTCTGTATCTGAAGAGTCCTTCGTGAGAATAGGTTGAGTAAACAGCATCTCCCCCTGGACTCAGGGATGACTTCAAAACCATCTGCTTTGAGAGATTCAGGGTTATTAGCATGTGTAGTTATATAATGTCTTGCCATGAAGCATTACTCATTGACAATGCTATGTTTAGGTTCAAGGATGTTTCTCCTTTAGTCCCTCTAACATAAAAACATCCATGGTGACATTACAAGTGGGAGAAAACAAAAGAGGGGTTGCAGTTCATGAATATATTGATCACATTTATCAGACCTTGGCCTGTTTGATATATGCCTGCAATCCACCACTTTGGAAACATCCTTTGGGTTGAATGTTGCAAGTAGTCTTGCAATCTGCAGGCATATAACACCCACTTCGAATGTATTCAGCTTGATTGGGCGTTATCAGCGGGTAAGAGCTTCAAAGATCCGAGTTAGGGACGGTATCATCTATTCACGTGAATACATGAAGACAGCGCTGACCTCTAGTGGCCGTAGTAGTTATGAAGGGAACAAAGGAGGAAGTCAGTTGGCGTAGTATCAAGACAGACAAAGTCTGGATAGCTCAAACAAACATTGGACTTTCACCCCGGAGACCGCTGTTTGTGTCCCGAATGAAACCAAAAGTCAACGATATTCTATACTTCTTTACGTACTTGAGTGGATTTCCATTTGAACACAAACCACAATTGTTTTCGAAACCAAATCAAGAAGTTGTGTTGCCTTGACCTGAAGTTGTTTTGTTCAGTGTAAAGTGTTACTTTGAGAACATGGTGGTAGTAGTAGTTTGGTCCTTCAGCAAAATTTAAATGATAGCGATAACCACTGATAACATAAATAGTGGGTGCATGTAACTGTGTAACTTTATCTCCTATTTAAAAATACTCTTAAACACAAAAGTCCGTGTGCCCTTCAGTTCGGTCCTCAAGCGTGAGACTGTGCTCCATCTCGTCTCTCCGACACGATCACATTAACTAAATGACACAACCAACTTAATCAGGGAACCGGGAAACTTTAAATTAATTTCTTATCAGCAAACACTTTGGCAAGAAATTTAAAAGTGAAACAGGAGGAAACTTTGCATTAAAAACCTACAAGGGGAGCTTTTCAATTACCAGGCATCAGCCCTCTCATAGTATATTAATTCAGTACATAAATAGGAGTCAAACAAGAACAGCTTAGAAACATCAACTCCTTTGCAGGAAGTATGTTTAGAATTAGTCATGTTGGTAATGAAAGTGTGAAGTTCAACTCATTGTCCTTTACTCATTTGTTCTGGAGCTTTCAACCATATCATGGTCTTCATCGTTCAGGTGGTTTGCTCAGCTGTCATGGAACTGTAGATGTTGAATCCATGACTTAGAGTTTATTAAAGACCGTGGACATTTATTAATACACTCAGTTGTTAATACGAAAGTCCTGCGTTCATGGCCGTTGGAATTATTTTAAGATATTAGACGTGACTTATGATCATTTTGTAATATATATAATATTTTGTCCTCCATGTTTATATCACAAAAGATGGACCGAATAATAGAAACATCTGTCAATTTAAATGCCTTTCCAAACAGGAGGCAAATATTGTATTTCGACTGCTTTTATTGTGAAAGGTAAGAGAAAGGAAGGAGCTGATCTGGTCTGTGCCGCGTTAGCCTCGGTTGAAAGAAGTAATAAAGTTGGTTCGGACTTCTCGTTGTTGGTTCATAGCACAATCAACTCAGAAACATTGACCTCGTCCCAAACAACAGTCAGAACTTTATGATGTTTATATATCTTATATCTTATATATTAAACACACGTGACAAAAACAACGGTCCGAAAAAATATGTTGACGTGCTATTTTAATTGAATAAATCCAAAAATGGCCCCTTGGATTGCATTTATATAGCACCCTTCTTTCTTCTACTATAAGAGCCGTACACTACATGCAAACATTCACCAATTTATACCATGCGAGACGCCACCTGTTCATCAGGATCTAAACATCCACGCACATTAACACACCGGTAAACACCGTGTTCCGGAGCAATTTGGGGTTCGGCATCTTCCCCAAAAAGGCTTTGGCCAACTGCCGATCCTCCGATTGCAGGGCGACCGCCAATCCTCCGATTGGAGGGCGACCTCCGATCCTCCGATTGGAGGGCGACCCGCTCGGTGAGCTGAGCGGAACCTACAAACTACATCCTCAACGTTAGCTCGAGTCTGCCTGAAGGTGCAGTAAGTTTCATGGGCATCAATGTGAAATTCAAGCTACTAACTTTCACTGACTTCAGACTCCCACACAGAGTTGAACTGGAGGAAAAAAAAAAAAAAAAAAAGACGATACAAGATTTTTGGTTGCTCAAAGAGATGAAAGTGTGTCTGAAATATGAAGAATATACAGACAGTGCAGAGAGTCATAATCAACCCAGCAGGGTAGCGATCACCACGTCCATCTGAGCACACGAGTCATGGAACAAAGGAGGAAGAAGCTCTCTGTTCAAAGCACCGAGTGTTAATATGTGGAAGCCATATTGTCGAGAAGAGCTGAGTGCTTTATTTTTTTTATTTTTTAAAGGTAAAATTATTCTGCCAGGTAGGAGTGGGTGTTTGCATCACACACACCGCTGCACATAACGTCGGTCTGCAGGTCCATCTCTCTCCGATGATTGAGCTTTTTTTTTTTCTTCTTCTTTCTGCTCCCGAGGCCAACAGTCTGAAATGACAGATGCAGGGAAACCAACGTTGGGAGCAGATGCTAAAGCTGTGATAAGACCATCACGGGCAGGGCAGATGTATGAATGGGGAGTGAAAGAAGAAGACGCTTGCGGACATTTTAGAGTTGATTTGGAGTTCAGAACGATGCGTGACGGGTTTGTGGAGAAATGACCTTGAAAACAGTTAATTTACACTTTAATTTTTATTTCACACGAGGTCTCATTATGCCGCGCTGCAAAAACATTCCACCCCCCCCCACCTGAAGTACGCATTATCTTTCGCTTGTCCAATTGTGGCTCGCGGCTATACCACCTTTTATTTATTCTCCATTTAGCCACGGCACAAGAATGCGCCTTCAAAAGCAGCTAATTTGAACAACAAATATGCTCCTGATTTTGCTACTTGCAAAATACACATTTCATTTGCCCTCCGAGTGGGAAAATGAATGAGAGAGAGAGAGAGAGAGAGAGAGAGAGAGAGAGAGAGAGAGAAACTTTCTTTCTTGTTTATTTCCAGTCATGTGTAGTTCAATACTCCAATCATCGCAAATGATGCTACTCTGCCGGGACTGCACACAAAGCAGGAAGCGACTAAACCTGCTGTGGGATTAAAAAGCAAGCTTTGCATAGCTAAACAGTGGGATCCCTTGAAGCTGCTCGTCTTTTTCAGCGTGCCATCCTCACAAATCAATACCGACATCAAATGTGACAGCTATAGATTCGACAACTTTGCGAGGAAGAAAGTTGACTTCACTGTAGTTACCTGACTTTCCTCTTCGGTGCCTCATCACAGCGAGGAGATATCGACTGCGTCGACTCGGTGTGAACCGGAGTCGCTATTCTTTCCCCTAATCTTTTGCTCTCTGCTGCTTTGAAATCATCAGCACTTCTGGCACCTGCAGCTTCCCTTTTCTCTCGGCTTCAGGGCTCTTAGTTAATATTATAAACACGTTATCTATTGGAAATCTCTTTCACACGCTCTGTCTCTCACTTCCCCTCAACCCCAAACTTGAATCATCCTGTAATAAATACGGTGAGAGGGAACAGAGTCCGGCGGGAGGAGAGTGAGGAGAGATTACTAGAGCTGCTTGTGGAATTTTAAAGATCCATTATCTCAAACCGACCTGATTTAATAAGCACTAGGGGACACTGGAGTATTAAATCTATCCGCGTTTTAATGAAAAATTCACCTAAATTATGTCGTTTTCAACCGAGAGTCCTCCTCCGTTTCCACAGGATACCGTCTGAATAACTCGAAGTAAATCACTCGGCAGGAGGCACACAGATATGAGACGTTTTCCACATCTGAGCAGGAAAAATGACTGATTTTCTTTGCTGATTCAGCCGAGTTGACGCAGAGATGATTTTATGAGGATGTATTTTTTTTCCATGTGCCTGTGTCAGCAGAGGTGGAGACCATAAAATAATTGCTCCAATCTTTTACGGTCGTCTGTGGGGAAACTTTTGCTTATTTATTTATTTATTTATTTAGCATTGACAAATTGTGCGTCTTTTTCGACCGTGAAACATTTAAATCGCACACACCAGTCACACGAGCGTGTGCCGCCACGTCTCTTTCTTTGCCTCCTCGTCCTCGGCCTTCAAATCCACGGTATTACTGCAGAAGAGTGGACCGCCCGCCCACGCCGCTTTACATAAATAAATAGTCCCGTTCTGAAGCCCTTTAGCTGACAGGCCATCAGCATGTGAATTTACATCGCCGGGCTGAAGAGGGTAGCGAGCCATTTGAGGAACAGCAGTTATTCAAATGTTGCCATTTAAGGTTCCAGTAAAAATAATTCATCAAACAGTTTTATTTCAAAAGCACTTTACTGCTTCTTGTCACTTTTATATGTATCAAGGTATTTTTACTATTAATATTAATGGAGTATGGAAGTCAAGGGATGCCAATATTAAAATGGGTTCCATTTAAATAATAGTCATGCATGATCTTGGACTAGATGTGAAATGGATCTGAGGAAAACCTCCCAAGTGCACACTGTGATTTTCCTACAACCATTAAAGAATATAATTTTTTTTAAAAGTGACTCGATCTTTGACAAGAGGACTGTCAAAATGTGGTTGCCCTAAACAATACTCAAAATAGAGAGAGTGCAATGTTTTCAACATTACAATACATATGTTTTTTCGGGCACTTCATAGCTTTCATTCTTCTTACCTTTAAAAAAAAAAAAAAAAAAAAAAAAAGACAGGATCACAGCTGGAAATTTGGAACCTCTTAAGTTATTAGACATATTGCACAAAACCATTAAGGGTTAAGGGCCGTCCACACCAAGAACAAAAACTATAAATATTTTGTTCTAAAACTCGATTTCGCTCAAGTGGATGGTTTCGTCCGCAGCACAACTATAACAACAATGGCCGCGGTGAATGATAATCGTTGGGTTCACTTTCAGAGCCGTTAGATGAACGACAGAAACACTGAAAGCCAAACAAAATCCATCCAAAATTACACGGCGTCACATTTAACACATAACGCAATTATGGCAATGGGAGGCATTGCAGTGAGACTCACCATTAATGTTATAAATTCCTCCTGGTTTGAATCTGAAAATGTTATTTTGCTCTTATAAAGAAATATAGCAGGATATATTTGCATACTGCCTTTTTGTTTTATTTGAAATCGATAATGATTCATGTCCTGATTTTAGCTCACTGAATGAAAAGGAAATGGAAATGGATTTTGTTTATGGTAATGTTAATGAACAAGATTCCTCCAGCTCTTTTTATTACCACCATCAAATCCACTGAATGAGTTGTCATGTCTGCCTTGTTGACTACGAGTACTTGTTATATATTGTAGCGCAATGTACAAAGTCCTTTATTTCTATGTTTTGGTTGCACAAATTTGAAAAGATTTTTTTATTCCCATCCATACATCCATCCATAACGGATCATCCTTGAATAGGAAAGTGCCAATTTTACATTAAATTTCACCTTCATTATTGCAGTGTGCACTAAATATTTTTCAAAGGATGAAGTAATGATTTATTTCTAACGTGGGAACTCACAACGGGGAGGTCGAACAGAAAAGGTCACACAACTCTTCTTTCGGCTGTCTCACCTTCATCAGGATGATGAAAACAGAACGGTGTAATGGAAAATAGATGCATGATGCGTTTGGATTGTTTTAAATAATAGCTTAAAAAACATTGTCGTAGAAAAAAGAAATTTATTTATTTAAAAAAGGATTTATGAAATTATATTTCAAAGCTGGACTTCTGTAAACAACTAGTAGTCATATTCGTCATAAAAGCACCGTGCATGAACAAAAAACATATTTCTAAAACTAAACATTTTAGCTCTTTATTGCACAAAATGTTTTCTTCTTTTTTAAAAATTCATACTTTTTGTATACTTTGGACCATCATTGCACCTTGGAACCATCCGACTATGTCCCACAAGTCTAGTACTTAATTGAATGTATCAGGAAACAAGACAAAATGTTACGTTACACTGAAATATAGGAGTCCGGAGACTCTTCTTCCCGGAGCCAAAATAAGATGAGATTTTCTATTTATTATCTGTGAACCTGCCGTGGGCTCTCTGTCTCCTTCACCTGCCAGTGAGGGGAGTCTGTTTGTGAGTCTGTTTCCGCCTGTAATGGGTTTAGAAGACATCCTAACAGTGTAGCCTATAGCTGCATCGCAGACTTCGACATCTAGTTAAAAACATCCAGTTGTCTTTAACCTCGAGACCCGGAGCTCCTCCGGAGTGGAGTCGCTCCACGTGAGGGATCGCATACGGCACAAAAACAGGAGAAAAGTGTCACATAACATTTTTCATCCTGAGAGAGTTTGTTTTGTCCTGAAAAAGCATCCCATATTTTATAGCTGACTTTCTTTCTTCACCGTTTCCGACACATTCAAAGTGTATGTTTCACTCTGCCGGTCGAATGCTGATGTTTCATCTGCCCAATAAGCTGTGAATGAAACTAAATTGACGCTTCATCTTCCAGCACATGGATTTCCGCTCTTCTTCTTACCCGTTCATGATTCCCCACACGCTCCTTTGATACCAGTAATGGAGGACAATATGGCTACTGTTAGCTTCCTTCATCCTGATTCATCTTGCAACTCAAATATGCAAACATTCAACATATTTGATCAGGTTGGTGTCCAATATAACAGGCAAGTTATTCATATGTGCAGACGGTGCATAGTGCATACTCTAAAATGAATAGCCAGGGGTTTCCGCACCACCGCTACATTACATTCAACAGCTGTAATGTTATTCGTCTGCTCTTGATTGCCTTGACTTGCTGAAGTGCCCTCAAATCATCGGCACTCTAGATAGAGGTGACTCCAAAAGAAATTAAATACAAAAAACTCAACTCCAGGACAAAATTCTGCCCTTGGAAAATGTGTGTTTTTGTTTTCTGTTCTTTGAAAGCAAATCAGAAAAATTACTCTTCATCAGTGTGTGATTATCACCTCGTTAGCGGAGCTAATTAAATTCGGATAATCTTGGAACGGATGACAGAATTCAAAAGAAAATTCGACAACTTCGACTTGTAGAGGAATAGACTAACTGTAAGATGCATTAAATGGCGAGGGAAATAAAAATGAATACAAAGTGCCCGCGGGGGTTGGAAGGTGCTGCTAGGAGCAAACACTGTTTGATGATGGAACTTCTCCATCTAATACTCACATGCTGATTGGTTAAGTAGTTGGATCGGGAGTCTGCACTTTGAAATTATTGAAACATCTCAGAGTAATACTTTGAGAGGATTCACGCTAATAGCACAAAGGGAGGCAAGTAAAGATTGCACACCAGATGTCCACGATACTTTCGAAGCCATTTTGCTCTTTGCGTGTCACATGTCTGCCACGTACCACGTTTGAAAATGCTTTGTTCAAGGGATTTACAGTCAGAGACCGTTAAAGAGGAACTGCACATACCCTCTAAAATCATATCTTTGCTGACCTCCAGTCGTTGATGAACTAACCTGACCCGCCAGATGGTTTGGTACACAGAACCATCTGAGAAGCAGTTATTGGAAACTGGTAAAGGGCAGGCACTTTGAAAAAAAAAAAACCATGGATGAACCATCTGTCACGCAAACTCATACCGAAGCCAGTCAAGTAAAAAGAGTAAAAACATATATTTTTTTAAACGAGAAAAACCCTTCAGGGTCGTTCCGACTCATCCGTGCTCTTGCAAAACAATCCCGTGAATGATGAACAGGCGTACTCCAGGACCTCGTGACATCACTGTTGGGCGTGGCTACAGGTGCAAATAAACCCATTTTCCGACCACACCCATCAGCGAAAAGATGGTTCAAGATAATCTTTGCAACAACTTGAGAACTAATCCTCCGTGTCACGTAATGGTACGCAATCAGCTCCAGCTGTAAACATGAACGTTATATATCTTAGGGTGGTGGGAGGGTGGGGTGCAGCAGCAGCAAACAGAGTTAGCATTAGCAATAAGAGCAATGGTGAGCACTGACAGTTTCTAAACGCCATATTTCAGTCAGCAACAATGAAGCTTATTTAAATTTGTTTAGGAATGCAGTTCTTGTCACTGTAGACAGTCGTGAGTTCTTCTTCTGATCAGCCAACGAAGAGCTTCACCTGGAGGGCTCTTTGATAGGCACCCCAACCAGCCAGAGGAAGTCGCTACCACGGCATAAAAAGAAATGGAAGAAGAAAAAAGAGACTGTTGGACACTTTCCATCTGTGAGCCTGGCTAATTGTGTGTGTTGGAACAATGGAGGCACCATTTGCATGGCTATAATTAAATCATAAACTAACCTTGGGAACAATCTCGATTGCTCGTTCTCGAGCAATATGGCGGGCCACTTCTTTGATATACTCTTTGCTATGATATATTCACATCTTCCTTAATAATATGAATTTGCTTGGTTTACCTTTTAAATAATAAAGATTATGCATCTCCATAGCCGACATTAGGAGGCTGTGTGTGTTCACTGATTAGGCTACTTATTGATTCCTCACATCGTTATAAATAATGCTTCACCAAGTTTATCGAAAATATGCTAAAGTTTACTGATTTCTTTGTTAATGAAAAAAATGAATCCATTTCAACATTTGAAAAATCATACAATATCACATTTGTCACATTTATGTACAACATTTTTAATTTCTTTGCTCCGAAAAAACAACATCCTCATGTCTTTGGTGAGGAAAGCAGCAGTTACCTTTTTTGGAGGCTGTTTCAGTACAAAAAGGTCTTTTTTTTTTTTTTTTCACAACTTGGCACAGATGGAAAAGCACAGGTGTTACAAAACTCCATTTTACTGAAGAGTGGCAGCAGGCCATGGCTGTGTGACAGCAAGCCAGCGTGCACTATCCCAAGACCTTGAGACTGAAGCAGAATTCATTCATTTCCCTATTGACACCTGTGCTTCTCGCTCTGACACGGCGAATACGGTTGGCGTTACTTGCGAGTCATCTTTGCCCCTTTCCTGTGATTTTATTTTGATGTAATTTCGATTAAACCCTTGAAGAGATAACGTTTAAAACAGGTTGGTGGTCAATGGAATAAGGCTCATGCAGACCACACTGAGGTTATAAACTCAGCTTCACGTTGATGAAAAGTCATACGTGGTTCCATATGGGCAACCGCTGAGTGACAAAACCTCACGACAAATGGCAACTGTAACCTAGCAACACCTCGCAGCAAAAAATATATAAGTCTGCTTTGTGTATATTGTCAGAGATATCAGACACCTGTTACCTAGCAACATGTCAAAATCACTGTAGAAACAGAGGGCTCCGGAAGCACAACTTTTTATGCCTTTTTTTGAAGACGGTTCTCAATAAAAGGACAAACGGCGTCTGATCCTGATCTCACTTTGATTAAAAGGAGAAATGAAACAATCTCCCGTCGTGTTCTGGAGGGGGAGGAGGGGGGGGGGGGTCGCCCCCCGGTAGAATATGAACATCAAACACTTAATTTCCTGCAATCTGGTGAAATTTAATGCATCAATTTATGGTGTTTTTTATTTCTGTAAAAGGAAGCACGACTTTCAGGTGCCAGATGACGATTCAAAATACAAAAACACAGTGGAATAAATGCAGTTAGGCTCTCAGGCATTCTGTATTACTTTCCCAATATTAATCCTCCCTTTAGATCAACTTTTCGCATTTATTTTAAATCTGCTGAGTCAGTGTATTACTTGCTCTTCCCTCCTCTTTTTGTCTTTTGTTTGGGAAAGTAACCTCTTTAAATGTGCATATTGCACCTATTCAATGACATTAGTTTTATTAATTTATAAACCTTAAATATGGACTTAAATAGCTCACGTGTTTCAGCAGGTATTCCGCTCGAGTTAAAAACATTTCATACATATATATCTGTGTTGACTGAGATACCTAAAGCGAGTAGATTACATACAAAATCAATGCACAGACGCGAATGGATGCGAATGACGCAACGTGAAAAACTTTCCTCATTCGCTTCGAGTTGACATTTTTCAACTCGGGCGAAAGATTCGTGTGACGCTGAGTTGCGAAAGCCAATCAGCGTTGAGAAGTTCCGTCTGTCATCACTGACGTCCTGCCGTTGAATCAGAAACGATGGGAGGAGAAGTTGATCGTCTGGACGCGGCTTCATCCAAACGCAGCTCCTGGAGAAGCTGTGAAGCTATGGATAATATTATATATATATATATATATATAAGAATATTATCAATCCAGACACGAGGGTGTTTGATGTTCCGACGTTTGTGGGACTTCCACAACGTGTACAAAACAGAAATATTGGTTGTTTGTTCCACGGTGGATGGCGGGAATTAACTATTTCCACGGAGATAAGCCACGCCCCCTCTCCGGCGCGAATGAAGCAAATAACCACAAATAGTCCGGCGAGTAAAGCGGCGCAAAAATTCGCAACGCTTTTGGTGTGAACACAGCATAAGGCGTACCCTGCTTTATGGTCCATTTTATTCTAAATGTTGACATAATTTACTAAATGAACTTCATGCTGTATTGAAGAAGACTTGAAACTGTGTTGTAAATATCGACCAGCATGTGTTCCCTGCGTCTCCCCCCCACAAATTCTACATCTTTGCATTTAACACAGCTGAAACCGGATCTCAGGTCCGACAGATGATCTCTGATGGCGCCCATTTCCATTTTAAATTTGTGATAACTGATGATCGTCGGCCAAAAGTGTTGCAATAATGCAGCAACGGGTGCATCTGGCCTCTGACAGCAGCACACCGGTGTCAGCAGCTCACAGTGAAGTACTCTCTCAGGTATTATTGTATAATTAGTTTGGAAGTTAATTGAGCGGATCTCCCTTAGATTCTGCTGTTATTAGCAGGTAGTCTGGCATAATGGCACATGGGAGTAATGCGTCATGACTCAGGTGCACTTGGAAAATGCACTGAAGGACGTTCGTCTGTTCTTGGCAAGGACACAAATATACATCAGAACTTTTTTCAGAAGAGGATGAACATTTGTCATTTGAAAATAATCCAAAAAGCTAATTAGAGAGCTATTCACAACAAGGAGGTAGCCGGGACCCTGAGTCCCCACGGGGTCTCGGAGGAGTTTGGGATGTCTGGGGGACTGGAAGTCTGCCTTTTATGTAAAACAGCATCCTCGGAGGGGTGGGGGAGTGGAGAATGGGACATCCTTGGCCCAGAACCCCCGTCATCAATACTCAGAATTGGGCACTCCACAACAGGAGGAGTAAATAATGATACCATGGAGGGTTTGGTTTAAAGAGTCAAGGACAGAAAAGCAATACAATGTATTTATTCAGGCTGCATCTTAAAATGGATTCTAACTTAAGCTCACTGTCTCAGTTAGATTTAAGTCTGATTGTTCTGTTCCACAGCTCAATGCACCAGGATACACCTGCTGGGACGCGAGAGGCTCAATGACAATAAATAAATGAATCAGTTGATATGGTTTCCAACCTGATCCAGATTATTATTTTCTAACAGTATTAATTCCTAAAATAATAAACCTCTTCACAAGACCAATTGCTAAATTACTTTAGGGATTTTTTAAAAAGGTGGCTTTATTAGCTATCAGTTCAGGTCAGAATTAATTCAAAATATTTTTTCCTCCCCAAAGTGCTGAAGACTCAAAGTAAATCAAGTTAAAAACTTCAGTCGAGTGTTAAAAATAAAATTCCTATTAAAAGCAGCTCACCTTGAAAAGCCAACTTAAAACATGTCCAGTTTCTCATAAAGCCAGACAACCGCTGTCAAATGTGGACAAATATCAAAGTCCTTCTCAGATGTGAGGGGACAGAATTCCTTTATAACAAATCAAATCTGCATAGATTTAACCAATAACACATAAAGTTCATACACTAGTTCTATAAATCTTTCGATTTGAATTTTCTGTGGATTAATCTTAAATTATAATTGTATAGGTTAATGTGCCATGAATTCAAGTACACACTATTGTATTTGCCATATGCTAATGAGTGCACGGTGGGCTGCTAATTGGGGACACAAGTCTACAGGGTGTGAAATAAAACGAGCTTTGGAACATGCAAAGAAAGAAAGACATCAACGAGGTAGTGGGCGGATTGGAGATGTTCTCGGGAAAACAAGACACCTGCTATTGAAATCTACAACTTAAATTAGTGTTTATTGGAGAGAACGGTGTGTTAAGCCAAGACTTTAACTAGTTTCTTGTTTTTGTATCTGAGTTTGTTTCACATTAATTTTGTGTTTTTGCTCCTGTTACACTGCTAATGGTTTGTTGTATTTTTAAAGCCCGTGTGGGCTGCTCGCCTTTTGGTGCACGACGCCTTGAAAAATAAATGACAATTTGTACCAGAGTTAGATTATCTTTACTCACAGGTGTTAGTTTATTATTATTATTATTTATATCCTGTTGAGGAAAGGTCTTTGAAGCTACTGTAGTAATTCTTCAACTGTAGATGGTAGAATACAGGAAACCTCCCATCCCCTCTCTGTTTATCACTTTGATTTTATCACCGTTTAAAACCGTCTCCACCAACTTTATTTTTATGCGGAACAGCCTGAAAATCAATCTGTTATAATACAACTCGATCGCAGAAGTTCACAAAGACGAATTAACATAATCTGGTTTGCTCTGGATCCCCGAAACCACCCCACAGTGCATCGCTTGGGCACATCAATGTCAAGTCTAAAAAGGGATATCTGCACGATTGCAGATGTTACGTGATGAAACAAACGGAGCTGCACGCCACACAGAACAGCCGACGGTAGTGGAAATAAAGATGGAGGGAGGGGGAGGTGGGGGGGGGGGGTTTGAAAGGGCAATGATGCCAAACAAAGAACGCATTCAAAGCATATGAATGTGAATAAATTACGAGCTAACCAGCAAACCTCCCAGTGCCCCATCAAGAAGATGCCACTTCAATCCGCTTGCCAGATTATCTCTTGTGCTTCCACTTTAGGATTTCCGTTTTATATTCCGTCCGTCTGTCCCACAGCCTGAACCCTTTTCTGGGTGAGTTTTCTTGTATTTCCTGCCTCTGTTATTTCTTATGTAAAACCTTTTTCTCTACTGAGTCGTAACAGAAACACAACAATACATCCAGTCAATGTAATGTAGATGGGAATTTTTTTTCCTCCCTGTAGACACCTTTCCCCCCTCTATTTAATCTGTCTGCTGCTTTTAAAGGAGATGATTGGCCATTATTGAAGCTCGACCCCAACTCCACCTGCTGATGCCGTTTTCCTTCAGCCTCTTTTCCACATTGCACGCGTCGGGCGGCTTTCTGCCGTCACCAAAATTGCTAAAATGTGTTGCTCATACACATATTGATGTGCAATTTTCCTGCGGCTTTGCCTTTACATTTGTGGAAAAAAAGGGCTCGACAACAATTTTTATAGTGCAGATGACATGAAGTCACAAAACCGTGGATATATAAATGAAAAATGCAGGTTTTTCAGAAGCAATTTATAAAGCAGAAAATGTACGGTCCAAATAGGCATCGTTCAATTGTTCTCTGTGCAGCTTTTACTTTCAGACCTGCTCTGTAAGCTCACAGTATATTATATTCCAGTCATATATATTCACTAGTCGGGACCCACAGGTGCGTTGCAGGCGATATTATTTGGGTCTGCTAATTGGGTAAATTAGCAGAATTTCTCCAATTGTCTTTTATTAACATGCATATTCTTAGTTCGCCTTTAAGCCACATGAGGGAGCTTAATTGTTCGTGTTATGATAATTGTAGACCACGTATAAAGTAGAATCTGATATGAAAGGCTAGCATACATTCTGTTGGTTTTACTGATGAGAGAAAAAAAAGTGTTTATTGGTTCTCATTCATAAAGCATTTAACATGTGTATGCGTTTTCAATAACACATGCATAAAACAAAGTTGTGACTTATGAAAAGTCTGTTTCTTCTAAATGGCTGGTTTACCTATTCAAGATATTATGAAGTGTGATTATTCATTTATGCACAAATTCGCTCCTCTCATGATTTATAGATGAGGCCTGTTGTGAATTGGGAGACACTAGTCAACACTAGGGGCTGCACGGTGGTGTAGTGGCTAGCACTGTCACCTCACAGCAAGAGGGGTCTGGGTTCGTCTCCCGGTCTGGGCGGTCCTTCTGTGTGGAGTTTGCATGTTCTCCCCGTGGCAGCGTGGGTTCCCTCCGGGTTCTCCGGCTTCCTCCCACAGTCCAAAGACATGCAGCTCAGGTTAATTGGACTCTAAATTCCCCGTAGGTGTGAAGGTCTCTATATGTCTGCCCTGCGATGAACTGGCGACCTGTCCAGGGTTTACCCTGCCTTCGCCCAATGTCAGCTGGGATCGGCTCCAGCGCCTCGCGACCCTAAAAAGGATAAGCGGTTTGGATAATGGATGGATGGATGGATAGTCAACACTACTAGATACTCACCTCCAGAGGGGTCCAAGTCTAAGGAAACCATTTATATAGTCACAACACCCAATGCATTCCAACTGTGAATGTATATCATCATGTGGTCTTTTTAAATGGCCTCTCACTTTTAAATACATGCTTTGGCATCAGCAGTAACCATGCAGCAGGGAGACTGACACGTTAATGGTCGTCTGGTGCGACTTATAGCCGTGAACTAAAGACCCGTCTGAGCCCGATCATTCTCTTTGCCCTTACAAACTTTTAATACCTCTCGTGGCGTAGCTGAACGCGCTTGTGTCTGTTGCATAATTAAATATCTTGCTGACACTAAAAGCTTAACGCTGACGGAAACAACCCCGGCACTAATATTCGCTGAGGCAGAAACGGCTTCTGCTTTTCACATGAGGCAAATTAATGGACTTTCTTGGTGATCGGCGGGCGTCGACAAAGACGACCGCTGAAAACAATCCGCCACTCGCTCCCGTTTCCGAAATAGTTTGAAGTCAAGGTGGATTAAGCCTCCGTTTTAAGGAGGATATTAAAGATGAGAGCATCCTCCAAAGCACTACATAGACTCTAAAAAACAAAAAAGAATATTCCTGGTTCACTTTCCTTGGAAACCATTTCAAACAATTTCTTCCCTTCACTGGAAACAGGATGTGGAAGAAGAGCTTCCATGAAGATATTTGATGATATTAAAGTAACGTCACAGAGGAAATTACCAGTAAGTGACTTCCCAGTTCTCGCTTCGTGGAGAATATTAATCATGCATGAGAAACATCAAAATTGCAGTTTGGGATCTTGTGTTATCCATGTTTAAATGTCAAAAAGAAGGAACAAACTGTAGTTTATGAATGAATAATGTCCAGAAAAGTGATATTTTACCCGAAGGAGAAGCACACAGAACTGCAAGAGAACAAGAGTTATAAAATATCAAAACCATAAAACATGTAAAAGTGGGAGAGTTCAGGAAGTTCAATGCAATGTTGGATGTTGGCATTTTAATTTAATGAAACAAATCTTTTGAGTGGAACATGTTTTAAATATGTGAGATCTTCAAATCATAAGTGAGTTTCCTTGAAAGGAAACAAAATTGTGCCATCTTGACCACGTGTGTCAAAACTGAAATAATTGGAGAGAAGAAGAGCGTCTGAAAATGGCAAACTTCAGAAATGTTCACATTTTGAGGAAAACAAGAGCATCCCTTGTTCTTTTTGTAAAATGAATTTAGGTTTCACAGTTTTTCCGGAAGAAAATATGTAATATGCTTATGGATGAATAATGTTTTAATTCTACGTTGAGTGAATATCGATATCTTTATTATATCTTCTGGGGAACTAAGAGACGCAGCATTTGACGTCATAAACATCATTTACCGAAAATTCAGGATTGACTGCTCTTTATTAATTTGCGCACAAATAATAATAATAAAAAGAAAAACACGAGAACCGAGATTTCCTAACGCCGTTATAAATAATAATGTCTAGTGTTCTCTAAATTGTCTGACCATCATTCATCAACGTCAGGACTTTCAGGCTCGGCCTTTTTGTTTCTCGAGGGTGAGCGCTGAATTTCTTCGAGCTCCAAAGAAATTACGCTTTCAGTCTCCTGAAAAAGCTTATTGTGGTTGAATGTTTCACTTTATTACCCACCTATCCGAGGGCCTTGCTCTGCCCTGTTATTAAAGGTTGGTCTCCTAATTTGAAGTGGTTACTGCCATTTCATTTCTAATAAAAGGGACAATTCTTTCACTGTGGGAGTGAAACTTTTTCATAGGTGAGGGATTTCAGTTCTTATGTTGTTGCATATGAAAGTGTGCATTGAGTTTCACATTCACAAACGGATGTCAGTCCTGTTGTAAATATTCTCTTCATGTGGGTTATAATATGATTGGTTCAACGTTATGATCATTTTGAAGGCTGTAGTTTATGGTGCTGTTGAACTGTATTGCATTATACAGTCAGTTAGTTAGTTCGCCTGGCCTCATTGATATTAATGTAGCGAATAATAGAAAACATTTGTCAGACCATGCAAGGTTGAAAAGGCCGAGAGAAATAGAAAAGCTCATGTACTCTGCCCTTTGTCGGCAAAATATGAATCAGGGATATATAGTATACAAATGAGGGACTTTGTGGAGAGCTGGCCAGACCTCCGAATGGAGTCACAGGTAAAAACTGCTTTATTCTTGATCTGCCCCTCACTACACATCGGTTGTTCAATCTTCTCGCCCCTAAATGTCCACCCCTCCACCTTTCCACTCCGTCAGGATAGAATCACATTTTCCTGAGGACGCCCATCTTCGTTAATCTTTACACATTTGTGTATGTCTGCGGGTGAAGGGGTTCCATAATATTACAAAATGTCCACCGTTTCTACCGGCGAGACAGCAGAGGCACTGCACGGGATCCTGAAGATTTATGACCTCCAGGGGAGTTAACGATAAACGTTGCCATGGGATCAGTGTTGATCACGTCTCTATAATTACATTTGATTATATGCATTTCCAAAAGGAGGATCATGTGATCAGTTGCAAGTGTGTGTGCGTCCGTGAGTGACTGTGCATCTCTGCGTCTTTCCACTAATCTCCATTGAGGCGTCAAAACCACAACAACAACGTCTCTTGGTTGAAAGTCCTGTGATTGTTGGACCCATCCACCTCCTCTCCATAGAGTCTCCTTATCAATATGTCATACTACATCACTTGGTCTGACCGTTGTCACGTGGATGCGTTTTATTTGTGTCTCAAATACAAAAGAGATGATTATAATGGATTTCCTTCGACATTGCTTTAGGCCTGTGCCACACGGCTTTTTCACAACCTGCCATGATTCTGTGGTATTTGATGAGTTGGAAGTCAGAATGTGTTGCATATTGTCACGGTTCAGCTTCCATACTCCCCTGTCACTCTGCATCCCACTCACCTGATCAGCTCATTCAGTGCACCCACACCCAGTCACACCCATCTCACCTGCCCACTCTGCTGCACCTACTCCCTTTAGCATTTAAACCCCAGCCTCACACACACTCACGGCCAGACTTTCCCGCGTTTACTCCCCGACTGGTTTCCCGTACCCGACCCTGCCTGTTTGGACTTCTCCGCCTTGCCTTTTCCCCGTTAAACGACTCAGCCTTCTGTCCCCGACCACGAGATGCTTGCCTTGCCTGTGCCCCGGTAAATCACCATAGCCTTCTGTACCCGGCCTTCTGCTTCCTCTGGTTTCGGTCTGCCTTCTCCCCTGAAGTCTCGGCGTTCCACCGAGTGGACTTCTCCACGTGAGCTGATCTGAGACTTGTTTGCCTGTTGTGTCTTCTGCCTAGAATAAAGCTTTGTTCAACTATTCCGTGTGTCCGTCATACAGCTTCTGGGTCCTCACCACACCCGTTACACATACATACTGCTGCATAGTTTCTGTATTTATAGATGTTGACATGTTGCAAACTGGTGAAACACACCATTCCCTTGTTGGCTGCTCGCAGTGTTAATGACCGACGTGTGGGTGGTTACATTCTTTAACCTTTACTGGATTGCAACGTGAACAGCGAATCAATGATCAAGCTCTTTACATCACAGTGAGCTTTGGTTGCGTTTTCTTTGCTTTCTTTCATCCGATGATGCATAATCTCTCCAGCGACTTGGAGACTTTTCTTTTGAGACTGTACATAAATCTATAGAATGACTCATGGCTGCTGCTCCTCTGATCAAAGCCTCCGATTCTCCATTTGTTCTGATCGCAACTACAAGAATAAAGTAACATAATTCTATTTCTTAACACTTCTTCCATCAAGGGAGCAAACTAAATCAATCCAAATCTAATGAAGATCAGTCTGCGAAGAGCTATTTTTAAATTCTAAAAAAGCAATTGCATCTGTTTATGTACACATTCAGATGAGATTTCTTCAGCGCTATGACCGCCAGATAAAAAAATATTAAGTTAGCTTTCTCTGCAGTCACAACCAAAGGCTCCGTTCATTTTGTTCAGTGTTGCTATCAACACATAAGAGATATGGCATAATAAAAGCCTGGCAAAGGAACTGAGAGAAACTAAGAGTAGCATGAAGGAGAACATGTCAGTTTTCCTTAGAATAGCTTTTTCTCACTGTGATGACAATGTGTCTTTGAATTTAAGCGATGAGCTTTGACAGGGTTCAAAGAGACTCGAGTCATCACAGAGGAACTAATTTGAGGGTTTCAAATGAAAACATGAAAATCCCGTTAAATATAAATTTAGTCAGGAGGTTTTCACACAGCGAAAACATTGCACTTTGCACATATCCTAAAAATGGATTCCAGAATCGTTGATATCACCTCATCTTTCATTAAATTTCCAAAATGAAAGCAAGCAATTGCCTTTAAGCCCGGCAGCTGATTGTTAATAGAAATTAATGGTGAAATGTGAGCTGGAAAGTAAAAATCGGAAACCCTCCTCCAGCAGTGAGGTGATGCTTAAAAGCTGCCAGAGACACTATTCTTTATTTTAATGGAGCTCACAATTTTCAATCTATCACACCCGAATGGACCGTCATAAGGAGCAATAATCAGACTCGACAGAATGTAAACTTTCTGTGGATGTGAGAGCAAACAGAGAAATTATGCTCTGATTGTTTTGTTGATTGTCTCTTTGTTTTATCCCACCAGTGAATTATGTATGACATGAAATAGAGGCTGACCTTGGCTAATTATTTCATCTCAAACATACTTCAAACGTATACATGTTCAAACCACATGGGAACGTATAGACAATTTATTATGGTAGTGTACAGAAGCAATCAATAGATTCACGTTTTGCCCTCGACAATTTACTATCCAATCAATTTCCGAGCAGATGCGCCTGCAAACGGGGATTTTTATGGAGGCAAAGATGGTCAATGCTTCTGTTGTGAACTGCAATTTGCTGATGGGTTATTTCTGAGACGTGATGATTTTAGAATAAAATAAAATAAAAAAAAAAAAAAGTATTCATGACTGGAATGTTTTATTTTTTATTCAATGTGTGTTAATTTGCTTTATGGCTAAACTGAACACCAAATGCCCTCATTTAGTGTTCAGGTCTCTCACTTATGACTTTTATTATTATTGATCAGTCTGTCTGGAATGTCTCGGACTAATCAACAAATGTTTATAACTTCATAAAATCTCACAACATGGTGAGAATTGTCCGTCTCAGTTCCCCAGAGCCACGTGTCGTCAGACGAAGAGTCCCAAAACCCCAAATTACGTTGTTTTCGATCTCGGTTACAATTGATATTAAAATCAGTGCCATTATAATATTTTAAGTTCATTTTTGTTTTTTGTAAAGTACTTTGAGTTACTTTCATTGCATGAATCAGTGCCAAGAGGCTCTGGAGCGCTCTGCCTGAGGAGATTATATGTCAACGCATTATCGTTTTTTAAATCATTGCTTAAAATATATTTTTATAGGAAGGTCTTTCACTAATGCCGGATTTGTAGCTTTGTGTTGCTCAATTTTTATGTTTTTCAGTGTTGCCTCTCTGCACACTATTTCAGTTCTTCTCACCATTTCATTTGAACTATATTTAGTATGGTTACGTGTAATGTTTTCATTTTTGTGACGCACTTTGTAAACTTATTTGGATAAGTTATAATAATTTATTTTGTATAAATATTTAATTATTTGCATTGCTATTATTATGTATTATCACCATTACTGTTATTAATGAATTGTGTAAATTTACCATTTGTATAAAACAGAGAAATCTTTAAAATGAGAAACTAGAAGAAGCATGAACGATTAATAAAAATGTTTGATTTATTTTCTGTTGATCTGCTAATTGTTTCAGCACTACACTGAACATAAATACCAAAGTACAGTACATAGGTGCAGTAAATGAAGGCATATTTAATAGATGGAGAACCTTCCCTGCACACCAGTTTCCGCGTCTTGATCATATTTTACACGGAGCAGAAAGAAACCTGGTTATTCATATCCCTGCATACGTGATGCTAATGTGTTTCTGATCATCTACAGAGGCTTCCCCTTCACTTCTCCCGTCCAGAAAATGTCAAATCTCGACAGAGTTAATTCAACCGTTGAGAATAAGCCCTCTTTGGTTTCTGGTTGCATGGACTTAGCATGGTTTTAGCAACAATAAATTTTATTTGTCACTTTCCCTTTTGAGTTCAGCATGTCATAAAAGCTTTATTTAAAAAAAACATCTTTAAGCAGAACACAAATTGCTTTTAAATGCTGAAATTTGCTTTTTTAACTACAAGTTAATGACATAGCTGTATTCATGGCAGAGAATGGTAAAACAAAAAGTGGATAAGTACTCAACTAGGTACCAGGATAAATGCATATCGAGGCTTCTAAAAACAGGATGTAATGGTTTACATGCGCAATGCGAAACCAGGATACTTCAAAAAACATAATCTGAGAATAACCCGAAAACCAGTGTGCAGAAAAACACAGCACTCACTGTCTGGATCATACACTCATACAGTCTCTCTAATAAACTCCATCATTATATTCTAGCTGCGACCGCACCAGCAGGTCGTTACATTCTGTTTCTATCATTACTTACCCTTACGATGTAAATGCGTTTTCATTATATTGCAGTAATGCCATCGCTAATTCTCACTGATGACTTCAGTTTGAGGACATTAAGATTTTATTGAACACATCAGTGAAGACAAACACTGTAAATCTGCATTTCTGTGGAAGGTTAGGTAGAATCTGTACATCACTTATTCCGTTTCATTGTTCATGTCTTTGTCTCTCACACACACACGCTCACACACACACACACACACACACACACTCACACGACTGTCATCAAACATGCTCTCTCTCATCCATCTTTTATTCTCTATATTCACCGTCAATCTGCCATGACTGTCTAGTACATCCCACCTTAAATATGCATTGCACGGGCATCGGGTGGAGTTCAGCGTGCGTTCGTGATTTGAGAGCTACGGGAGAGACTGTGGGGCTCGAACAGGTGCCGTACGCGAACAGCAACGAACTGACGAACAAACTCGAGCTTTAACGGATAACAAGGACTTCAAAGTAACGAAGGCACGTGTGTCACGCCGCACCGATTCCCGTTTTATTCTGGGATCAGCAACAGATTCGGTTTTTGTGCGACTCCAGGCTTTGTGTTTCTTTTTGATCAGAGTGCAGGTTCTCACATAATCTGCGGCACCTCAGTGGCTTCGAATAGCAATGGAGCAGGTGTCACGCTCGTCTGACGGCGGGTTAACTCAACTCATCTCTAAAATCCATTCAGCCCTTTTGTGTTTGACATCTAATAAGCCCAGACTTAAATTAAAAGCCCATTAATGCCACCTAATCGGCCTTTGCCGAGCTCCCTGCACCAACCCCCATCCAACTTCCTCCACCAGGAATTAGACTGGGCTGTAGCTTCCCTTTGTTACTTACTGCACAGTTCACTCCGTTAAAGAAGTTCCAGGACTGGATGGAAGAAAGATTAGACGGTGCTCTAATGGAGAGCCACAAAGAAGAAAGGCGGACTACACTTTTTGCAGAACAATTACTTGTTATCTTATAATTAACTAGTGCGGGGCCCCGTTTGGAACGGGCCAATCTGATTGGCTGCCGGTGTTGCTGCTTGCAGCGTTCTCGAAGAACCGCTCATCCAGACAACGTCACACTCGACGCTGAGCTTCCTCGGGCCCAGAGCCGGCAACTCAACCTGCAGTGACATAGTTGCATCCCCTAGCAATACCTGTCAGTTAATAGGGATCCCCTCTCAATACACTGTGTACATAGCACAGTATACACCATTAACAAATGCCCTGGAAGATCTCAAGAGCTCGCACGCAACACTGCACTTTCTTACACCCGCCAAGTGGGAAGAAGACCAGATGAACCGTTGTCGAGAAAATTAAAAGGACAGACAGACACTCCTTCCATTTTATTTAGAAAACTGGTGGTTTTTAAAGAACAGTCCAACGGACTAATGGACCCAAAGCACTCAGGAGTTGTTTTGAAACAGCTTTTCTGAAGGCATTGACAAAACGCGCAATCTTGTTACTTAGGTATGAGTAATTCACGCCTCTGTTGAATGTCAGTGTCTGAACCCCAAGGACAGAAGTAGTAACACATCTAAAAGCTACCGATCCGGATGTCATATTTTCAAAGTTCCAAGGACTCCGACTCACAGAGTATTATACCTCCCATTAAATCACCCTCTGAATAGTTTTTTGATGTGACAGGTGGGAGAAGCAGAACTGTTGGGGGAAACGTCTGCTCTTTTGTTCACAAGCAAATTTCATTAAGAAATCTAAAAACCTTCAAGGTAAAAAATAAATAAAATGTAATGTAATTCATTTCGAGGTCCATGAGTTCTGACTGAGGAAGCAAAACCCAAGCGCACATCAGGACCTTTTTTCCAGTCGACGCTCCATCAAATTTTGAGACATACTGAGGAAATAGTTTGCGCTGAGCTTCTCTTGTATCGAGACAGCGATGACAAAGTGTTTCTAAACCTATTGCTTTGAAAAACATCAGAGAAAAATAATGCTTTGTGGCTCATCTAATTCATCAATGCTCCACTTCACCCCATTTTTTTGCCTGCTTCAATGGTGACACATTTTTTCAGGTCGCCTCTGCAATGATCAATCAGCAGAAGAGACTCAGCATGTTCTGTACTGGCAGTTTGATTCAGTCAATTATCTGTCAGCTCAACTTATTAGCAACACGTAAGCTTCAAATTAATCATGGAAATATATATTTTGGGGCTCGCAGAGGACTTTTCTTTTTGAGGTTTTAATCCAGGTCAGTTGCCACATCGGCTCACTATCTAACACACCTTAAGCCAGGTGACAGAAATCCATCATTTAAAATCAGTAGTTGCACAAATGTTGTGGAGTCAAGCTTACAGCAGGGGAGCTACTGAACATTGAGTTTAGGTATAGCATGGATATTACTTGTTTCAGAGCCATTTCTTTCCCTCTTGGTACCCTGAATAGTTTTGGGTTTCCACCCTATCTTTGCCCACAATCCTTTGACCCTTCTTATAAGCTAAATTTAAAACGCTGTTGTATACTGTAAAGGCTCCATTTCTTTCTAAGTGGTCCTTTTATGGTTAAATGGCAGAAATGCATTTAAGCCAGCCGACCCACCTGAAATAAAAAAAATAAAGAAATCCCATCCAAATTGTAAAATTCTACACCTCTGAATGTGGCTCTCGACATGGTGACGGCTGAGCCGGTGGCTCGAAGCCAACGGTGCCAACAGCTCTAACAGAGCTAACGGTTTACCCGGCCCATTCTCATGCTATGGGCGTCAAATATGGACGCCCACGGCACACGTGAGCATCTGTATGAGACAGACCAGGCTCTCAAGTAAAGACAATATAAATCCATCCACGTCATTATTACCCGCTCAGAGAAAAATGCTCCAGGAGTGTGATGATGCAGTAAAAAGACATGGGGTGGGAGGGTAAAACAAACACAGGACTTTCAAATAGGACCAGTGTTGATGATGCAAAGTTCCCATTGTGATGCATTTTCCTTACTTATGCTACTATGTTTAAGTTTTACAGTTTGCGTACTAATTCTAAGCCCAACCATGGTGTTTTTCGTAAAGCCAACCAAGTGGTTTTGTTGCCTAGATTTAAGGAAGTGATTTGTTTGAATTCACAATGTTAACCAATCGTGTGCTGGGCTACCCAGTGAGTTAGACAGGTACGCCAAGGGCTTTGTCAACGCGCCAGTGGGTGACCATTTAGAATGAGAACGTGTTGGTTGACCTGAGGGCAACCAGAGGGGGGCGCTATGCTGTAAAAGGCCCAGTGGGAAACCCGGCAATGTCAACAGAGTACAGAGAAGCTCGCATAACATACAGAGCGACTTCGTTCTTTGTTCAGATTAACATTACTCCACTATATCTTTACATAGCAAATCGTTGTTTGATGCCATATTAATTCTCTGAATATCAAATAGAGAACCTTTTAACATAGGTGCCATGCAAGATTTTTAAATGTAATCCAGGGCTTTGTAGAATTGTCCAGTAGGGTTGTGTCAAAACCTGAGTGAAAACCTGAGTGTTTCATACTGTTTTGATAGAAAGTCCTTGTTCTATGCGCTATACTTTTCCTGTAAAGTAAAACAGTCCAATACATTTAACATTTACAGTTGAATCAATTTTTCTGACGCAGTCAAAACAAAAGCTGGATATTTTCAGCTTTACACAGGTCTCAGCTCTCAGGCTATTGTACAATATGTCTTAGTTTCAAAATAAAAAAAATATCCATCTAAATCCGTTTCTACAGGTGAGCCGGAAAGAATTGCTGCACTAAATCACTGACAGCTTTTTGTCCAACGTCCCCCTCCTGTACTCCACTTATACACTGGCTTTGTATTGGCACACACAAGGAGTTCTCATTTCCACATTAAAGTAAGTAAGAGTTAGCTAATTCAATCTCAAACTAAACATATGATTGCAAAATGTTAATTATAGGCTCACAGAATTCGGTGAAAGAAATATAATTGTATGCGTTTTAGGTTGTTTCTGAGCTGGTTGTGCACTGAAGCGTCCTCCATCACTGAACTGGGACTGTTGATGGTTTTTGTTCCAAAGTAAAGTTCAGGTCAGCGAGTGAGTTTTGAAAGCCAGAAATCCACAATCTGGCAAAGGAATTGTTTAGTCATTGGTCCTGATCAACACGGCTTTCAAGACCTTGCAAATGTAATATATTAATGTGCTTTTGTGCAAGAGGGGCAGTAAAACATTATGCCCCATCTGCTGGATGTTAATTTGGCCCATATTTTTAATTTGCAGCATTTAGGAACGTTCCACTTAGAGGATGCACTCTAAGTATGCGTGAGGGTGGGTTTTAAATTAAGATAAATGTGTCTGAGTGATTATTAAAACTCTTACATTCATTTTCACTACAGTTAAAGCTGCACATGCTTGTTTAAAAATGAAACGCAGGACTTTAGGAGGCATTAACTGGTGACATAAGACAGTTTGGGTTTTTTCTTTTTTTATTCGAGGCTATTGGATTTGGAGGAGAAGAAAGGAACATTTTGGCTTCACACTGCAGTCAAATCTAATTTTTAAAAGGCAGAGTGTCTGCACCGTTATTCACGAGTGATCAGATTGGATTTGTGAATCTGGACATCACCAACCTATCTGCGTGTGTTGCCGTGGTAACGACATCGGCTGCAGATCTTATTTTTGAGTCTTTCCAAGGACCGTTTGCTTGTAGCAGCACGAATTCTGCTCAGCACCTCAGTCACTCGCGGTCGGAGTTGCTGTTGGTCGCATTGGGATTTCCGCAAAATGACACTTTGAAATCCAATTTGAGCATCCAGTGTGTCCGGACTGAGACGCATCTGTAGAAACTAAGCCGTTCTCATTCCCAATGTAGCAAATACAGCAGCTTTACGAATAATTTGACCAGAAAATCATGTCCTATATCTTCACAGCTGGTGTCTCGCTTCAAAGCTTAACGCATGTTTTCTATTGGAATTTCCTGGGAAACCTTTGGCACACTATATAAGCATAAATTATCCAAAATAGTGCGAGCATTTTCATAATTGTAACTTGGTGTAGCAGTGGTGTAAATACATTTAGTTACTTACACCTCCGCTAATATCTATACACGCGTCACATGTAAAAACAGAGATATCAGTATATGTGCAGCAGGCTATGCTCTCTGGTCTTTAACAAGCAGAGCGTCCTCGAGGAGATCACGTGTGATAACACCAGTCGAGAGCAGGTTGTGTCAAAACAACCAAGAGGAAGCCAAGTCTGACTCCCCCCCCTCCCCTACTGCCCTCCTCCCTCCCACACTCCCTCCCCCTCTCCTTAAGCACCAGCTCTTTGAAGCTCAGCGCAGACTGAGTCAACATACATGTGAGTTTCGGCATTGAATTAAATTACAAGGCTCTCGTGAGCATCAACAGACACAGCTCGTCTCCCGTGGCACCCGCAGTGCAAGCACACGTTACCGTGCAGAAACAGCTCTATCTGTTTAATTATCCTCCGCTGAGGCATCAGCACATCTCCACTGCCACCCCCACCGCTCATGAATTAATGATGCTCATCTCTGGTTGTTGTTAGTAAGCTGCATCGGGAAACAGACTGGTCGAAGTTAATTTGAGATTCACCTATAAAAAAAAAGAAAAAAAAAACAGGTGGCTGTTTTCTACCATAGTGCCTATTGAAGAAAAAAGAAATACATGAATATACTCCTTCATTTGTTTCAACAAGATGTGCAGCCCTTCAGCGACCGCAGTGCACTCACTGGATACGAGGCCAGCTGGCAACGATCTCGTCTGGAAGTCTTATTGCTGGATATACATGTAGGGTGAATGGAAAGCTTAATTAATAACCATGTGAGTGTTGTGCTTCAGAAGTGGTCCCGGGTGAATTGAGGATTATTGTTTTGTCAAATCTGTCGTGTACAGAGTTGACTTTGCTTGTGCACGATGGCTATAATTTAATAACTGGCGATGTTATTAGTTTTCTCTTGATTTTAATTTGAAAAAGACAAGTATTAAAGTAAATAATGTCAACAGGCAGGACGGTGGCGGTAGCATTTTCCCTGATTGACATAATACAGAAATATTTACTTGTAGAAACACATCTCACAGGTGCCTTCACAATAAAAAAAGAAAATATCTCCTTAGTAATGATGAAAAATTATCTTTAATAATTAACAAGTGCCTCTGATTAAAAAAAAGGATGTTTTTAAGTGTTTCAATGAAAATAAACCAAATAAAATAACTAAAGAGAACTCTAATGCACTGAGGTCTGCCCTGATAGAGAAGAAAGGTGATCTTTAATACGTCTTTCACTCCAGCTAGTTGCAAAATGCTCAAAATCACCCTCACTCCGACAGCAGAGAAGTCTGAAACGGGCCCAAAGACCTGCGTCTCTGGCTGAACCTGCAAACATGACGTCTGCATTCAGTCCTGAAGGATCAGACAGCCCTTAGCGTGAGATTCTCCACATCTCGCAAGCCCTAAAGAAATGGTATCGTCACGCCCTGATTGGCCGAGAGGGGAAACGCACCGAGCTGCTCTCCATTCTTAACTAGCAGTCGGTCCTCGCACATTGCGCAACAGGTTATTTGAATAACCCTCCAATCAACTCGGGGGAATTGTGATGTTCGGCTAAAATTAATTGGAGGGGGAAAAGGGAAATGACTGCAAATACCAAGGAATCTGGAACTGCTACAGGACAGTTTATTCTTTCAGCTTCAATACTCACATGTTTGCCCCTTAAAGTTAGTGTGGCTGGTGAAGTTCATACCAAAACACTTGCCAGTCTTCATAATGAGCTGTCGCACATTTAAATTAATCCTTGATTTTAAAATTTTCTTCTCAGGCAGGATTCATATTCCCAATGTGTGAGGGAAAACAATGCGTGGACGATCTGGATGTGATGCTGAAGAAGAAAGCCGCCTTATGCACGCATTTATTGAACAGCAGAAGTCAAAGTCCAATCATTTATTTTTGGTTGTCTTCTTTTGTCCCTTTAGAGCAGGAGTTTTGTAGTATGGTATTTGTTGTTCATCAGCAGAGTTGGCCATTAATTTCACCATCAGGTCTCCACTTAATAGGATGGATTTTGAATTTTCTTTTAAGCCTCATATTGATTTTATTAGAAATAACACTGATATTTCCTCCAGGAGACGGCTGTTCGTTCCCCGTGTGAAACGAGAAGTCGCCGTTGATTTATTTGTCACGTGACTTGCGGTCTTCAGTAACGGCATTTCCCCCGTAATTATTTTAACCCGAATGATGATCCTAACTACGTTGTTTCATGTGAAGTTTATTTTGAAAAGCTTGAGTGTAAAGTAACAAGAGGAAATTGACGTGTTTCTGGTATTCGTAAAATGAGAAGTAACTTTTCAGAAGACATCATACAAACCGTTATTTGAGGATACGTTGAATTGTTGAATGTATGTTTGGTTATGCAAATGTCGAGTGAAGTTCACTCACTTCACTCGACATTTGCATTGGTTGTTCTTTGTTCATCAAATGTATTTATTTCAGCGATCCTTTATAGTCCCATTCAGATCATCATATTCACTTCGACATTCTCAACAACCTCTTTGTATCATGCCTGGAATTATTAAAGAAGTTGGGCGACTGGCTTTTAAGCTAAAAGCACCAACTGATTAGAATTATTGCCCAACTTGTTTATCTTAAATCTGCTTGTTCTTGTTTTTGATTGCATTTACCTTCATTTTAGTAGACTGTACTTTTTACATAATATTTTATTATCGTGTTCATTATTTTCACGCTATGTTGGTTCGGGATGTTTTGTGTCGTTGAATTGTTTAATAATGCGTCATCATTATTATTATTATTTATGTGCATTCACGTTTCCTTCCATGTTATGTGCCTCAGGACCTCCTCGAATCTGGAGGTTGTTGATCCTCTAATTCAATTTTGAAATAAAACTGAAATGAGCGCCACCATGGAAGCTGCAGTGCCTCGTTCATCGTGATGCAGCGCTTGTGAGAAAAGCCTCGGCCTGATGAAAAGGTGTGGATTGATACATTTCTCAGGATTGCCCGGTAACTTAACGCAGGCAGATCGTATTCATTACAAATCCTGCACGCTTTAATGAAGGAGAAAAGACTGAGGCACGCTGACTTCAGATCATCCTGATCCTCGGTGTCGGTGCACAATTCTTCAATATTGGGAGATTGGGTTCATTGAAGTGTTGTGGTTCTGCGAGGTTAAGCTGCTCTCACTGTAGTCGCTGTGTACGTCTGAATTACATTTCTAACTCATGGCGGTGCAGCTTTGTATATTACGTGAGTTATGTTTTCTGAGTAAGCCTGCTGTGATTCAAATGAGCAGACACACAGCTCGCTGATCAGTAAGCAGGTTGTGAAAGGCTGAGTCCATTTACCCAAAGCAAAGCAACCCTTTAATATAAGGATTATAAGGAAGCACGGCATTATTCTATAATCGATGGCCAAAGTGCAAAACCTCCTATCTGCAAAATGATCCAGTAAAAGTGGGAATAACCTCCTATCTGCACTTTGTATATATATATATATATTTTTTTTTATTATGTTGGGTATCCTTAACAAATAGCATTCTGCAAAAAAAACAAGTTGGTTTTTTTGTATTCTCAAAAATGTGCATTTTTCAGATGGGAGGTTTTGCTCTTTGGCCATCGATTTGTCTCTTACTGTCAACAGATGCTAAAAATAACCCCCCTCCCAAAAAAAAAAAAATATTGAGGTTGTTTTTCTGAAGTTGATCTGAAATTTGAATTCTTCTCAGTTTTAGTGTAAGGAAATACACGATACACTATGATGATACTTCAGCTTTTGAGGCGCAGGTTTGTGGAAACTGTATCTAGGCTTCAATTCTCAGAGGGCTTTCCCATGGCGGGGTTTGACTGACATTTGAGTGCCGGCATTGCTAGGAGACGTGCTGTCAGCTGTCCTGTACATCCTATGAATATTAATACATAGGTGTGTCCCCCCCACCCCCTCCCCCTTTTCAAAAAGTAAACATGGTTAGGCTTTAGTCTGTCAAAAACAGAACATATTTGTCCACATATTCACAAAGAAACAAAAACTGTGTCAATCCAACATAAGTTTGGTTCTGCACCAGTAATGATTTCAACCATCTGTCCCTTTTACGTTCTATTACACATTTGAGAGGACCCATCACACAGATTTGCACTACTTCCATTAAACTGAAGTGATATTACAAACTATTACAAAAGTATTGGACCAGTCAAATCATCAGCACCAAACATTGTCAGTCTGCCCCTGGAAAAGACTAAATGTAAATGTGTATTTAAAAAAAGTTTAATTTTTTTTGTTGACCAAAAAACGTCAAAATGAACAATATTAATTTCATCGCAAAATGTATTTTTAAATTCAGTTTGACTTTTAAAAAAAGGCTCCAGCTGTGTTTAAATCGCATACTTTTTACTTTTAGTACGTACTGCAGCTGCACTTAAAAAGTACATATATACTGTATACTTATATACTGTTGCATGCAGTATGCATTCTATTAGGACATACTACTTCCTCATAACATTGAACCTTTGACCCTCTTGCTCATATATCTGCTGTGCAAAGGATTGTGGGTCAGAATAGCCAGAAAAGCATGCTGGCTTGGGTACTGTAGAATGGGACCGGATGTAGTAGGACATCCTGGTATTTCTCCATACTGCATTTGAAATACTGTGTATTGGGACATACTAAACTTTTTTCTGGCATTACATTTCATTGAGCAGACGCTTTCATCCGAAGCGACTTACAATAAGTGCTTCAACCATGAGAGTTCAAACCAGAACAACAAGAATCAAGAAAGTACACTTTCCTCCAGAAAGCCAAAGTGCTAACTGCTACAATTTTATTAAATGTTTTTATTCCAGGTATAGTCGGAAGAGATGTGTTTTTAGTTTGTGACAGAAGATGTAGAGACTTTCTGGTGGAATGAGTATTGGACAACAGAGTATTTCCTATAACAGCAGGACACTGTCGTTTTTTTAAACAATACTTGAGCAGGAATAAACATAAAATATAAATAAGCATTTGTGAGGGACTATTTTCTGCTGCGGATTACTGTAATACACACTGTGCTCTAAAGGAGTCATTGTTGGCTTTTCGATCTGTTAACCCACACCTGATAATTTACACTAATGAGTATCAGTTGTTCTTTAGCTCTCATGCATTTGGAAAATGGTTGATTTAAGACTGATGAACACGATGACCAATTTCTATAAATTCAAAATATAAAACGTGACTTATTTCTTTGGCTTTTTGGTCGTGACTTCAGTGACTCTGGCAGCAGGCCTACACTGTTTTGACAAATGGATATAAGTATATTCAGCTTTGAACTGTGCCCGCTACAGAGCTTCGAGAAAAGCTTGAGTGACTTCCCCTTTTCTTGCCTATCAATTCTCCTTGTTACTCTAGGAGACTTAGCAGGGAGGAGAAAAAAGACTAAATTCACTCATGCCTATCTATTTTGCTGTGTGCAAAACACATTACAATTCAAGGCTGGAATGGCAGCCTGCACCCTTGATTACTTGTTCTCATTTAAAATACCCTGCAAACCTTCACATTAGAGCTCACAAGTTTTCGCTTGAATATTAAAAACATGGCGACTTTCCACTTCCCCGGGTTCTGGTGGGCCAGACATCAATGTCTCGCCACACAGCATGCCTTAGTGGGTCCCTTTAATGTATTCTCGCATCTTTGTTTTGGCTTTCCTTTATTCTACAAACAGTGGCAATGTGACATTCATATATGTGCAAGTTGACAAACATGACCTTTAATCAACAAATCCTCCAGATGCAGATCATCTGGAGACAGACTCCTCCCGTGAAATGATGAGGAGATGAAAGTAAAGGTCAGAGCTAATATCCCTGCCACAGATTTTAAACTACTCTGTTGCTTGTCCTTATAATGAAATTCACCAAAGTTAACTCCCCACAGCGTAGACTTCTAAGGGGGAGGGGGGGAGGGGGAAGTGGGGGGGAGGGATCCTATTGATGGAGAGACTTGTGGGGATTCTCCCGAGCATTTTCACAGCACATTTCACCGCATCAGCACCGCCTCGGGGCATCACAGTGAAAGCAGTAGACTGGTGTAGCTGTTGAGGAGCAGGGTGGAGGACCTTGATACAGGTGAAGTGAATATAATGACTTAGCTTTTGACATAGCAGCGAGACCGGAGCACTTCAGGGCTCTGTAACAACATCCCGATGCCTTGATCCCTTGTTATAGACTATTGATCCGACGCCTGAGCTTCTGTATTCTAAGGGCATGAACTTTAAAAGATGCCAAAATAAAATAAAACATTGTGCTATCTCAGTTTAGCATTGAAGCATCACAACGGTTTCTGCTTATTTCAGATTTGTTCCTTAATTTTACAGCATTGCAAAAAAAAAAAGAGTGTTTTAATTAATCATTATGTCTTTGTGTTTGCAATGACAGTAGCTAAGGTATCACAGTTGTATCAGTAGCAGATTAAAGGAGCAGTAATAGTGAAGGCAGCAGTAGCACTAGCACAGTCGGGGCTATGCTAATAATGTTGTTCCTCGACTGTACACTAGTTGTCCCCAGAGAGTTCAGGGGTTAAGAAAACATATTTCACTTTCAACCAGGAGACCAGTGTCCGTGTCCCAAAGCGTTGTTGAGTTAAATGTTTCCCGTATGTTTGTTACATTGTTTAAGTTTTACTTAGTTTACATACTTGTTGTAAGTCCAGTGTTTTTGTTTGTTTCACAAAGTTAACCCTGTGTTTACTGGGACCATAACAGTTTGACGCGCTGGATACCCAGTGGGTTGGAAATGATGCCAAGCGGCAACTTATTTTGTAATAATTTAAATGTAAATGTATAAATCATGAGGTCCCGGGACATAGGATGTCATATGTGTACAGATTGTAAAACCTTCTGGGGTAAATTTGTGATACAAAATAAATTGAATTAAATTGAATAAAAGCTCAGCATATAATGTAAGACCGCCATGAGTGCATAACATAACATATTTATGCATACTGTAATAAATTATTACATTATGAAAAATGATTATATTATAAACTAAATAAATGTGTTGAATAATGGAATACATTTAGTGCATAATGGAATCATTTTAAAAAGAGTGCCCTCCTCGTCTTCTTAAAGCATAGAAACCCTTCATTTAAAGCAACGGCACTAGAGGACATTTTCATAAATCAGTTCCAAAGTGATGAAGCCTCGTGAATGTGTGACATAATTCAAGACTATTTCATACCGCAATAAGAAACTTCACAGAGGTGATGCTGAATATAATATACTTGGTGATTTTTAACATGTGAAATAGTTGTTTCACACATAATTATTCCAGTTACTTATATTGTTAGCTGATCCAAGCAGCAATCTACAAAACTGTAAAAAAAAAAAAAAAAAAGATGGTGGATGACATAACAAGCCGTCAATCCACTTTGAATAGAGTTTTAAACTTGCTTAGAGAGCTATCCTCTCCATGTTTTTCAAACAATATAAAGTTGTGATTTTTTTTTTGGGCTGAAAATTTGCAGCTTGATAACAAAAAGTGCTGCATCAGCATAACTCGGCTGTAGATGGAGGCATTCGTGGCCTTTCCATCCACATCATATCTCTGAGGAGCTCTTGTGTATTGCTTTGTTTTACTGTTAAATGTTGTTGTACTTGTTACAAAATAACTATTGGCTTCATAGTAAATATGTCGCTCGCATCATGTAGCAAATTTTATGTAACGTTGCTAAAAAAAAAAAGAAGGAAAATATGTTTTTTTATTCATTACATAATTCAACATTTTCTTTAGGTAATATTGTAATACCTTTCGCATACAGTAATAATGTATTACATAATGGGAAAGGTAGTTTTGAGCATAATTTCTTACATTATGCACATAACTATTAAACATACTGCGCTCATGGTTTTCTTACATTATGTGCTGATTATTATATTATGAGTTGCTACAGGATCTCATCAAGTGTCAGTATGTGGCGTTGGGATGAGAATTTGTTGTATATTCTTAATCGTTCAAGAAAGATGACAGTTTAAATTACCAATACAATTAAATATGGAAGCCACATCAAAGCTTAGCAGGTAGTGAGTCAGTCACCCTGCTTCCCCGCAGAGAAGCTAAAATGAGCTTCATACTTCTCCATCAGATATAATAATGGTAACTTTGTAGTGGATCGCTGCACAGTCTGAAGTCAGTTTGTTAGACTAAAAACAGGACATTGTTGAGAGATGATGTAAAATAGTGCTTAAAAATACATAAGGCTCACCATGTTAATGAAGACAAAACGCGAGTAATCAGTGTGCCTATGATGGTAAATCCATGCTTGAAATAGATTTGCAGCCTGCTGCTCAGGATTTAAATATTTATTAAAGAATTCTTCATTTTAATACATGGATTTAAAGGGTTTTAAAAAACAACTATATTTTTTTTTTCCAGAAATGGCTAGAAACAACAAGACACTCAAATTTAGAAAAATGATCTCTTGACATTAGCCAGAGAGTCATTTACTCCTGGAGGCTTAGCTACAATTTGGCACTGAGTTCTGCTGGCAGACAAATACAAGCCAAAAGGTTAAATAAAACATTTTTGTCCCCCAGAACGGGACACGAAGACGCATAATCACCGACGGAGACTTGAACATTTTCTTCTTGATGCGAAGAACAAGAACAAGCCCACAGTGTTGGAAATAACAACCTTATTTCCCAGTCTATCAATTACAATGACATGATTAATCACATTCAAGGGTGGGCTTAGGTCAAGCAGCACCACCACTGAGCACTTACTGGAGTATGCCTTCATCAGATGATAATTAATGGAACAGTTTCAGTGGTAAGGGGTTTAGAACAGCCTCACCTTTTAGTGCCACGACCTCCTCCCCTCTGGCTGGAACGCAACTTTTCATTTGAAGCAGCCTCGAATGCTCATGCATTTACTCTGACATGATGAAGTGTAGAAGGGATTCACAATGTAAATCCCAAAATGTGTAATCAGAGGATAGTTGACAGTACCGTAACCGTCTGCCCCAGTCTATCTCATAACGATGGCCGAAGAAAAAAGAACTATCTGAAAAATGCACTTTTTTGAGAATACAAAAAAAAACAACTTGTTTTCTTGCAGAATGCTATTTGTTAAGGATACCCAATACAATATATATATATATATATATATATATATATATATATACACAAAGTGCAAATAGGGTTATTCCCCACTTTTCCTGGATAATTTTGCAGATAGGAGGTCGATTTTGGCCATCGATAGTCTTTTTGAGAATAACGTCCAGGCAACCGATGGTCTTTCAGTGAAGCTAATGGAAAGGCTCCGAACTAGTCGGCTTGAAAGTAAATTATGAGGCAACAGTGAATTGATGCACTGATGATTGCACAGTTTATAATTCCTCAGCGTTAACGATCGGATCAGCAGGAACACCTGTCGGGCGGTGATTACAAAGTGATCAACGGAAGTGAAGAAAAGACCCGGAGAGGTAAATTCGCAAAAAAAAATTTTGAAATAATAATCTAAGTCCAGATGATGCGATTGTTGATTGTTTCCTGGATGGAGCAATAATATGCACAGCTGGGTGGAATCATTAACAGATCCATTGTGGGGAAGACGGCGCCGTTTGCACTCAAACTGACAAAAAACAAAACACGATCCAGACAATTCTGTGGGATATTCATTAAAGATATGAGAGCACACAGTGTGCTTATGATGTGTAATGGCTGCTATAAAAAAAGGGATGAAATAACAATACACCAGTGATCAAAGAGAAATGGCTGCTTCCCTTCAGAGGGTTTAGACACAGTTCGGAAGCAAGAATTTGCCAAAGCTTTTAATTTTAAACACACGTCGTATCAGGATTCAGGGTAAACTTTATGTTAAGTAGAGCCAAAGGGACTCCGTTGTTTATAGCAGCCCTGCAGACACTTTATGGACCAACAAGTAAAAAGAAAAATGGACTGAGAACTTTAGGTCTTACTTTATTAACCTATTTGAAATGAGCCGAAAAGAAAATGGGAAGTTTTTACGATAATGGCGGCTAATGTTGTCGGAAGTGAAATCAGTAAGTCAGCACAGGGAGGAAAAGGAGTCGGAGGCTGGAAACCCGCCTGCTATGCTCACTGCACTGTACGCTGTCCCGGGCCTGAGGGGCCACTGTCCCACTCCAGTGACCCGTGAGTCACATTACTTCGATTTTCCTTTGAGCCACACGATTGACCGGGTTGGTTTCCCGCAGCATGAAACCCACGGGAAACACTGTCTGCACAAGAAGAACGGCGGCATCAGCAAGCGAAGCCAGGGGCCCAAAAATATGTTAACGCTCAAGCCACAAAGCCGTCTAGCAGCCGCATTAATTATGATGGAAGTAAAGGGACGTTATCACACAGCAGAGTCTACATAGGACGGAGGTCACGGTGGATAGATGGGTCAACAAAATTGACTTTAAGGGTCTTTACGAACAAACTTATGAAACTATTCATACCGGCAGCGATGGGAACTTGTGACATTTGCAACAGTTTGCCAATAAAAGGTTTGAATGGATTCGTGGAGGCAGAGGATCAACTACCAGAATCCTGTTGACCCAGAGCAGCTTCCAGCAGTCTGTCTGAGGTAAATTGTTGTATAGCCGAAGCTACTGTCAGCTATTTTATTGAGTTTTCTTTTAGCAAACTTTCCCTTTGGTAAACAGTTATATAGTCTTAATGTCTCGGGCTTTTATTGCGAAAAGCAAGATTAGAAGGGGTGGACCTGGTCTGCGCTGCCTTTGTCAAGTTTGAAAGGAATAATAAAGTTTGCCGTTGGATTACAGAAGCTTGTTGTTGTACATCATAGTGTGCATTTTGAAAAATGTCCGTTCCGCACAGGAACAGGTTCGAAAGCTCAGAAAAAGCAACCTTTTTCCACGTGTAATATTTATGTTCTGTATTAAAGTAAATATAATTGCAAGAAAAACACGCCTCTGGTGTGTAAAGACCTTGACATGGAAGATTTGTGTTCGTTTCCCATTTTCAAACACGTGTTTTTGTCTTTTAAACCATGGCCATGGTCTTATCCACATTTATATTGTTGTTACCGTGGCAACAAAAGGTCCCCTAAACTTAACAACTTCACTTTATTTTCCTTTTGACCCAAAACTTGGATTCTTCTCTAAATCTTACCAAGTAGTTCAGTCCAGAAATCTGTGTTATTCTGGAGGACTCGGACAAACAACGTACGTTGTGTATGTAATTTAATGTTTAATGCTTTGATTAGGTTTCTATTCTGATTATTAACAGAACGTTCACAGATGCCCGAGGGCTTCAAAAGCCTAAAGTTCACTGTGTGTCAATGAGTTTGTGGTAATCTCTGTACAATTCTTTCTTTTCACTGGTGTAGCATGTCTTTTTACTACATGTTATATCACTCTGCCATACTTTAAATAAAAAGCTAAAATAGCACCCACAACTTGCAAATTAATTAATAATGGAAATTATTTAATTTTTGTTGTAATTTAATTAAATTAGCAAGTGTAGGTCAAGGTAATCACATCATCCACACGGGAGGCATTAGTTTAAAACATGCAGCACATGTCTGACTTTATTTCCATCAGTGTGCATTACAAACGTGGTGAACATGATATAATTCCAAATTGTGCATAAATCCCGTCCTTGATCACACTGCAGTAAGCACCAATTTTCTTTTTTTCATGACACTAGTTTTTCTCTGCAAGGTTATGTGTGTTCTGCCCCAAACAAGATTTTAGTTTTGCAATTCAAAAGGAAATGGAAACCGTGTGTGGAATTCCATTTCCCCCCCCCCCGACATAAATCCGTGTCTATGATTTCCCTGCATGGAACTCTTCTTTTGTTTCGTGATTTTTCATTATGTGTTTCTAACCTGTTGATTTGCTTCACTATGAAAGTGACTTTACTTTAAACCCCTGCTTTAAAAAGGGAATGTCTAATTATTCTCAGATTGCCTAATTCTTTTATAACATGCAATGTCACTTTCCATTCCCATTCAGAAGTTTTAAGATACTTATAAGTATACGCCAGCCTTAAGAAATCTGCAAAAACGTGCACCCTCATTATCCCCATCCTAGTTATGTCATTTAGAATTATACATTCTCATGATCCAGGATTTAGAGCTGAAAAAAAATGACCTAACCCAGCTTTGTCTGCATGCACCTGGGAGCACAGAGTGTGAGCATCACCACTTCTCCTTCTCCACCTCATTTCTTTACCAAAATACTTTTTCTTTCTGTCCTCAGGTGATTTTACTGCCAGCCCTAAGAATATCATCCCCTTCCCAACAAAGTCAGGAAGAGTTTCTCATTGCTTTCAAATCCCTTCCCTTAAATAACCCCCATATAACACGGCAACGTCCCATCTCAATCTACTGCTCTTTCCCGTCTCGTGTCCCTGGAAAGTTTGCTCTCAATGCCGCAGTGGCCAAAAATACCGTCTTTATAAAATCTCATGCCCTCTGTACTCTGGGACTTTGACACTGTCAGTCAGAGAAGCCTGGTAAAAATCACTCATTCCAACATTGTCACCTTAAAATTACAGACGAATACATTTTGCAGGAATTATATAGTTGTCAGGTTTATGTTCATTTAAAGTCGGGTTTATTTCTCCAGTGAAAGTAGCACTGTAGCACACACAGAGCAGATTGTGTGACCGTGATAGCATCGCTACAGTGCAAGATGCAGGAAGTGTGGTTGAAATAAAAATGAAGTTCATCCACTTCATGCAACCGGCCCAATTTGGTGTTGCAGCCTAGTCGTCAATATCCAGTAAATGTTTGTTACTCCGTGAGGAAAAGTCGTATTTGCACCAAACTTCACATGAAGCTCTAACTGCTAATTTTCACTTTGGAAAAAACAACAACATTTCCATGGTTAACTCTGGAGTTATTGAACAAAACTGGGTGGTTTTTCTTTTCAGAACAAAGCTGGTGCTCAAACAAAAGGTTTTGCATGATGGTGAGTTAATACTGCACCAGTAAAAATTGCATATCTCCCTTAATATATTTACTGTTGCTGATTATTGGTATCGATAAGCAGTCTCTAGGAAATACGGTTTGTCACTCAGTCAGCTGAAGCTACTAATGTTGCTGCAGATTTTCTATAGTCGCAAAAGACAAAAAACTTTATTGCAACATTATATGTCATTATTATAATGAGGAATGACCAACATACCACTACTAAAGGAGTAGAGATAATGGTGAAGTACACAGTAGGACAAAAAGGTCCCTCTCCAGCTTCTTACATTAGAGTTATATTAGTGCTCTAATTTCTGGAGGAAAGTAAGCTTATTAGAAAGAAAACACCTTCAAAGGCCAACTGCCCAAAGACATGCATGAATGCTGCACTGAATTGCCTGAAAGAAAGCAGATCTAACTTCTACTACATTCTAGATACTGCTTGTTCAGTTTTATTTCGCTCCTTAGAAAACTCAAAGGCTCTCAGATACCGCTATGAAATCTCTACCTCAGCGTTTCTCACAGAGGGGACACCGCGGTGAGAAGGTGCTCAACTATTGGCGCCTTTGAGCAGATGGCGTCGGTGAGATGACATCGGTCGGATTTTCATCCACTATATGGCAATGAGGATGTATCCAAACAGGATACATACTGATGGCCCTGCCTGCCATTAGAAGGAAGCCAGCCCCCTCTTTCATCACAAAAAAAATGTATGCCTCCTAACATTTGAGATACTGCGATGGTCTGTTCAACAAGAACAGAAGGCCAACACATTCCCATCCTTATGTCACTATAGATTTTAAATGTATCAAGGAAAACCTGATGGTGCACTATTTCCTACTTTATCAGTTTGACTAAAAATGGAGCAGTCAGCATTTCCTTCACAGGAAATCAGTTAACAACTTAAGTGATGAACTCAACTCGAACATCAGAGCCATTGTTCTTCCCCACAGTGTAAAGCTTGTAGTTTATTCAATTCTGATCCTGTGTATAATTGTCTCAGTGAGATTCCTCTAATGACCGCTGTGAATATTGCTGCTGACAGCTGTTGAAAGACCATGCAACAACAAAAACAATAGTAATAGCTGATGGGAGGGAAAAGACCCAACGGAGGATGTAATGGGCTTGCAACCCATGAGAGTCGTACTCAGGGCCGCTTCAGCATGCTGCTCACCGTACGTCCCCTTAAAAACTGTTGAGAGAATGCATGAGCTTGAGGATGACTTCCAGGATCAGGCTGTTCTCAATCACGGTTTGTACTCATGTAGCGAACCGACTAGGCTCCAATACTACAACACTAATGCAAGAGTGCTATCTCCAGAGGAATATCAAGTCTTTTTCAAGATCATAAATAAGGACACTAGGTTGGAGAGCAATAGGTAGTCTTCTATTACACAAGCGTTTTTCAATAATGGGCTGTTCAGTTTTCAAGCACGATATCAACTGAACCAGAGACAGGTATAGATAAACAACTTCAAATACACACAGGGAATCAACACTTTGAGATGACACCCACACAGGTAACCCTGTGGAGATAATAAACACCATGCAAAAAATGGTACACTTCACAAGAAATGGACAACAAGAGCTGGCTGTGACTATGCCTGTGTGTATACATCCTGTTATGTGGGTGGAGCCCAGTCCCTGGTGGCTACACTTATACCTACAAAAAGTAATGCACTGCAGTTCGTATATAACTGATGTAATCATGAGCCCGGGCGCGCAGGGCTGCCTCAAGGGAGGCAGGCTGTTCTTTTCCAACGTTCATAGCTATACTTGTGAAAAATATTGCACTGTAATCCATAAATATCCCTCGAAATTAACCCAGATGACCGCTGTTTGTATCCCATGTGAAATAAGAAGTCAGTGTTGATTTATTTGTCATGTTATTTTAACCAAAGAAAATCATCTTTTCATACAATTAAGTAAGTAGTTTTGTTGCCTGACTTGTCTTTTCCTGAATCTAACTAAGTTTATGCATTGGGTTGATAATGTGTTGGAATATGAGCACGGAACACATGGATAGAAAAAAAGTATTGTTTCAAAAGAATAACTCGAAAAGACTTGAAAGACACATTATTCAATACCTTTTGAGAATTCAAGGACAGACTCCATTAGAGGCCAGTGACACAGAGCAAACCCAGTTGACAGTTGACACAATTGGCAAAATGTTGGTTCATGAGGGTCAAGAGTTCAAGCAGCTAAAGAAGGAAAAGACCAGCGGGCAGAAACATCCAGAGTAAAATGGCCTGGGGCTACTGACAAAAGGGAATGGTGAAACCGGCAGACAAAGTGCAATAGACAGGCTAAAAGGAAGAGCTGAGAGCAGAAGAGATGAGATGGAGCATGTCAAAGGATGTCATACAATATGGGACTCGGGAGAAGAAAGGTGTAGAGTTCACTAAACCAAAGAGGCAACTTCCTAACCAAAGTGGTGTTAGCGACAGCAAACAGTCGCAGTGTGGGAGAGAGACAGATTCAAAAGCCCACAGAGAGAAGCATCAGATGGGAAGATCAGACCGATCAGAAGGGACGTGTCAATAAACTACAAGTAAACAAAAAATCATTTGATAGATCTGACTTGAGAGAGTCTTTGAGGAAAAAGAAAGAAAGAAAGAAAAAAAAAGGACAAAGAAGGAAGGAGTTGTGACAGCATATTACAAGCACGACTTTAAATATGTAGTGTGCCACTCTTAAAAGGATACGGCTGTTATTTCTTCTTTTTTCTATTATTAACAACAATTCCCCTGAAGAGACGAAAACCAACAATGAATTTCTCCTCCCAAAAAGGATAGTCTGTAAAGCTTCAGCTTGATTTTGCTCGCGCTTCAGTGCTGAATGCTGATAGGATGCTGCATTCTGGGCGACACATTCCTTGATTGTGATCAACAAAGCCACTGTAGTTTACTTTCGATCGGTTTCGGAGGCAATCAATCCCCAACCCTGTCGTAGAATGACGAGGATAAAAACCCTTGTAACAAAGCCACATTTATGGGAAATCAACGTATCCTTTTACAACATTCGTATGATACAACTTGGTTAGGTTTAGGAAAAGATTGGGTTTTGGGGTAAAATAACTAAGGAAGTTATGTTTCTTAAGCACTGAAGTTACGTAATAATTAAATCAACATAAACGTCTGTTTTCACATGGGACATAGACGATGGTGTCCTGGGTGAATGTCTCGTGTTTACGGACCTGACCAACCTTCCTGACCTCCTCCTTGTGCAGTTCATAACTGTTTATACTTCCATGTTCAAGATTATATGGATTACATATGGATATATTTTATGGAATATATGAATTTCAATTACTTTTTTTTATAGGTACAGCTAGAATAGTGTTGGAGAGCTGCCTGCACCGTTGAAAAATACCGTTATTTTCCCTTAAATTGTGAGGTGCAGAATCATCCAATATAAAAGTAATATCTAGGGCTACATGGCATGGAGGACTTGTGTGATGGCGGAGGCAACCAGCCCGCCTCCCTTGAGCGGTTCTCTGCTTCAGCTCGCCTGCCGAGCCTCCACCACTTCATCACTGCTTCTCTGACACCGTTAGTCTGACCCTCTCTTCACTTCTGCCACTGCTGGATCGCCATAAAGCGGTTTCTTTGCTCATATTTCTACCCTTAAAAAGCCCAGACTGCGACCATGGCAACGGGAAGTGTTTAAGAGGACTCCATTAACAGTGGTTGTGGTCAGACTTTATGCTCTAAAAATTGTGCCACATCCCATATTAATTCATAGGAGCATTACCACATTCAGAATAGTAATATAGCAGCAAATTACTATTCAATATGCATGTATATATATATATTTATTAATCACTCGCCCTCTCCTGACTTGCTGCATTGCCGCGGAAACATAGCACTCAACCGGAGTTCGGGCGTCACCATGTTGAGAGCAATTAACATGCTCCCGATCTCTTTTCTTTAAATGATGTGTTCTCGATTTGAATTTGAATGCCCTCAGTTTTCATGTGCATTAGTGAAACCAGATGTTTAATGACAATTCAGGATTTTACAAACAACATTTCCATTTCAATAGAAAACCTGTCTCATAATTATTCAGATTTTCAAGCTCTCCACAAACACAATTTCAAAATAAACCAACAAAGCTTACATTTTTTTTGGGGTCGAGCACTTAGGAATGGCACATACTGGTAATCAAATAGCTTTTCAACCAATCGGAAAAAGAAGAGCAACATGGTCTTAATAGCAGGAAAAGACAAATAACAAGAGACAGAAATGCCACAGTCAAGTCTGTCACACAGTTTTCCTCCAACTATAGACAATGAAACACAACACCAGAGACCACTAACAATTGTGAATGTGGGTTGCTTTGTAGGTTTGCTTATGAGCACTTTGGTTTTTGCTGCATGCATTATGTTATTGGCTGGTGTTCTTGGTTATTTTTTCCTGCTTTGGAAATAATGCCAAAGACACCTGAAATAAGATGTTGACAAAAATAAGTTTCATCAGTCATTAGGTAGGAAATTCTTGTGCAAATTGCTGAAAAAACAACACAATGACGGCACAGAATGAGCAAGCGGGTGATGAAGTGCAGCAATGCTTGGTTACATTTTTTTTTTTTTTTTTCTTTTTTTAAAGTAGTGTGCTGTTTGAACCACAGCTGAATCACCTTCATGAGCGTCTCCTCCCTTTTTGGCACACTTAAGTTCAAGGTGACTTACTAATTCGAAACAGGTGCAGGCAAGATAAAAAAAAATAAAAATAAAGAAAGCCCTCAGCGTGCCTGATGAATATGCCATTTAACCGGCATGAATCTCGATCACGCACCGTGCAGCATTACAAAAATGGAGCCCGGTGAATCACGCACACTTGGACAGCCCAGTAACTGCCTTATAAGCTGCCAACCCTTCGGAGGTGACGGTTGTTTCCCCTTGGGGAGATGTGTGACACATGAGCTCACCGCTGTGGGCCTTAAACTTGCTTTCAAAGTCCAAAAGCTCGTTTGCAGCTCACCTTTCAAAGAAGTGTGACCGTTGAGTCCGTCACACGACGGGAAGAAATATATCATGCTATTGCAGAAAGATCATTTAAGAGAAAGACAAAAAAAATGCTTGGATCAATGGCACTTAACATGGTCTCTCTGGTTAATGGCTTCAAAACGGTCGCAATAACTTTATTGTTAAAAGGTAAACAAGGGTTCAGTGGGATTCAACCTCCTGCAGAATTAAAAACTCTGAATTTGTATTTCCATTATCCTTTCTTTTTTTTTATATCTACTGGACCATTTATTGGTGGGTTGCTTTTAATTTGTGGCACCTTAAAGTCTGGGTCACTCAAAAGCAGTGTTTCCCCCAAACGTATTTTCTGGAGACACGAAAACCCCCCGCGACCCAGTTTCAAATTACTTCAGTTTCGGTTTGCAAATCCAACCATGCGGGTGAGGGAGGACTTTCTCATTTCCCAGTTTGTGCATACTCCATTCCTTTTTTTTCGCCTCGCGAGCAGGAAGAGGCGAGGAAGAGACACGAGGACGGAGGAGTCGAGGCAACAGGCGTTAAACAAAATGAGACATCCCTCGCCTCAGAGCCGTCCTTTTAAAAGAGACGTCAACGAAACACAACGCGAGGCACAGCTGCGTCAGCTGTTTGTTGTTAGTTTTTTTTTTTTTTTATCTCATTCAGATGAGCATAACAACTTAAACATTTACTTCAATTCAATTCAAAATGTGGTATATTGTGAGGATAATGTTTTTAGAGGACTAGCCATGGGAAGGACTTGACAAGTTTCATATAATCACACTATTGGGGATCTGGGTGATTCCAACAAAAACAGTCCGTTGAGCCAGAATGTAAAAGGATGGAGGATAAATGTTGATGATGTCCGCTTGTGATTCGGTTTGGTAGTAACCTGCATCTCCGTTGGCTCTGCAGGTGGCTGATTAGCGTGATCTTGAACACCCGTGGGTCCATGTGTTCCTGGGTTACATGAGTCCTTGCTGCAGTCCAATCCAAAGAAATAGAATGAGAGTAGAACAGACATTCCTATTGAAATCACGATAGTAGGATGGCCATTTGTCACCGTAACAACAATCGCCATTTTCTTTTTAGGCAGTCAAATGACCACGGCAAACCGTTCAATGTACGCTCTACTCGTACTCGATTTCTTTATCCTTCACTCACACACAACACAGAATTTTGGGGCGGAAACACACATTCAAATGAATAAAACATTCTTTGTCAACCGTTACCCTTGGAGTGTCTCCCTTTTGTTGTAGCCTCTCGGGAGGTTCAGGAAGACTCCTGAATTGCTGATCCTTTCAAGGGCGACCCGGCCGGTGGGCATCAGAGTTTTTACTTTGCAATTTCGGAGTAGTTACTATATGGTCCCCTCGCAGCCGCAGACAGCACAGAGCAGAGCGCTGCCCGTCAGATGCAGTCTAAATAGTAGTATCAATATTAAGAGTGGATGTGAACGGCCCCTCACAATGTAGATGATCCCCGTTTTTTTTTTTGTCGTCCACAAACCGATTGGGTGACTACGTCCACTTCTTATATACAGTCTGTGGTTAGTATGCGACAAGGTAGAATGAGAGTGTTGGACGTGCTCTTACAACCTGAGGTGGCAGGCGGCAGCAAGACATCTGAAAGTGTCTCGAAGGTCAACAACATCGTCAGATTCTCTTTTATTAGTGGAACATTTTTAATCAGCTCACAGCATAAAAGGCCTCTCCAGCTCAAAGTCCTTGGCTGAAGAGAGCTGAAACCAGAGTGTAAAACATTCTGGTTTCAGCTGTCCTCTGCTGGGATTGCAGGAGTACAAATGCTGGAAAAAGATCCCAGAGTCCCACGAAATGTAAGTGTGCCAAAACATTTTCTGATAAGAAAGAATAAGAGTTGCATAGCAAGATACTATTTACCGATAACAGGAGGTAGTCCAGTGTGTTGCTCTGGAAACAAAGTGCACATCACATGATGTGATCCAACATAAACACATAAACACAACATCTAGCTGAGGCAGAATAGACAACCCTTCAGAAGATAAGAGACCCAGCCCCAACCAGAGTCAATGCCTCTCCCATCGTGACATCATCCGATGCCCTGAAGCCACACCCCCTGTTCAACCTCGCATTGGTGGCTGTTAGCAGCCATCTGACAGAATAATGACAAGATGGTGACAAAGGTCAAACATCACGGTAGAATAAAAGACAGAGGTAGTGGGAGCAAGACGGAGTGGCAAATGAGACCGATTTGTGCCTTGCAAAGAGTAAAAGGGCGGCGGGGCCACATCAGTGAATCGGTTTATGTGCTGTCTGTGAATGGCAAAAGACTTCTTAGTCACGTCACTTACTTGCTGCTCAGTGTGCAGTGTGTGCTGTCAGAGTCGAGCAGAAAACCTTATATTATGCCATGTATTTGACAGGGCACCATCAGCTTGCTGCTTCCTGTCCAGACGAACAGGTGATCACTACCTGGGACTTCTCTTGGGTGTAGATTACAACACGGCCAACTTCATGAGCTGAAGTTTGCTCCTGGAAAAGCATCGGGTTACTGGTCCCCGCTGTGTGCCTGAAAAAAAAAAGGATCCATGCCTTAATTTTTCAACTTTAACTCTCAATGTGTTTAAACAGAGTTTATTGGCGACTTGAGTTTTTGGTCAACCAATCTTTCGATTCACAATTCAATTTACAATTTTTATTGAAGTTTGACATACCCGAGGTCAATTCAAGTTTTCAGTTTCCCAATTCAAATGTACAATAGTTGAACTTTGCCCGTCCCTCACAACAACCATAAAGAACACATTTTTATGTCAAGTTGAGGTTTCTACTGGTTCAGCTGCTTTTCACTTTCAGCTTGCCAAGTACTGTACATTAAACCAAAAAGCCTCGGACCCATAAAATACTTACAGTACTGGAGCTAATCGCAGATTACAGCTTCTCAGGAGAAAATTGCCACTAAATTGGTACATGTAGCTCTGTGACTCGGTGAGAAACTCATCTTTTTTTCTTCTGGGATGGAAGCTTTCTAAAGTCAGCACATCTGCAGCTGAAACCTGTATATTGCAGCTCCTAATACAATTATATTGTGATTACAGAAATACTCAAGAATCATTAAAATATTTAAAACAATGCTAATGTACAGACAACTTCATATGTATGTAATATTTTTCTTCATAATCAAAACCAATGCAAGTTAGTTTTATTTGACTTGCTCGTATTTAAATACCAATAAATTGAATCAGTAATTTAGACCACCTGGAATTTCTCCATTTTAATATCATATTGTGAAGAATATGAACATTAAATCATTTCTTTCCAGTAATGATCTGCTCACATAATAATACAAAAAAATCCTCATTACAAACATCTATACAGACATGGTTCAGTGAACCACGCTCAGGGGCCATAATTAATTAAAAATAGTCAACAAAAGCAGCTCTGAGGCAATGCTATTTTCGTGTAATTATCATGCTCAGGACTTTTAGAATAATGTTACAGTGACGTGACAGTGATCGTCCAACAATAAAACCCCCCAAGAGGACAGAAAAAAACGACTGTGATTAGCATTGCTGTGTTTAAATGTGGAAGTCCCATCAAGGTTTGTGTACAGAGCAGGCTCCTTCTTTTCCAGCACATTTCATTTTTTAGACGCCAACCTTTAAACACATGGGTGACGAAATATTTACTCTATGTTCTTTAATATTAGAGTGACTTGAATTCTTCTTGGTTTACAGGCAATCTTGCAGTTACACCTGATTGCAGGAACCAAGTGACACTGCTTCTGCGTTTAACCATATAAGCGAACAAAAGAGTCAAAGGGTGGATTATGCTACAGGAGGCGCTCAAAGAGTTTTCTATGAATGCTTAAAATATCTTTTCCTCAGGGAAAACCTGTCATTGTTGGAGTAAGGTGACAGCAGCCACTCTCCTTTGTGAAGAGGTAATCTACAGAGTTTTTACAGGCAACTTTCAACTCTACAAGATGAGTGGATTGTCACTGAAACTTGCTAAACTAGGAGATACATTCATAAAATACATGACAGGGTGTCCTGATATATAAAAATATGGTAGAGTATCATAGCCATGTATCTGTGTTCAAATTTTCATATATTTTTCTTAAAGAAATAATTTAACACTTTGGGAAATATTGCAATTTCCATAGATATGAATCTGCTGCCCTCAATCATCGATCTAGCTCAATGTAAGAACGTGAATATGTTTTTAAGTATGTAATTTATAGAGCGCTTTAAAAAGCAAACAGGTTTGGCACCAAAGTGCTTCTCAAAGAAAGAAATATATGCTCACAAAAACAAACCGAGACAAATATGTGCATAGATAAAGGAAATAAATAAAGGAAATAAAAAAAGCAAATAGAAAGTTTAAACCCAATTTAAATCAAGGAAATAGGATTAAATAAAAGGACAACACACAGTTAAACATAATGAAAAGCCAGAGAAATAAAGTGGATCATAAGTGTTTTTCCCCAAAATGTCTTTTCCGTTAAAAGTTTGTTTGTTGTGAGTCAGTGTTTGGCCAGCGAGAGCCTATAACCGCAGCAACAACTGCGGTTTCATAGACGTTACCCACTGATTCAGAACAGTGGTTTAACAATCGACAGGAACTATGTTACACTAATTGAGTGGACACCTGCCAGCCAATCAAACGGCTTCTGTGTGAGGAGTAATACGAAAAGGGGAAGAGCGGAATATGTTACAGCTGATCGCACATCATGCTCGTGCACACCGCTAGTAACAAAAAGCAGCAGAGGACACAATGTGCCGATTCCTGGATCGCTCCAGGCCCTCATCCACAACACACACACACAAAGTGATGTGTGTGTATCCATCAAAACAAAAACTGTTAACACACACACACACACATTCTATCATGTACCATACCCTGTCTGGCATTATCATAATTTGTCACTTGGACTTTCAAATAATGGTTCACATGGACGGAGGGGCGAGCAAATCGCTTCATCAAAGTGGGGCATTGCAGCGAGTGTGTGGGAATCGGCCCCAACGGGGAAATGTCCCAGATGTTTGGGTTTTGGACGGTGACTATGCAGAGGGGGTGAGACTCCTGGCGGTTGGCGCAGGTTGGTTCGCTGCATTCGGATGGCCTCATTCCTGTCAGAGCCACAGCCGCACAAAGTCCGTCTGGAAACCCTAAAAATAGCCCCAGAGGCAAAGACCACGTGGAGAATCGGGCTCTTTAGCAACTTAACTGAATGTGACCTCGACATATTCGGCTAAGTTGCACTGTCATACATTGTGATCTTGGCCTGAGGATAGAAGACTGAAAAAAAAATCTTCCATAACGACTTTGGTGTTTTTTTCTGGGAGAGCCGAGTGCTCGACAGTAAAAAAGCTCCAGCCATCCCCCGGTGCTCCTCTCGCCTGTGTCTGAGTCACGTGCTTGTTCCACAGGTCACTCTTCCTGATCATTAAAACCACTCCGCAGCATTTGAGTTTTCGATGGCCCTGAAGAAACGGTGCCTGCGCCACCAGCCATCTGCAGCCCTGATTGCCTTCAGCTCTCTTTCTCCCAGGTTTTCACAGTTGGCTATCCTCCCCATTGTCGCCTGTTTCATCCCGTCTCTCCAGGAACAGCCAGCTCTCGAGTGTGCACGCCGCAGACAGACGGCTGTGGAAAAATGCTCAGCCGGCCCGAGCATTGTCGCTACAGTGGTTTCCAGAAATGTGTGCTGCTTCCTCGGGTCAACTTAAGATACACAATTGGTGTTCGTGGGGCGGAGGCAGCAGCCTTCACCCCGCTATTCTGCCTCCCCTGCAGATTGTGTCTGTTTCATACTTCACTGCCCGCTTGAAGAACCTTCTCCACTCAATGTCACATTGCCTTTCATCCGGATAATAAACTGAATAGTTGGGAAGCTGTTAAAGTTCTTTCTTCTGCCGTTCCCTGTCCCAGTCCACCACGGATCCTGCTGAGCTTCATCCTGCCCCTTTTAACTTTCTGCCACTTCACTTTTAAGGGATATTTCTGAAAAACTTTGTTTTTTTAACTTAAACGTGGGCAGTAAGGGATAGATTGTGGGAGCCATAGGCAACCCTGGAAACCGCAGACTTCCAATATCAGCCTGAAAATGGCACCATCTGACTGACGGATAACGTCGGGAAAGAAAATCAGTGCTGGGTGCGACACGTTTGTTCTGGGTACTGTGTCATAGTTTAACATATCCTCACACAACAGTTTGAATGATATCTTACAAAAAGTTACTCCTCATTTTTGTGCATTTTCCTATGAAAGTCAGCCACACGTATCAATACAGTCTTTTCAAAATAAACTTCCGTCTTCACAGGAAGTAGGAAGAGTAACAACTCAGTAAGGCTTCGGAAAAGATCATGAAATACTTGGTTAGGTTTAGGAGAAAATTGTTGTTTGGGTTAAAATAACTACTGAAGTACGCAAGTTCCGCGACAAATAAATCCCTGTTGACTTCTCGTTTCTCACGGGGAACAAACTGCGGCCTCCTGGCTGAAGGCTCGCTGTCTGTTGCGGCCTTTGTACTTCCTCGTTCATGATTACGTTAACGTACAATATAATTTTGTGCATTTTTTTTCATAGATTTAGCTACGAATGCTGGATGAGACCAGCCTGCACAGTAAAAAGATAACGCATTGATTGGATTTCATGCTCAGAATTCAACGTAAGTGGAACAAACTTGTCCAAATAACAACGATAGATTCCATCCAGCTTAGGACACAGACTTTACAAGCACAAAACAAATAAAACCAAATCATGTACAATACATAAACTATAAATAGCCTGTAAAAGATGGCATCTATAGAAAAAAAAAGTGTACTAAGCACTGGTTTAGAGAGTGAATAACTCATGCTCTGTGTAAGCTGATGTTGATTCGGGTGGCTGATGGATTTGTGTGGAGAAAAGTTTTTTGTTGTGAAGTTACCAACATGTGTGGTGTGATTTACTGGCGTGCATTGCTGCGTCTCCTATGCAGCCGAGATCCATTTCATTGACCGAATCCTGTATTGGCAAACAGAACGGGTGCTTGTGAGTGCACCTTTGCCCCCCAGTGCAGCCATCCAAAACTAAAGTATGTGTATAGCATGGATTTCATGAGCCACTAGGTTGAGGTTAAGACGGCATCTGTGCTCACAGGCCTCTGTCCTGAAGCCGGGATCGATGGCAGCCTCATCTCTCATCTCTCTGAGAGAAAGACACTGTTGAAGTAAACACTGGAGAGGCTGGAGTTTATGTGTTGCTGTGCATGTTCTTTACGGATCTATAGCTGTGTCTGAAAGCTATATGCACTATACACTATGTTTTCCAATTTATTGCTGTAATATTGTTGAGCGCTCTCGTAAAAGATGTTGACAGCAGGGGCTACATCTAAGGAGCATCGGCGGGCTGTCCGTGATTTTATTTAATTGCATTGTTTTTTGAGGATAAACTGTCACAAGTAAACCTACATATTATAAGTTTAAACTGAGTGAAACTATTAAGGATGAGAGTTATGATTCGTTTTAGTCCGGCTGCTTATGAGATTCACTGATATGTTAGAAGGAGCTGTGGTAACGTCGATGTGTTTTCTGACAGACTTGAATTCATCTGATTAAAACTTTGAATGGGTGGAACTCATCCTGTTGTTCTGTTGTTTACTTTGTGTGTACATGTTCATTAACAGCTTTCCAAGTCACTGGATACTCCTGGTGGTAAACTCTCACTCTCAAAACATTCCTGGAGCCACCACTGACCTAAATTATGTCAAAGTTGGAGATAAAAAACTTTTAAGGACATAATTTTCTCTTCATAAAAATGGTGTTCCTCTCACATCCATTGACATCACAGCATGAATAGGGAGGCGACAAATGAAAACACCTCTGTTGAAGGAGTTTAGTAAAAAGCAAACAAAAATCCAGTTGTTGTCCAGTGTCGAAGAATGTTAATTTAAAACCTTACAATGTGTAGACTGATACAAAAATAATCGTCTTAATCATCACTCATGACCCACTGGAAGTGTGTGGTTGTGTCTGCAGAGACCCTTTCCTTATTTTTAGGTGTGAACTCAGAGGAGCAGAAAGGCCACATCAGCATGAAGCGTTCCCCGGGCTGCATTCATTCAGAACGCTGCACCTTTCCGCACAATTGGACGGTCTGGATTTTATATTTTGTGCTTTAGAATGTGTCGCTCTCTCATTGAGCCGGAGAGTAATGATGAATTTTAAATGCTGAAAGCAATTGAAAATGTGACTATATTTATTATCTATTGGGGAAATACTCTTATTTGCTTTTGAAAGAAACAAGTATAATATGAGAAGATTAAGGTCAGTCCCATGTCTTTGTGTCAAGTACCGAACAAAAATGTGTTAGCATAGCGAAACGACTGGAGACGTGATCGGAATAATTTAACATTATGTCTCTGTAACAAAACTGTAAATTTAAATGCGGGTTACTTGCTGGAGCTTTTTCTGACAAAACAACAACAACAGCGCTTGCTGAAGTTTAACCATCACATTCAGGTTGCCAGGTTTGGTACCGTTGACTGGATGGATGGCTTAAACATGCTTGTTTTTTTGTAGTTAAACGTAGTGACCATGATGCCACCTATTAGTTTGTGGACTGCCATTCAAGCTGTACTGAAGAAGACTGGAATAACAATCGAATGAAGGAAGAACAATCGGACTTCTTTTTGCAACCAGGAGTCGCCCCCTCATGGCCATTAGAAATAATGCCGTTTTAAAAGACACTTCAGCATTAATTGGCTTCACTTTCAGACCCGGAGGTTACAAAACAATACTGTGAGCCGTTTGTTGACTACTGAGTTCACTCCGTCTGTTCGTGAGTGAACGTTTACGTTTGTATACAAGACAAAGGAATGAACATGAAAGAGAGTTAGAAGTGAAGTGAAGCAGATGAATCGGTCCTGATCGTTAACCTGACTCCAAATACCTGAAGTCCTCATTCATAAAAGATGCAACACCGAGACAGAGGCTTTTGCAGTGCACATGAAACCATTCTGTAGCATTAGCATGAATTATTACTCACTGTGGTAATGACATGCATAAAGCACATTCTGATCTCTCTCTCTCTCTCTCTCTCTCTCTCTCTCTCTCTCTCTCTCTCTCTCTCTCTCTCTCTCTCTCTCTCTCTCTCTCTCTCTCTCTCTCTGAGGGGCCTCACACAGGGAAATATTTTAGGAAGGGGCCTTAAACACAAAGTGATGCAATCCATCCGACACATCCTTCAATAGGTGTGATTGGAGAAACTCACTTTTTTTGCCCGTGCTTGAAGCCTCTTCCCTCTCTCGCAGTGCCTGGGTGATGAGGGTGCAGCGAGCATTAAAGGGCTGCTTTGAACAAAAAGATTCGATATGAAAAGGAATGGGATATTAGGCGCCATGAAGGGATCGTGGAGCAGCAGCTCTCCCTCCCTTGAAGCTGTCATATAATTAGATAAAGGTAGACGCTCCGCTGCGAGTCCATCCCCGTTGAGAATTTCCCGCGACCCACGGGTCAGCCCACCGATAGAACGGCGGGGGGAATGCAAGATGTTTCTACCTTCATGTCAAGGTGACATCACCTCACAACAATGAGGGGAAAGAAAAGAGGAGAGCGCTCGGAGAATATTGGATGAGGATAATTTGATGATAAAAAAAGAGAAGGCAGAGGATATGAGGACATGTCTGTAAGGTAAAAGCGGAAACATTGAAGTTGTCACACTTCTTCCCCCCCATGCAGGCAGCCTGCTGCACTCTACAAGGCACAGTTTAAAAACAAAGTAAGGGGTTATGCTAACCTCTATGGCATGAGGTTTATTTTATTTTTCATCAACCTCTCCAAACAATAAAGTCAGAAGTTATTCATAAAAGACATGTGGGGAGGCGAGGTGAATGAGGAATATTTGGTTAAAAATGTCTTGACATCTGTAATCTCTCACATCTCGGCAACTGCAATCGATGTAATGCTCAGTGAAATATCTTTATCTCAAAATATAAATGTTCTTTGCCTCAAGTTAGGCACCCCCGTGCAGTTCAATAAATCCCAACTTGACATGCTTTAATAAGCATAGGTGCGCATTTTCCACTTTCAAATCATTCGCCTCATTCTGACCCAGTTTTCACAAAACCGTGTTTGATGGACTGACAGGCTCCTCTGCTGCACACAAAACTGCTCGGAAACTTGTAGAATTGCAGGCAACGCAGGCAACGCAGGCAACGCAGGCAACGCAGGCCTTTGGGCGATTGTTTTCTTTGGATAAGTGATGTAAAATCCTGGATCTTCAGCAGGGCAAACCTCGCTGAAAAATAAACCTAAAAACTACTCTAAAGCACAGTCTTTCATTTCACTTTTTTTTTTTTTTTAAGAGTCAGTTGAAATGTGAACTTGAGCAATAACAAAACCCAGAACAGACAAAAAAATTAACGAACTAAATCAGGACGATATGAGGGTGCTTTGCTGAACTGTGTAGGAGGTTGCATCTATGGAATGATGGAGCATTCATTTAAACATTTACCCTTGAATGAGCTTAATATCTTCACAGTGCTGGCAGTGGTGTGCTAGAAAACACATCCATCCCCAGTTCCCATAAAAATGATCTCTTATTTATTGCTGTTTTACTTAATGATGTTCTGCTGCAGATTTTTGTTTTTGGTTTCTTGTTTCTGTGATTGAGAAAAACTTGATGCGCAATAATTCAGAATTTCTTTTCCCAAGATCATAAGAACATGTCTTCTTCTTCTATTCATTTATTCGATCATTGAATATACATGATATATATTAATTAACACACACACACACACACACACACACACACACACACACACACACATAAATACATACGTGTGAGTGTGTGTCTGTATATATACAGACACACATATCTATCTATCGATATTATATATACATACATACATACATACATACATACATACATATCATTACTGAATATCAAGTAAACAAATACACACTTGGTAGGAAACATTTAACATTACACAACACAACAACAGCTGTAGATGATAATTGCGATGCAGAGAAATGTATGATATTTCTTTTCTTTCAAATCGATTTCCATGTCACAGTTTTAGGTAAAAAAACCTCAGTGGTTAAAACACAAGAAAGCAATCAAAAACATGATTCCCTGCATTTCAATCAGGAGGGACTTTTGTTTGGAGCTGAAGTAGGCCACCGTAGGCAGGCGGCAGCTTAACCAATGGCACACTAGCAATAGGTTTTTTTTAAATGTTGAAGTGCCTCTCATGCACATGCCAAATGACCTCCTTCACAGTAATTGGCAGTTTGCAGCTTGTTATTTACGGTAGTTTGATTGATTTTATTCCCCACCCACATTCCTTGAAGACCCGCCCTACTGAGTCTCTGATTAGCTACTCGTTGCCTTCTTTGCAGAATTTGATGTCGATTGCTGATGAACAAGATTGCTGGTTAATGATTTTCAGATGTGGATGTTTTCTTAAGAATGGCAGCCTTCTTGTATAGCGCTCTCATATGTAATTAGTATGTCCTCATTACAGAGAAATATCTTTATTTATCCACGTTGCCTATATGGATGGAATGAAATGACCGATCCGTTGGAGATTTGATGTGGTGTCATAATTAAACTTAACGTCAACCTTTAAGTTGATATGGCACACTGATTAACAAGAACAATTAGAGAATGGCACTTCGTATCAAAAAGGTTGCCGATCCCTGCTTTAGAGTCAACAATAATTCATTACTAGTTGCACAATAAGATGAAGAGTCTTTTAGGGCAATCAGACCCTGTGGTGAATATTAAAGCAGGTGGTGATGGATTTCTCCAGGAATATTTCCAACCGGAGTTGAGGTGGTGTTGGTGGTGGTGTTGGTGGTGACGGGAGTTGGCTGAAGATCCAATTAAGTGATGTGGAGCATGATATGATGCAATCTGGAGGTGAATGGGCTTGAGGGGGTCGCAGTGGTTCGTACCGAAGTGACAGCTGACAGCAGCAAAGAGGAGAGCAGCTTTAACATTTGACAGCAACGATTTGATTGGCTCAGGGAAACTATGGCAACAATCTGGTTGGTTTAACAAAGAGAGCGAACAACGATAGTGAGCCGATAGAGATTTGTGAATGAATGGGAACTGTTAACGTGACTGTTGATTGTTAAATCAATCTTCAATTGTGACAGATCAATGTGCCAAATTTCTGACAAATTGACCCCGCAGGGATTATTGATTCTTATGAGACAAAAGCACAGGGGAAACTAATAACATTAGCAATTTATGAGCCCCATTGAGCCATGCCAATTAGCAAACAGGCATCATAGCACTAGAACTGCATCCTTTAAATTGAATGCGGTCCTCATTAATGGTTAATTAATTTTATCTGCGGTTGTCAGAATGTCCTCTGTGAAGAGGTCCAAAGGCACAGACTAAGATAAAAAAAAAAGAGAATGAAAGAAAGCCTACAGAAACAATAGGGTGCCACTGCACCTTTGATGCTTGGTCTTTTAATAATGATCAAAAGTAGACTGTAAGATCTCTCACACAAGGGAGTGAGAACCATGACTTCTCTCACTAAACTCACTGATCTCACCCCTTTTGTTCTTAAAAGTTTGCCTGCCTCAGACAGCACACGGAAATAGAAAGCTGAAATAAAAGTGACCCATCATGATTGTGGCTTCGTATGGTTGTGTGGATACAAATCAATCTGTTATTGTAGTGAGAGAACCCTGACTCCCGTTGTTGCAGTGGAGTCTTACTTGAGTAGGTGTTGCTTTAGGGGGGAAAGGTTCGACATAGATACGCACAAGACTGAGCCAAAAGACTTATGTGGGTAGTGTTTTCACATGGCCCTGCAAGAGGGGATCCGTCTGTGTTTTGATTGTCTGCCTTCTAAGTTTAGGCAACTTAAGTACTTGGTTAAAGTTAAGGAAAGTTTGTGGTCAACCCAATTTGGAAGTTAACGTGTTTTCCATATTAATGTTACATCGTTTACACTTCTTAGTTTACACACTTATTTAAAGCCCAACCATGATGTGTTTTTTTTTACTATTTTTGTTGGAATTAATTAACAGTAACCACATGTTTATTGCATTATAGATTGAAGCGCTGGGCTGCCCAGTGTATAATGAAGTGAGAGCAGGTGTAAATGGTAAATGAACTTGTACTTATATAGCTCTTTTCTAGTCTTCCAACCAGTCAAAGCGCTTTACCACCACCATGTCATTCACTCATTCACACAGGGGCTACCATGCAAGGTGCCACCTGCCTAACTAACCAACTCATTCAAGTTGGACAGTGGACACATCGACATGGACCGGAGGAGCCGGGGATCGAACCACCAATCCTCTAATTGAGGCAGGATGACCTCTGACCCACAGTCGACCCTTTGAATTGAACCGAGCGTCAGTATGAGACGGATTTGTTGACAATGTTACCTACAAGCGTCAAGTCATCCTTTACTTCACGTGGGACATGAACCGTGGTCTCCTGGGTGAGAGTCCTGTGTTTGCCCATCGTGGACTATTTTCGATTGTTGTACTCGTTATAATCGAGTGACTTTCAAAAATCGTCTCCAGATATGTGACTTGTCCTGCGTAACGCTCCTTGTACTACGTCACTTAATCTGACCGAATGCAAAAACGTTGTTAGTCAACATATCCATGGTTTGCAGAATCGTACAATTCCAACATTTTTCCTGGCGACTGGGCTGAACTAAAACACACACACACACACACACACACACACACACACACACACACACACACACACACACACACACACACACACACACACACACACACACACAGCTGTTTTCACTTTTTCTGCCTGATTAGACTCCTGTTGTGTGGGCCTGAAACCACTAATTCCCTCTCTTTACTGTTTACTGTTTTGTTTCACCTCAACCTGTTTCACAAGCTCAATATGCCGTTTAGCATGCCTGTTTAAAACATAGTGGAAACTCGAATTTCAAATTAGCACATGGTGTTTTTGGTGACTTAATTTAATCCACAGCATACGTAGCGCCAACCAACCTCAATTTGAGCACGGGACTAATCAACCAGAATAACTAAAGACATTTGTGTGAATGGGGAAGGTGCTGGAGGATTAGCGAGAGAACGCCTTCACGGTTAAAAGGAACACAACATTGACTTCTGGGAGAAAACTGGACTTTGTGCCCCGACCTTTTCACTGCAGCTTTTGCTAAGCGATAACAACATCACACTAGTTTCTGCTTTGGTACTGAACCGAAACAAGTTGATGTTTTAAAAGCTGAATTTTCGGACAATGAAAATGAATTCAACCTAGATAACAGTGTAAAACAGTTGTACGGGGTGTACCTTTTGTGTGAAATCTTTTCATAATAATCAATAAAAACAGGAATTATTTGAAATTATTACCAGCAAAGGGATACTCTAGGACCCTTTTATTATTAGAAGCATATCGCAAAATGCTCAAATGTAATTAAGAAAAACTATTCCCTGTGTCAGAAACCAGAACTATCAGTTTTGTATTGTCTCAGAATCGAGCTCTGCTTTTCGTGGTCCCCTTATGGGAAATGCTCATATAAGAGATGTATGCTGGCTAAGATGCAGCAGTTTCTCTACTGCGACTATGAAATGCTGGAAACCCCTTGTGGATATTCGGTGCTGTGTACTCCCCCCTCCCTCCCACACTAACAGTGTACTCAGTAAGTCAGACATTCGTGGGCATGGGTTATGTCAAGCCTGCCTCCCTCATGTGTTATCCTGCATCAGAAAAAAAAGCAGCTTGGCTACAGCTGGAGAAATCCATCTAATATGAACTAAGATAAATGCTTCAATTTATCATTTGAAGGTACTGTTGCGAAAGCTGAATAAGGTGGCCACTCAGTGTCCGCGGGTCCTGGCGTATTTATTTATTTTACATAATTGGAGCCATTGTTTGTCGATACAGCGTGGTTCACTAAATGCTGAATGGGTTGTTTCAAGGCAACAAGTTCAGTTGTTCCATTAGTGTTTGATTGCCGGTACAAAGCCCATCGTTACCAAGATTGATGTTGCACTTGGACATTATTTTCTTGAGATCGGGGCAGCACCTGAAGCTAGGATTAGATGCAGTGTCAGTATGGCGGTGTGTGTACAGTAGTTTGTATTTGTATGTGTATGGGTATGTGCTGGGAGCAGAGTGTGGTGTGTGTGGTGCATAAACTGTGCACCCTGTAACCTTTGGTGATAAAAAGGTCTAAATCAGGCCTTACAGATGCAGCCACCTTGGATTTCTCCTCCCTCTGTGCCAATCTGTGACGGACCTCGGCTGTTAGTAGATCCCGAGACATGATATAGAGAACACGGGCCAACTCTTAATTTCCCTATGGCGCCATATGTGGAAACCAATTGCATCGGTTTATATATTCACCAGGTGGAGCAGTAATGATCGAAGCTGAAGTTGTAGTACTGTGCCTGTGCTTCCCTCACAGAACATACTTTTAATGAGTATTATCATATCGTTCTCATATCATGATATCATGAAGATGAGGTCATGAAATCATTATGCTGAAGCTTTTTGTAAAACATCGATAGATATTGTTGTTTTTATGTTTAAAATAGCTAGACAGCTGAAGGAGACACCCCTCCAGTTACTTATTATACCACCTATTCTGTCCATAAAAGCTGTAAGAGGTACATTATTAAACAGACTTAGCCGAACTGGATATATAAAGTAGATTAAAATGTAAATATTACTACGCAAAGCACAATAACTTTTCTTGAGTAAATGTGCTTAATTACATTCCACCACTGAAAAGCAGGCCTTATGCTTTTAAAATAAGTAAATAATAACTATTGACAACTGAGTGGAGGCAAACATTATTGAAGTTGAGAAACACACAGCCCTACAGTGGAATCTAGACTCTCCCTTTCAGGCAACAGGCGGAGGGGCGGGGCCATGCGGCTGGAAGTCGGCTGTAAACTGGCTGTCGGCCAACTTCTCGGTGGCTGCATCTGAAAGGAGATGCTACTATTTAATTCAAAGCCCTTTACAGTAAGAATAGAATTAGAAAATGAGCGGGGGCTACCAATGACTGCACTCTTTGATGCTGAAACATGACTAAATGATTGGAAGCCCACAGCCCCACAATTTTACAATATACTCTGCAATGCATCGAAAGTTATGATGCAAGACGGCACTAATTTTCCCAGCTCGATGGCTGTAATAATTCTTTATGCCATGGCCTTTCCATTCCGTTTCTACTTGACTAATTAAACAGCTGCCTTGTAAATTTGATAAAAAGGCAACCTTTTATTTAAAACCCTTCTTCAAATAAAGAAGCATCTCAACCGAAAAAGATTTGTGTTTCGCTGATGACCTTTCAACTCAACAAACAGGAGGAGGACTGCACACGGACTCGACTCTTTTCTACTTTTCTTTTTGAGTCAAAAAATAATAATGCTGAAGAAAAGCCCACGGTCTGTCAGGGTTTAACAAAATTGTTGGGTTTTAATCTACTTTATGTAGTTCAAAATATGCTTAAGCTTCATTTATCTGCATTCTTCCATCTCGGCACCATCTTGTAGTCCATTTCAGAGCTGTGGCAGACCTCATTCTTGATCGTAGGGGAAGCTGAGATAAATCAATCTGTATGTCAATAAAACCAAAATGAAATGTACAGAATTAACACTTTCATATCTAGCTCTTATTTTTTTTCAAGTCCATGTGGCAATAACCATTATATAAAAAAAAAGATGACATTGTTTAAGAAATAATTTTGAGTTCAGTTAAAAAGCAAATCAAAAGACATTGGACAGATCCAAATAAATGATTCCTGGTTATACTGCTCTTGAGGATAATGGGGTACTGACGCCATTTCTGCAACTTTAAGTGAGTGTCTTTCCAGACGATGGAGGGATTGTCCTTTGATCGTCAGATCCAAATAACTGTGTAAATGACCAGTGTATGCCACAGGTGTGTTTGTAGATAGTAACCACGTAATTAATGCAGCAATATTTCCATATGAGGCTCCGCGTCCTGCCCCATATGTCCTATATTGAAGCCCTGCTAAAGCCATGAAATGGGGAACAATAACCAGAGCTGTTAATTCTGTATGAGAGTCGTTCTGTCAAATAAAGAAGAAACGGTTCAATATGAAAAGCGTCTTAGCAGATTGAGATGTTAATATTGATATTGTAGTTTTATACAAAAGCATCAATAGCCAATGGAAAATAATGGTGATATCATTAGGCTATTTGATTAGGCCAACATTTGAATTGCGGAGTCAGAAAAATGTCAACATAACTATGAAGTGTAATTTATAAAGGGGTTCTCAAACTCAAAAGTGCTTCAAAGTAATAAAATACACCATTCATTAGTGAAAAACTTAGGCTTTGATAACTGCAGACTAATTGCACATGACTCCAATGACAGTAGGCGTTGTGTTCGTTCCTATGTAAGAATTCAAGAGACAAGAAAATTGGTTAATATTGCTCCTTGTTCAAGCGAGCGGCTCGTGCATGAGGCCCAGTGGGTCCTTTTCCTCCCGTGATGCTGCGGACTGCTGTGGGCTAATTGTGGTCACTTACTCACTTACAGATGCTGCTCGGATGGTCAGTGCTTATTCAATCACCGATTTGAATGCAAATTACACTTGGTGATTGTCCAGTCGCGTTCTTGCATAAGAATAATGTCTCACGGTGGTGGCAGCGCTATGTTTAATTGCATACTTTTATGCAAATCGAGTTCAGCCACAACCTCTTGGTTCAATAGTGATATTGCTGTTAAACATACAGTCTCTGAATACAGACAAGGGGGCAATTGTGGCCCCTGTTTAATGTGATGAAAGGATGCCAGAGAATAGGAAGTCTACAAAACTGCACTGTGGGATTTGGTTTCAAGTGTGTTTTTCTGGAAGGAATTCAATACCTTATTTAATGAAAACTAAATGGGCAAAAATTGCTATAAAACCCTTTTGGTACCACTAAGTGTGTACAGATGTCATATCGATGGCCAAAGTGCAATAACCTCCTATCTGCAAAATGATCCAGGAAAAGTGCAATAACCTCCTATCTGCACTTTGTATATTCTTCTTTCTTTTTGTATTTTTTTGTACTTTGTATTATGTATTGGGTATCCTTAACAAATAGCATTCTGCAAGAAAACAAGTTGTTGTTTTAAAAGTGAATTTTTCAGATAGGAGGTTTTGATCTTCGGCCATCGATATGTCTTATGAGGGCTCTAAAAAAATGTATAGCCTTCCAAGTCAGTATGTTTCTTCGTTGCTATATTTATTGAAATACCAACCCATTCTCATTACCAACTTGTCACACACTGACACTTGGTCAGGACACCTTGAGTCAACTTTCCGCAAGAACGGTCGGTTCAGCTCTGAGCAGGTTTCTCCTTGCAGCGAACAGAAATTCTCAAATCTGCTCAAAATACACCCAAACGCGTCAAACTTAGTTAGGTTTACGAATAAAGATTGTGGTTTGGGCTAAAATGTTGTCGTTTTAGAACGTGCAACTTAAGCCTCCTGGGTGAAAGTCCTTTTTTTGTTTGTCCCACCAGTCCTTTGTGGGCTTTATTGGTCTTTTCACTACGTCTTTGTGCGTCTAATAATAACAACAACGCGGATGGGTTTGCATTGGAAGTGTAGTCGAAACTAAATAGTCACAATAAAATATTCATAAAACATCTCTATATTCATACTCTTTTTTTTCTTTCTTTTTCTTCAACCCTGATCCTTGTTTTTGCTCTCTTCAATAAAGCCATCCCTCCATGCAATGCAGTGTTTTAGAGCAGGGGTTTTCAAAGTCTTTCAAAGAGATTGTGAGCCTAAAGCATATGAAGGCATGAAAAAGGTCTGTCCTAAGTATTTATTAGTTTCTAACTCTGGGAAAGTGAGAGAACCAGTAAAATTCCCCAAAACTACTTTATCTCAGAACTATCTTTTCAACCAAATGAGACGCATTCAGGCGATCCAATGTGATATTTCTTTGGTAAGTAATATAATAACTAATGTTTTTCACTTTTATTCACTGAGCCTCCACTGAACCTGTTTGGAGCCCCCCTGGGGAGGCCCGCCTCCCACTCTGAAAACCTCTGTTTTTGAGGATGCCACTCACACAACAGGCTGGGAAGACATGCTTTCAGTTGGCCTTAAATAATGAGTGCTGAAACAGCACTTTCTGGCTTTTTAAATCACACAGTTGGAGTGACATGATTAATCTCCATCACCGTATTTTTTGTGATTTACAACTGCTGCCTTGAATTCAATTTTAATCAGGAAAAATGAGCTTCCTCCCCATCCGTCTACATTCCAGGCGTGCAATATGCTTAAGCACCTGGTCAGCAGATTATCATCCAGGAGAGTATTTACAATGTCTTGATTTATCAGTAAGTAGTATGAAGCCTTAAAGTGCTCTTTCATATATAGTTAAATACCAAGTGATTGCCAGAGACTCTGCACCACAAAAAAGACATATTCATCTACTTATTTTGTTTTTGCTAAAGATTATAATCAGCATTTCACGAATGCTTTTCCAAATTACAGAAAGACATGACACGTTTTAGCACTTTCTTTTTAACTGATTGGGCCCTAAATGTGATAACGAGCAAAATCAAAATTGAAAAGAAATATTAAAAATGAAGATGGCTAGTTTTATTGTTTTTCCAAATGGGATCAACTTTTCCCATCAGAGTCGTTTCAGAAAGATTGGGAAAGACATTGTTTGGCTCACTGTAACTCAAGTATAGGAGTTAAGTACATTTGGGTTTATGAGAACAGTTGGATGTTTTATCATTGACTTGTTCCAGGACTAATACTCCTGCTACTATAGAAGAGCTGCCTCTTCTTACAGCTGGTTTAAACAGAGTAACATCCTGTTAACAATCCCTTTTGTGTGGTCTTTTCAGACATCAAAGGATTAAACAGCATAGGCGTAGCCTAGTTTTGGAGGGTGTTATCCAGGGAATGCAAACAGTTACTTCGGGGACACCAGTATGTAATTGGTATTCAAGGATTTATTTTCACAGTACGTCATTTATACTAGAAACTCCGAGATTCTGCGAAAACATTAACTTGTCTGCAGCTGGTTCAGACAATGCCGCATCCTTGGAACGCTGTAACAGGGGCGGGTTTGGTCTGCTGTGAGGCTGCAGCACTTTGTAAGGAGGCTAGAACAGTAGGCTCCTTGTTTCCATGGTAACCCCGCGAGTGTGTGAGTGAAAAGGAGGGTGCCACGGTGAAGATGCTTGAGGTGAGTTCATGATGCAAAATGATTTGACCACGTAATGTTCTACCCCAATATAACTGGGCCGGTGCTGTGGCATTTCAAATGTCTGAGCTGAGTCCCAGTTGTTTTTCTTATTTTGGCTTCCGGCTCGGCATGTGGCCCACGCTTACTGTAGGTTTCTCCTGAAATAATACTTGAGGCTGAAGGCTGCTAATGGTACATTCAAGGTGGGAGACTGACATGTCTGATGAGGATATCTTCATTTTTTTCCCCACTCCCTCATTATTTCAGAAAAGCCGAAGTGCTTTGATCTGTAAGAAAACCTCCAGAGAGTCGCGAAGTGCGCGTATGATGCATAATATATTTAAACTTACTGTAGCTTCTGAATCTCCAAAGACTTCCTTAGAAACTCTTATTTTCCTATGACCTCTATAAAACTAACATGCTTATTCCGTAGTTTAGTGATTTACGGCGTATCAAACATTGACTATAAACAGGTCAGATGTAAAATGATTGCAAAAGAAAAGGCTGTCAATGTCAAGATGCGACCTACTGGCCCAGGCACACTTTGCTCCGAAAACTTAAATATAGAACAATAAGTATTGTACTTTCCAATGTATTTGAGTTGTAGACCATTATTCAAGTAGATGTCAAGTATTAAATCTGAAGAAAAATTTTGTTAACTTGTGTTTGAATCTGCTGAGTTGAGGCAAATACAATGGGTTGCCAATTGTTTTCTGCGGTATTTACACATTTAATATTTTTCCTATGTACCTTTATGTAGACAAGGCTAAAAATCAAGAGTTCAGGGGAAATGTGAAACTCATCACTTGGATTCAGGTGTTGATCCAGGTCCCAAATAAAAAGTTTAAATGAATACTTGATGTTCACAGATTAAGACATTTCTAAAAGTGATGCAATTCAAACCTATTTTCAAATGCAAATAAGCACAACACTTAAATAGTCTCCTGCATATTTTTGCCCTTATTACATTTATCAAAGAGTGCCTAAAAAAGTAATAATAATCACACTTTCAACCCTTTTTTTTCTATGTGCTTTTGAAATCTGTGAAGAAAATAAGAACTAAAAGGAGAATTAAGAATCAATTACCTTCTTTGTTTAATTTAGGGGTCACATGCTAAAAAAAACCCTAGATAATTACTCTCATGTCAATCAGCTGTCAGACACTCAAAGGGCCACTGGAGTGCTGCTGTTTCATCCCTCTAGCTTTTGGAGAATAATGTGGCGATCCCTTGGCTTTTAAATTAGAGCATGGAAAATTAAGTACCACGCCATATTTTGTATCCACTCCCGTTGCTGCTTTTGCTGAACAAATGCCGGTGATCACTTGGCACCAGTGCTAGGGAGCAATACACTTTGCTTTATAGACATTAATGGGTGGCTTGATGTACCATCACCAGGCTGTGTAGATGGAGTTGTCTCAAAAAGCTTCCGGATTTTTAGCCGGGGGAAAGAGACCAAAGTACTTCAAAATTCCATCTGGAGGCAAATATAGCAGATGGGGATGTTTTGCAGTGACATTTATGTTTAAAAATGCTTTTCCCAAGGCCAGATTCAGCCATCAGGGTACCATTTTTATATTAATCAGTATTGTTCTGGGTGTGGAAGCTAAGATGAAAGACCTGAGTTTGAGGAGTGTTTGTTAAAGAATGGCCACCCAATAGCAGTGAAACATGGCATGGATGAGGAAAAAAGAAGAAGAAAGGGTAAAACAAACAACATTTTTTCATTTTTGGCCTTTCTATCCGTTTCTGCTTTCTCACGCTCCCACCCACTGCCGGATACAAGATGTGTGTTGTGTTGTTGTTGATGTTTATTGCACTATAGCTGCTGGCCATGTATTGTTGAAATCCCTCACCAACACAAAAATCCTTCTTTGACTTCCCACTAACATGCACCCGTAGGACCGAACAACACCAGCAGGGGCTGCACCATGAGACATTCTACCAAAGGAGACATCGAGCTGGAGGTGGTGGCAGTGGGAATTATATTTAGGATCATGGCAAGGACAAACCCTTGAAACGCCATTTCTAGAATTTAAAAAAAATAAATCATTATGGATTTTGCAGGAGGATTTAATTACTTATGTGGCCAACAGCCATATAGTTCTGAGCTGGAATCAAACACTTCTCCCTCAAGCGAGTGTGCAACAACTACTCCTTCATGGCCTCATTATGGAGCAAACTCCACTCCACTCCTCAGATAGAAACAAGATAAGTCAGATGAGACTTCACACCCCTAATGGATTGATGCTGAGGGCTTGTTCTGTCGTTCCACGTTGTCCTCAGCCTCTGTTGCAGCAATACGGCAAAGATTTATGTTTTTAGTTTTCGCGGCGTCAGGGAGAGATGAACAATGCGCTCTCTTCTCACCAAGTGTTTGATTGTAATTTCTGCGAGAAACTAAACACCCCTTTCTTTCTCACCATGTTATTTGTTTGATCTCTGCATCTGATTACAATACACCATGCTGCTCATACCAACACAAGCAGATGATTATCATAGTGTGGAATGCAAATATTGGGGATTTGTCATTTCCCTAACAATTATCCTTTTTAGAACTTCACTCCTTTTGTACTTTACCGACGGGTCAACTTGTTCTCTGACACACACAATATTTTGCTGCTTTTAAGACTGATGGACAAAATGCATTTCCATGGGTCTTTGGTTTAAGTGGTACCCTGACTTGATTTAAAAACCATTGATGTGTCTCAATACGCTGCAATTGCATGCTCGTTTCATTAAGATCAATTTATCAAATTCGGCTGTCTCCAGACATTTCTTTGGTATTCTGTTTGATCTGAGAAACCATTAGTTGTGCAAGGAAATGAAATGTCTCTTGGTAGAAATGTCTCCAGGAACGCAACATTTTTTTAGGTTTGGAGGTAGAGAGGTTCCCCAAAATACAGAATAGAGTTACTTATTTTCTGACTTTGTCACGCTTAGTCTAGTTTATTACAGATTTGACCGTAGACTACGATGTATCATGTGAATGTGATGGTCTTGTTTTGTCACTGGTATGAGCAAACTGAATTAGTGAAAAAAGCTCATCACAACATTCAAGTGGTAACAGATGTTGTTGATCTGGACGATTCTCCTCCTGTTCTTATTAGTGATGGACTATAACTACGTACATTTACTCAAATACAGTACTTAAGTACAAACTAGAGCTACTTTGTATTTCCATTTTATGCTACTCTTTACTTCTACACTTCAGACAAATATTACACATTTATGTTGAAGCGTAAGGGCCCCCCTTGGTAGAGGTCACCGCCTGTGCTTATAGAACTAGGGTTACATTATCATAACCTTCGTTTTAACTCACACAGGCTCCGCCCTCTGCTTGACTCTTTACGTACAGTGTGTGGAGCCTAACGAATGCATGGCCTGCCACAAAAATGACCCAAACATTTGTCTTATAACCTAGGCCACAACAGTGGAGATGCAGGGGCCCCCAACCAACCCAGTTAGTATGCAACTGAACTGGGTAGAGCCACATGGCCCAACCCTACAGGGGTAAAAAGACAAGCAGCACACCACATTCAAGTTCTTGATAATCTTGCAAGTTACCAGGTATTTTTTAGCTACTTTTTCAAGACCACTTAAATTACTTGTTGTTAATACTTGAGCTTTTAAGGGGGAACAAATACTCTCATTACTAATATTTTGAATTATCTTCAACAGTAATTAATCTGCCTGTACTCTCTGTTGGGTTGAGTAAGTCAGCAGTGCCCATACACATTAGCTCCTTTTGAGCATTATCAAATTATAAAAACAATCGAGATGTTTGATCTTGTTTCAAGTCATTGTAATTAATAGCCCACAGTGTGTTTATCTCGGGATGCTGAAAGCTGAAACTGGCCACGGAATTGGCGGATATTTACACTTGCATGAAACATATGAAGTAAATACAATAACAGCATTTCAATCAGGAGAGATGTCATAATTTAACAATAATTTATTACATATGCATAATTTTTGAATAGTGCAAAGTCTTTGGCGATTGGACTACATCCTGACGTAGGATAATCAAGGGGGAGTGATGCTGAGGTCAGATAAGGCCTAATCCCCCTGGAGTCCAGACACCGTTGGTGGTGATGAAGGGAGTTGCTGCAATCCGATGATGAATGAGGAGCGTGACTGAATGCTGACGGGAGGTGACTGGAGTGGAGGAGGGTCGCATCTGGTTTGAGCTGAAATGACGACTGACAGCAGAACATTTTAAAAGTTTGACAGCAACGCCGTGATTGGCTGAAGGAAACTGTGCAAAATCTGGTTGGTTAATTTAAAGTGATACGACCACAATCAGCTGATAGAGTAGTCACAGGGAGAATTAGAGACTGAGAGATTATGAATGAAAAGGAGTGCAAAGAGAGTCTTCCTGACTGAACTTTCGCTTAAGCTTCATATAATAACCCTTCAGTATGTTGCCGTTTTTTTTTATTCTTCTTAAGCCTCTGAAACACACCAACATATGAGCAAGCCATTATACAGTTTTGAGATACAAACAATAAGTTAGCTTGAAGACAAAACCGCATTTAGGTCTTGATTTGGCCGGTCCCCTTCTCTAAACTCTTCACCAAACATTTCCGATTTAGTCTGCTTCAGAGGTGGAACGAGCTTCTCCTGCAAATCAAACAGCCTTGAGAAATTAGAGTGCATGCAAATGGAAAACTTAAGAAGATAACATTATTGTCCATGTATACATGGCAAATTCTCTCTGTGACTTTTTCTGGAATTGAGGGTTTCCTGTGTTCAAGAGGCGGCAGTAATGATACACACAGAACCTCCAGGTACATAAAGGGTTCACTTTAGCAGCCAGTGAGGCAGACAATTTGCTTCTCCAACATTGAGGTTTTTCAACAAAAAAATATGCTTGCATCCAATGATTGTCTTTTATAATTGGTCTTTTAAATGATCAGAAAACTAGAAAAAAAGGTCCACATTTCCAAGAGCCCAAGACTTGGTTCTTTCTTTTTTTTTTTTTTTTTATTGCACTCCACAACTCAAAAGATATTCATTTTCTATAATGGAAGACAAATAAAAAGCAGCGGCTCAACACATTTGAAAAGGTGGAACTGTCAAATTTTTGCCGTTCCTGCTTAAAAAAAAAAAAACAGCGATTCGGTGAACTTTGGCTTGCACCAATCACAGAAGAGTGTATTCTTTGGTATCACATGATTGCATGCTTTTCTGGGCAGAGCTTGTCTGAAAAAGGTTTTGTATTTATTCTTAGTCAAACTGGGTCATGGTATAAAAAGGCGTTTCTTTAAATATCCCTGTTGACCGTCGGTGTCTGTTTGACTTCTCAGAATATTCACGCGGGTGCAAAACAGACGTTTTTTCTGATAAGAAGGCATCTGTTTGCAATGGCTTGAGTAATTTGTGAAAAATAGAGACACGCTGTGCATCACACATAGATGTGCTCATAGTCGCTCGCTGAATCACATTTCAGCGAACTGAAAAAAAAGCACACCGTCTGCGGATGTCTATTAAGCAGTCAAGGAGGGTTGGAAGACGATGTAATTCCTCCCAATTGGCTTCTCATTCTCACTCCGTTATAGTCACGCTCCCAGCAGGTTGACACGGCATCCAATATCAGCTGTGTGTAGAGAATGAGTCCAGGCCTCAAATCTTTATTTCTTGAGCTTTAATTATAAGTCAAAGAGAAGTCGGTTGGCTGTCGATCTGCTAGCAGGCCAGGTGGACTGGAGAGCTGAAGGTTTTAACAAAGGGCTGAGGCCAATTCTAATACCTCAACTCAGGAAATCTGCCAATACAGAATACCAATCTGATACTAATGTTCTCTTTTCCCCAAATTTAGACCTTACTGCGTGGTCTGTTAACCATGTGTACCGCTTAATAACGCTCAAAACTGAGCCACCATTATTAGGGAGGCCCACCGAATCTCGGTTCTAAATGGGAACCAGTTCTAAATCAGTAAAAAAAACAGTATTGATAAGGTCCTGAGTTAATGGTTCTGCTATCGCTACTTTAGAAGTTGCGGAAGGAGATCTTAGCGGAAAATAGCAGCATCGCAAACCTCCTCTCTCTGTGCTTGTCTTTGCACAAGGGTGGAGTTGTGCTTTACTCTGACACAAACACCGACTCCGGCTCAGTACAGCATGAAACACACATCAAGGCAGAGAGAACAAAAAGATCCAAAGTGTGGCTACATTTTACTCGAGTAGATGCTTCTGACTTTCCTTGTCTCAAATGCAATAAAACCCTTACAGGTAAGGGAGGTGATACCAGCAGTTTATAAACATTTGGCCAACAAGCAGAACATGAATCTGCAGAAATGCAGAGTTTTCGACTGTTTGGCGAGCAGCCGTCCATCCTCGTCCACCGCAGGTAACGTTAGCGATGCCATTAGTTAGATAATAAGAATAGACTAATAAATAAAAGCTAATCACTTAGCTGTTTAACTGCCTATGTATTTTATAGATTTTGGAACTTCGCTGAAAGACTATTTTGTTTACATACAAGCAATGCCGATTCCTGTCTTAATTTATCGTCTTTTTTTCTCACGAAATAATCAAAAAGAACCAATAAGAGTATCGATAAGAAATCGATTTGATAAACAGTATTAATAAGAGTAGTAGTATTGATAAAATCCTAACGATACCCATCCCTAACTGTGACAGAATGAATGTAACACATAACAGGGAATATCATCGTGACATTGACAAAGCAACAGTATTTATTGTGAATCCCGTCATGGAACGTAATATTAGAGTAGCTCACAAAATGGAAAGCAATTCGTGATGCAATATCTGACCTTTTCACACCATTTTCAAATCTGCGATCACTATCTCTTCCCCTGTGCCCTGCCTTTACCAACAGTGTATTACTGATGCCCCCAGCCAATGTATGGGATTGGTAATGGTGCTGACACTGACCTTATAAAGCAGATTATCAGACTCAAGTAATCACAAAAACCTGCAGGTGACACGGAGGAATCTGTTTGAACAGCTAAGAACTCATTAGTATTGGCAGGGAATTCATGTTCTTTCGGTTTAAAAAGTGCACTTCAACTTTGCAGTGAAGTATTCATCACCGTCAAGGTTTCAATGCATTACTGTGGCTCAGTGGGGAACAGGGTCGCCCTTCAATCAGAGGATCGGAGGTTCGATCCCTGGCTCCACTAGTCCATGTCGTTGTGTCCTTGGGGAAGACACTTAACCCCAAATGCAGGCAGGTGGCACCTTAGCCACTGTGTGAATGGGTGAATGATGTCATGTAGTGTTAGAGTGCTTTGAGTGGTCTCTCTAAAAGTACAGGTCCATTTACAATGAAGCTTAACTTTCTTAGCACACTTTCAAGTTGCATGCTGACATCATAAACGTTGGTTATTTTGTACTGCAGCAGAATGAAGGAATGTTTTTTTATTAAACTCATGAAGCAACTGCTTCTTGTGGAATATTTCCTTTCATCACTGAGAAGTAGCTCCCTAAATATATGGGCAACAATGTTTTGGTCTGATTCAACACGCGTTCTTGGATGGAGTGTTAAAATTAGCAATTTGTATCGTGCACGAAGACATGACGTGAATGAAAACACCACTCTAAATAGACTGGGGCCATCAGAAGCAGTGGGGGAGTAATCAGGGCAAAAAAAAAAAAAAAAACCAGCTGGGACAGAACCAATTTAACAAGATTCAGGTGGTTACATGTGACGCAGAAGAGCCAGAAATGTCAATTTCATAATGGGACATGTACGTCTTGCAGCTAAACTGGGGCAGCTGGAGTTTCTGTGCTGAAGGGTACATCGACTTCAGTTGAGGAAAGAGATCTTGTTTTCTATTGTTGGTGACTTTTGTCTGTTTGTTTAGGGCTCATTATTTTTGGTGTTTTTTCTTTGCAAAAGGAATCCAGAGTTTCTGTTGGTGTTCGGAATTTTAGAAATTTTGACGAGAGGACCTTATTTATTCTTGCAGCGTGAAACAGAACAGTTTGTTACGAAGGGGACAGAAAATGTGGGTGGAAATCTGTGCTTCTTTGAAAAATCCAGTCTTTTTAAAGCTACTGCGAAGAACTTCTAGTGTGTTGGTTTTGGAGGACCCTGTGGACAAAGTTGCTGAGCACCAGATTCTCTTTAGGCAAGGCATGTTGATTTGTACAAGGCAATTCAAAGTGCTTCACATAAAACAATTAAAAGCATCAAAACATAATGCAAAAGAAAAGATTTAAGAACATTAATTTAAACATTAAAAATAGAATATAAGTTGCGGTGCAGTTTAAGAAATAAAACACAGTAGTGAAATGCAGATATTTATTAATATCCTTGTATCTGGTTCAATTAAAGGCAACTTTAGAAAAACTCTCAATATACTGCAGCAGGGTCTGAGGGTCTGACCGCCTGCCCCACACAGTCCGGGTTCTGGTTCTCCTGTGACTCCCTTCCCTCCAGCGGGTCCAGCAATATGGCCCGGGTCTCCAGTTGGCTGTAAGTGGAGACCGGCTTAGCAGCGAGGCAAATCTCTCCTCCTTCGAGGCTTCTGACTGAAATTGATGGTATGGATTGGAAAGTTAGGGGAGAGGAGGAGGGTGAGGGGTGGGGGGAAGGGAGGATGAATGACCACCAACCAAGGGCCACAGCTGAAGTTTTTGATCCATAGTCAGCATCTTAAGCTTCTATTCCACCAGGATTCCCCTCATTTATTTACATTATCAAAACAAATCTGCAGATAAAGGTTTCTAAAATGGCAGAAAATATTAACAAAAGAATGCCTGTTTATATTTCAGAGAGCCCTACTGCGTGTGATGTTTTGATATTGCTTCTTTTGTTTGACCAACAATGTGAAATCCTAAGATTTTTAATTAGCACTGAAAATAATGACTTAAACAGTTAATACATGTGTTGCAGTTATTTTTTTGTTCAGTGGCTAATTTATTGGGTGGAAATGAATAATCATTCCAGAAGTGAGATGTTTTCCTGTAGGTAATGCATATTTTCTTTGAACAACATAGAAACTATTTTATTCTAACCAGACACCAATCAGTCACAACAAATTACTGTTAAATTATCAGCAAACACTTTTGCCTGGTAAATACTGTCAGTGTCGCATTGTTATACAATTATTGAGAGAGAGAGAAAGAGAGAGAGAGAGAGAGAGAGAGATTTTAGAGCTCTATTTGTGTCAGTAACAATACAGCTTTGATATTTGATATTGTGAGACAAGCCAATAAAGGCTGTTCTAAACTTCTGCTAAAGCATAAAGATGACTCTTGGATGGGCTTATTTTCCGAGGTTCACTGCATTTCACCCCCAAACCCCACAGAGGATTTTTACTTTTCCAATAACTCTGGACTAAAGGTTGTGTGAGGCATAATGCTGCAGTTGTGAGCATTGCCCAAATCGAGTCAACGTTAAAAAAGTGTTACTAAAGCGCTTTCTCACATCATTGGAGGACTGAAAAAAAAGCTGAGATCAGCTCAACTTTTTTGTAGCCCGTCACACAGCGACAATTGCCGAGTGTCAGTGTGTTGCCTCATGTCCCCGGCTTCCATTGAAAATCACTTGTGGCCTGTTCCTGCGTTAAGATTGTAGTCCTTGTTGATGATGATGATGATTTCTAGTTTTATGAAAACAATAGAATTGCGCTTCGAGTTCAGCAGTCTGGAGTATTTTTGTTGCCGCATGAGCTTCAAGTTCTCAGAACTGTGTGCACAGTCAAATTGTTTGTGTGTGTGCCATAGTGTGTATAAAGAATGGACGTATTCTCGGTGACGTTCCCCGTAGCTTTCTGAATAGTTGTTGTGAAGCTCAAAGTGTTTTGGCTCCAGCTTTGTGACGACATCTGCCAAACTCTGAAAACGGGCAGTGAGGTTGTTTCTTGGTGAAGCTGAGAAGGGCCTCGGGTCATGTAGCGTAGCCGACAGCTAGCGACCTGTGATGGCACCCACCTGTCTCTCACAGAGCCACGCCCTGAAGGATGCCTCACTGTAAGCCGAACAATAATTTAAAGTTATATGATAAGTCTCCCCCGTACTGTTGCACCGGGCTGTAAACATGTTTATTTCTGCTGTTAAGTTGAGCATGATGATGTCTGTGGGGTTTGTGATGCTTGTGGAGCCAGCGGTTATTGGCACTTCAGTGTCGGCTTAATTTCTCAGCACCACTTGTTGCTGCAGTCAATGGATAAAAACGGTTATACCACAGGAATGTCGCTTTCATTGGCTCAATCAACATTGTGTTACCTCCTTCGACAATTGACAGTGACTTAACGTTGACATTTATATCGTTTTACCACTTTAATTGAAGTATAAATATAGTATCCTGTTAAGTACTTGGCATGAGAATACCATATACCCCACATGCAAAAACATTTACCTCCTATTGTATTTTTATACCTTCCACATGGGTTACATTGTGTTCAAACAGGGATACAAAGAGACAGGCGATCTCTTGCCTCCCATTCACTCCGTATCCTCTGAAAACAACATCATTTACATATTCAGCTCCAAATGGCCATTGAAGCGGGAGTTGCTGCCTGAGGCTTTGTCTCTTGGTTTTTGTCACCAAAAAGTCTCTGAAAGAGAAGTTTTTACATCACAAGTTATAGAGGCACGGTTTTACTTCGAACTGACTTTTTAATAAAAAGTAAATGCATCTTGGCTCACAGCCTTTGTCATTGTTCTCAGCATCACCTGAAAGCTGGTGGATACAACAACTGTTCTACAGTCTGTTTGTGCAAACAAATGAATGATTTGTTCAGTTGAACAAAGTAATTCAGAATAAGAGATGAATGGTTGTATAATTACCATTCTTGTGCACACAAGTTCATTTGATTTGATGGTACAAACTTGTAATTTATATGAAAGTGTACCACTCATACCTGCAGGGCCTCATGGAGGCTGACTTTAAGTAAACATTTCAATAACAACCTGTAACCCACAGCTGGGGAGTTGGGAGCTCTGCTTTGTTACAGAGCCTGTATCATCAAGCCGCCTACTTACTTCCAGACTGGCTCAACATAACACCACGTATCTGTCAATTACTGTCTCAGCAGAAGACAGGAAGGACATGTTTACCTCTGGTTTCAAAAGAGTCAGCTGTAATGTCTTAATCTGCTTAAAAAGTTGTTTTCCCCAGCTAGTGCTAAAATAAGTCATAGCTAGTGGCTAAATCAAACTAAATCCAATTTATTCTTCCTGTTCATGTAAAGTAACACTTCTGTTACTTTAGACTCCTCTTTTTCAGAAGTTGGGTGATATACAGACGTATAGCAAATATCTACTTTAAATTAGGGCCGTGTTACTACCTTAACTTTGTGGGAACACAAGGAGTAACAAAAGAAAAGGTTTACACTACCTTTGCAAAATAAATATGTAAAGGGACTAATACATCAAGAAAAGGCTGCTGTGGCAGTTTAAGTATAAACATGAGTGACATTTATTCATATGAAGATGATTAAAAGAGAAATCAGCTAATATTACAGAAAAATAAGCAAATAAGGCGTCAAGGTCTCAAAGGCCAAAATAACAAAAGAACCCACACTAACTAGAAAACAAACTCCAATATTCCACTGAAACAAACAAAAATACTACTCTCGCTACATAGAGGAAAGGAGATAATAAATAGATAAATAAATAAACAGAGAAGCTACTGATTGTTCGATGAGATTCACACTGGGCCTGTCTCAAACAAGCCCCTACACCCTCTACCCCTTATACACATTTTCACTCCGTTTGCGCGTTATCTGCCATATTAAGTGCTATTTGAAACCAAACAGTGGGGAGTGAAAGTGGTTTATAGATCCTCTCACAGTCTGTACATATTGGTGATGTAAGTGTGGACACGCAGTTTGGCGTCGTGAAACAGCTTGTCCCGCTATGAAAGGGCATTAAGCCCCAAAAGGCTGCGAACGCAACCTCAACTTGAGTTTCTAGATCGGAGTCCTATTAGTGAGTGGGAGGAGTACATTCGCAAGCAGCCCAGTATATAGAGGACACATATGTACATGTATTTGATGGAGAATCCTAGCGTGGGATGTTACACCAGTGCTCATGTACAGAAAGTCAAATAAGATGACGGACTCTAGAGTATTGAGTTTATTGAGTTTCAAAATGGGCACCACAAACACGAGCATTTTTTTTAGATTAACACGTTTCATAGCTTGCAGCCACGGACGCCGCTGGTGTTTCAGTTTTAACACCCACCAACACACCTGATATTTTTTTTTATCTCTGAAGGACATAAATCTTTTGAATATGACACTGTCCATGTTACTCACTCAGGTTCATGAATAGGTTCTATCTGAATTTCCACCCGAGTCATGAGATGATTTATATTCATGTTTGCCTCAAGCTGCTACTTGCACTTACTGACTGTCCCCGAGAGGTCAAGACATGGACACGTCCTCGGTGGACGGGTCTCCGTGCAGCTTCTGAAAGCAGGTGTTAAGTACAGATGTTTCAGAAAGGGAGAATAACTCTGGATAATATTTGTGCTGTTAAGGCCTCATGAAAACGTCTAGTTGATGCAAATAATACTTAAAGCATTATAGTTAGATATTTCAATAGTGTAATTCTAAGTTTAGTCACAGTGGCGACTTCATTTGATTTATGTTTAATGATGAAATATGATGGATGATGTCGCCTAACAATATCACCCTCCATATGAATTGGCTATTGATGCTATTTTATAACTCTACAATACCAATATGAACATATCAAACTGCAAAATTACCATAAAGCAAAATTATGCATTTCTTCTTTGTTTCAGTGACAGTACGACCCTCGGGCCATACACCATTAACAGCAATAATCATTTCCCCCAATTTCTTGTTTTTAGCAGGCGCTGACGCTGTTAGAAATTGTAGACTTTTCTTTTTGGATCTCTGAAAGCAGGACTTTAATGAAGGATAAATGGGGCATATGGACACGTTGCCTTATATGGTATTACTTTTGTTGTAAATAATAATTTACAATTCTCATGAACGCACAAGTGGCATTCCTCATGTTAACGCTGGTGATTTACCTTCCACGTGGGTTACATCGTGTTCAAACCGGCATACAACGAGACGGGAGATCTCTTGACTCATTCAATCCGTATCCTCTGAAAACAACATCATTTACATATTCAGCTCCAGAGTTGGGAGTTATTGCCTGAGGCCTTTGTCTCTTGGTTTTTGCCACCCAAAAGTGTCCTAAAGAGAAGTTTAAACATAACACGGTTATAGAGGCTAGCCTCATGAGAGGAGCACACGGAGGAATTTGGCACAAACCATTTGGTTTGAAAATGTCTGACATTAGTCGCACTATGAACATACTTTTTAGTAAAATCAAATGCATCTTGGCTCACAGCCTTTGTTTTTGTTCTCAGCATCACCTGAAAGCAGATGGAAATGTTCTACAGTTTCTTTCTGCAAACAAACTATTAATTTAGACGAACAAAATAATTCAGAATAACAAATTAATGGATATATTTGTATTCATGTGGACACAAGTTAATTTAATTTAATGGTACAAATTTGAAATTTTGATGTAATAACTCGTAATGTTGGTTTTTCAAGTTTGTATCACAGCCAGTGGCTTATGGAACCATTCCTTCTTTATTTCAGTAACTACAGCCCTCAGCTCACACTCCTTGTTTTTAGCAGGTTTCCTTAATTCCGCTGCTGACACGGTTACAAATTACAGACTTTCCTTCAATAAACGGCATATGGGGCAGGACGCGTAGCCTCACATGGTAATGTTATGGCGTAAATTATGATAATTTACATTCATCATGTTTACGCTGATCATTTACTGAATCTGACGTGGCACTCAGATGAGAAAGTTAAGATAAGAATTAAGAAAATGTTTTGCTTTAGGGTCCAATGTGCTGTCGCGGGGGCAGGAGATAAATATATTTTTCAGTTTGAGTGTATGTGCTATTTACGCCGTCAGACAGCTCTTTCTTTTGGGGGAGTTATCAATGCGCTCTTCAAAGCCACAAGACTCCACTTTCTAAGTGAGCCTTTTTTTTCGGAGGCTGACATTGGGAGCTGTTTGTACGAGCCAGCCCAATCAGCCGATTCCCATCTATGCATCTAATTGGCAAATACCATTAATATCTTCTTCCATTTAAGCTGCTTCCTCTACAAGCCGCTTGCAGCCCGCCTCCAGCCCGGCTCCTCCTCCTCACGCTATCTGACTTACTGTAATAAATGTACTTTCTGTTGTCACTGATGTCGACTCTGTTCTGTACCAACGGGGGGTCTGTTGCTGCTGGGCTCTCGGTTCAGAGCAATACCGCCAAATGGATTACTGCGAATGGAAATGAAGGTTTTCTTTGACTCAAGTGGTCCTGACTGAGATCCACTTTCTCTCCGTCAAGCAAGCAAGACATTGCTTAGCTTCCGTGTCCGTAGTGACTATGGTCGAGTACCTCATACATCCCCACTTAAAGTAATTCAAACTTTCCCCAAGACATAAGTATTACCACGCAGACACAATGCTGTGGTTAACTAGCAGTGGTCCGGGTTGTTTTAGGATGCACCGAAATGTGTCTTTAGCACAAATATGAAACTCTCAAATAGCTTTTATATCTTTGAGCATTGCACTTAGATGAGGTTTGTGATTTCTCCCGATTTAAAAACTAAAACAACCTGATCAAACATCATTATTTGTTGTAAAAACAGCCTCCGCAGAAGTACTGTGCATCTGGAGGAGAGCACGCAAGGCAAGGCAAGTTTATTTGTAGAGCACATTTCAACAAGGCAATTCAAAGTGCTTCACATAAAACCATCAAGCATCAAAACATAATGCAAAAGAAAAGAAGATTTAAAAACAATTAAGAACATTCAGTTAAACATTAAAAAGCTAAAAAATAGAATAAAAGTTGCAGTGCAGTTTAAGAAATAAAATACAGTAGTGAGATGCAGAAATTGATAAAGATCCTTGAATCTGGTTCAATTAAAGGCAACAGCAAACAGAAGACGCACAAACATCCATGGGCTAAAAATCTGATTTTAAAAAAAACCTTAATACATCATAATAGTTGCTCACATGACATGGCTGTATTTCACTACTAAATGCCCAACGGATGAAAGCAGACTTTTGTATAAACATATTACTACTGGCCCCAGACGCTGTTCTTTTTCCAAGAATATATAACACACCTCATAACATGCAACCACTCCAAGACTTGTCCTGTGCTCTCCTCCACTCTGTGCTCTCATCCTCGAGAAGCTCAGCCATCACCCCGAGGGCTTTGGAGTTAACGGACATCTGGATCCTCTCGGTTGTCTGCTTCAGCATCAGATATGGGAGATTACGGAGGAGAGAAGTCCTCCACCTGCAGTGACCCCTCGGTAGTAGAAGCATCCGGAGACTCGATGTCCCTCTCTGACGCAGAGGCTTAACAAGCCAGAGTGAGCTGTAATGAGAACATGAGGTGAACCCCGCTCTCTCCCTGAGACACGCTCTGTGTCTTTGTGGCTTTTTACACCCCAATTATTCCAATATTTCAAATTGTCTAGTCAGCAGAGACATAAAGTTTCCAAAATCTTTGATGAACTGAGTCTCACTTCGATGCCAAAAGAGTCCGATTTTTACCCGGCTGGCGTGAAAAAGGCGTTTTGACATATTGAGCGCGACGCCGGAGGAGGTTTGAGCCTCCTGATTTGCGAGCAGTTTTTAAGCGTTTGAGTTATCACAAGATTATTGATTTCAAATGTCAGTGGCTTATAACCAGAAAGGTTTTATGATCTGCTCGTGACCCAGTCTTGTGCCAGTGACCTTCTCTGTACTAATAAAATTGACCTTTTAAAATGGGGAGACACCCCAGGCAAAAACATAGTTTTTCATGCACTGGTCAATTTTACGATTTTGGGCTTTGGGCCTTGTTTTCTTTCCGACTAATGGGGAAAAAAAGATTCAAAATACACATTTAGATGTTTACTTTACGACACTTTCTCTATTGGGGTCTGTAGATTTCTTTTAAATTTACCAAAGGTTACCATTAAATAGTACCTAATTTGCATATGTAAACATCTATTTTCAGAAAACTTGTAATACAAAAGAATATTGTCTTAATGTAAGTAATCAACTTTGAGGGTTTCATGGTGATATCTAGAAGTTATTTTTATTACCCAATTCACCTGTAGTGTAAATATATGTAATATTACTAAATATATCTTTAAAAGCCATTTTCTCTAAATTATTTTTTTCTCACTCTGAGCCAGACATCTCCACTTCAGGAGCTCTTACACACAAACTATCATTCCTCTTTATATTCTGAAGGCTTTTACAGAAGGATTTGTTCAGATATCATTCATAGCCTGACTTATAAATTGTTTCATGGTTGTTGATAGTATTTTCTGATTTATGGAGTGAAAAAAAAAAACATTTGACTCTGGATTTCTGGAAATGAATGCAAATTTGCACATATTTAATGAGAGAATGCATAACTCCCATCTTCAAACATAATATTTCCGAAAACTTGTGATACGAAAAAAAATCCGTCCTAATGCATGTAATCAACTGGGGACGTTGTAGTTATTTTCTTTCACCTGTAGCGTCTCCCCTCAGAGGTTATGAAGCATTGGAACACATAGAAGTGAATCTCACTCGCATAACTTATAATGAACCATGATCTTCATTTTTGCTTTTCAGGGAATGATTACACCTTTTTAATCAAATCAAATCACATCTGCTGGTAATTACTTGTTTACATATTTTATATTTGAAATAAATGTCTAATTTAAATTGGAAGCCTTTACAAATAAGAGCTGGAATGTATGTCAACAATCATTCCTCCTGCAGACTGAGAGCGGATGCCAGATTTAATGGGCTGCCAGGATTCTGTTTGTTTTGTAAATTGCTGAGTAACATAGATTAAATGAAGATTAATTTGGCACAATGAACACTAATCAACATACATTCCGATGGGGCTCTCTTTTAAAATGTTGTGTATGCAGAGTAGTAAGACTCGTGAAATTCTCCACCAGCTGAGGTTGTTCTCGTTGGAAATATAACCGCGTCTTTCAGTTTTGTGTGTTCAACCAACAGTCAGCAATGGTGTGATGATGACCATGTTGTTCCCTAATCTTAACCTGTGACTTTTAGTGGCCTTTACTTCCTGTTTGGGGTGAAACTACAGGTGAAAACAGTAAAAATGTAACTGATCGCTATCAACATGAAACCTTTCGAAAATGTATGTTTTTAAATATGCAAATAAACCATTATATTATCAAATATGTGCTAACTTGCATACATTACCAGAGCATAACATTGGACGAAGTTTGATAACTCGCTAATGTCTTTAGCTTGTCCTGACTAAATTCGAAGACAACCTGATTAAATATGGAGGAGGAGTTAAAGTCGACCTACCAAATTTCATTCACGATGCAACTTTGTAGGAGGAGCTCGAGCCATTTAGCACCTGTTTTACTGAACAATCAATTATTTAATTCTTCTTCCTTCATCGTCATACATTGCATCTAAAAATGTTGACTGCTCACCCACGAATGCATGTGTCAGGTGACTTCATAGCATTTTCCATAGACCATTTACAGTGTCATCCCAAAGTGCTGATCAGGCGTTTTTTAATTGAAACTTAAGACGGTTTTGTTGAGTTGCAAAATATATTGATCCCTACGGCAGCATAAATTCAGCCTTCTTCTAAGAAACAATTACTTTCTGCGCCACACACTCACACAATTTTCTCTCCAGACATTTTTTTTTTTTAAACTAACAAATAGCTTTTTTATGATCCAGCAAAAAAAAACATGCAAATGCTTGCTTGCAGCTGCACAGTGAAGAATGTGCAGCACACAGTAATCTTTGCTGAATGAAAATATTAAAATGATATTTCATTCTGTGATCATAATGTAGTTATTTAAAGACCCACGGTATTGCTTTAAAGTAGAAATTAAATCCTTGCTATATAACGTGGTGTTATTCTCTGCAACTTGTAGCATTATCTCAAAATCAGGACGTATGACTTCACCGAGGAGCTTAATCCCACCTGGACTTCATTATTTACAGTGGGATTTGTGTGCAGTATCTTTTGCTTTGTAAAGGCCGCCTGGTTGGAGAGAGGAGAAAGATGCGTTTGACCATTACAGTGTTTGGCTGTGCATTAGGCCAGTGAAGGTTACCCAGAGCCATGGATGCAGGAGGATGTATTTTTATGGCGTGGGCATTAATGAGAGAGTTGACGGTTGTTATAAGTTTGGGATGGCTGAACGGCTTAATGAGCATTTTCTCAGCATCTAAGATAGAGGTGCAACAATTTTTCAACTAAAGGTCTGTATATGTTGTTTTTTTAAATTATTAAAAAAGTGGTGGTTTTCGCTGCAGCCTATTTTTAAATCCAGCCTTTGGAGAACGTCTGTGAGTGAAACATGGTGTTCATCCAAACTTTAATGGTGCCCAGTTGTTTACTAAAAATATTCAGACTGCTCTCAGCGAGTGCCTGATTGTAGAACATTTCCTCTGAGCTGAGAGCTGCAGTTTTTTGTTTGAACCCACAGAGCAGTTGGTTCTTTCTGCATATGAGGAATTGCCTCGGCATCTTATGGAGGACCGTACTTAAGGGTGTCAAAGGGGTGTCTGGCTAATTATACAGCGGAAGTGGTCACGTGACCAGGTACGTATTGTGATAAATACTGGTTTGTCTGGAGGCATTGCCTTTTCTAACCGTCTGTCCGTCTGTCCCATTCTTGTGGATATGATATCTCAGGAATTTGGTTTCAACATCCACTACATCCACTTGGACTCACATATGAACTGATCAGAAATTGGTGTTCAAAGGTCACTCAGGTCATAAAAGACATTTTGGCCACAATTCAAGAGTTCACATGCTAATGACAATTTGACACAAATGTCTAATAGGATAAAAATAATAGGATAAATGTTTAAAGACCCATTACTGGCCTTTAGCAACATCTTCTGTCTTCGTGCCGTTGAAATGTCAGTCGATGGTGAATAATGGTGTCAAACTTCAGAGGACAGGGAGTTTAGTTTAGGTTCCCACAGTGTCAAGAACGGAAAATGAGTTTTGTAAGCCAGAAATCCAAGTTGTGTTATTGGTATTGATCAACAACCCCATCCATCCTGGGCAAATGTACTAAGGTCATTTTGTGCTATGAGGCAGTAAAACTCATCATTTGATATAAGATGTGCCAGAAACAGCTGCAATTCCGTGGTCACTAAATGAGGTACACAACTGTCCTTTACCTGCGTAGTATTTCATCACGGATAGCCCGATCCAGAATGTGTCCTTTATCATTCATTTAATCTGAAGTAACCTCTAATCATGCCCTTTGTTCATCATTAGTCACAAGTGTAAATACAGTGATTGAAGTGCTGCTCTTCCCTAATATTGCCCACTACTGTGTCCAGACCTCTAACAGGCAGGATGAGAAGGGTTGAACCGGCTTCGGGTCTACGAGCAGGAACATGGCGTCCTCTGAGAAGTCATCGCACGCTCTGCTAAAATTAATGGATTACTGTGTTTGTATGAATAAATACAAAAAACACCATCAAGGCTGAGCACTTGCTGGGCTGGCACATGCTGCATATTAATGTTTTTAAAACAGTGTGAAAATGGTAATTAGAATTATTTCCGTCCTTTCACAGCTCATTTGAAAAGGATACTTCACTCCATGGCAGCGACAGCCATCTCGCATTAATTGAGGAAAGTGCTCAACAACTGTGCCTCAGAATTTCTCAAAACTGGAAAAACTTGTTTGTTTTTTTACAATACCAGGCCTTGCCTACTGGTCTGCTTTGAAATGAGAGCCTATGTAATCAAATTATGGGTGGTGTAATTTGAAAGATATCTAAATATTGTTAAAAGGACGAGGCAGATGTGTGTTTTTCTTATATTAGAATACAAAAGTAGTTTGTTTTCACAAATGAATGTCTTATCGGTTATTCAGCCTTAATCCCCCCTTTGCAATCTTTTGCGTGATATTCTGTGATGAGATTGGTTTAGCGTAAAGTTACAGTGAGGAACTTTTAACTGGTTATGAAACAGTCTCAATTTAATACTGATGCCTCTATATGACCTCCATAAGTAAACAAGACCATCAGAGAAGAAGATTAGCTGAGGCTCAGACTCCAGCAGGGCCTCTGGCACAACCGGGCTGCCGCAGACAGACCCTGATCCAGCTTTGAAGACGGTCCCCGCTGGGAGCCAACACAGACACCACCCTGCTGGAGGCCGAGGCCATATTACTGGGCCCGCTGGCGGGAAGGGAGGCACAGGAGAACCAGGACTCAGTGGAGCAGAGTGTCAAACCCCCGCTGCAGTAAAATGAGAAGTTTTCTAAAGGGAATCTGGTGCTCGGATACACTGCCCCTCTTGTCCACAGAGACCACCAAAATCAACACGCAATTTAAATTCCTTTTCTCCAAAGCTCCAAAGCCGAAACCAAACCTGCAGTGTGGTGGTTAGAGTGCATGCACTGTAACCACTCGGCTACCAGGATGCTCCGTGGCTTCTAGATTTTATTTGTGCTGATCAAAGGCTGTTGGGCGGCTCAGGTGGCCCTCTGGTGTCTCATTAGGGCACACACATCTTTGTTGAACAAAGGTTTAATAAAAGGGCAGTCTTTGCAGAAAGAGAACCTTCACTGATTGACCTTAGAAATGTCTTGACTGAATTCTGTCCTTGAGATTACAGGATGGTGTTGAGAGACGTCCTAGCTCAGAGAGCGAGTGTAGGTCGTGGAAAACCGCTCACATTTGCAAACAGAGGACAGTAGAGATGGATTGAAGTGACTTCACACTGATTGGATTTTTTTTTAGGGACTAGACAAAGAGCTCTGCTTAAAATATGGTCTTCAAAAGCCCCCCAGAGTAAAGGTTTTGCTGCCCCTTAACAAAAACGCTTCCTCTGATTTACCTTCAAACCTTTTAAAATTAAAATGCAATCTACTGTGACTTAATAGAAATGCATATGAATGAGCAGAATGTAGCTTTCTTTTTTATGTGCCAAAATGTTTATGTCTCTACAATTGCATAAATGTTTACCCTCATATAGTAAAATGTCTTGTGAATGAAACTACGTTTTCGGCTCAGACGCTGGTGAGTGTGGTGCTGCTGCCTCATAAAGGGCAGAAGAGGTGGTTTGTTAAGTTTAGGGTGAGCTAAATAGAGCGAACCTCCAAATCTCACAGAACAATAAACATACACATTCATACAAGATCTCTTTGTTACTCCCGATGTCTAAATCCATCGATGGACACCCAACCGTACCAATGAGAACGTCATCCACTGCAGAGCGATCTCACCTATCGGCCTACATCAGAGCCCGGACACGATGAGCGGACATAATTAGACAAACCTGTTTGCACTTTTCTTGATTGCGCTGCAGAACAACAACTAAATCCCGTGAACCCATAAAACAAACAAAATAAACACGCGTGTGTCATTTATAGACCTTAATTGTTAATGCATCACATAAACTGAAACACAGGACTGAAATGAATAACTAAGCAGTTACTATTGGGCCTGGTGAAAAGGGAGGAAGGCAACTTTTTCCCAATGACAAAATGGTCCACGAATGCTTTGAACAATGATGGTTAAGTTCACATAAGAACAGACCTCTCATTCTTCATCCGGGGAAAAAGTACCTCAATGTTATATTCTATTCTTTGTTCTTATCTTGAAAGAAAATTCCGAAGCATAGCTACAATCCATGTCCAACAGTAGCAATGATTTGGCCTAATTGGCTTTAGCTCTTGATAAATAGAAGAAAAGTGAGGAAATAACACATTTTAACCCCCTTGGGCTACAAGGAGGTACAAGAAATTTGTATTTGTACATAGTTTCCTGCAGCTGCTTTTTAATTAGGTGCCAAGTGGATGGTGTTTCCGCAAATGGGAGTTCTAGCACTAATGACTGCTCGACAATCATACAGTCGGAGAATATAAAAATTCAATGCCAATCTGTGACTGACACCTAATGTGCTACTTATGTGGTCCGTATTCTCAACACAGGTTTCACATAAGTGCTTAAAAAATAGGTATCTGCACCAGCTTCTCGACCCGGGTTTGCTTGCCGCCACCGTTCAGAATTGATGGCAGTGCGGAGCAGCTCCTCCATCACTACGCTCCACCTCATTAAAATCATTTACTCTCTCAGCGCATTAGCAAACTGAGCTTTAAGAGCTGTGGATGAAGTGGGCAATCTGGAACACACTTGTGCGTGCTCTATAAAGACATTTGTGTGTGCGTGTGCGTGTGTGTGTGTGTGTGTGTGTGTGTGTGGCAATTTAGCTTCGCCCCCAACTGCACACGTTTAAAGCTACTCACTGTCACAATATAGCTGACTTTTGCTGTCTCGTAATTGAATTCCCCATTTGTAATTATATAATAATGGTATTCTCTCATGCATAACTAAGAAGAATGGAATCATATAAAAACACTCCTGCTCCTATATAACCTCAATGATGATTTAACTGCTGCAGTGGACCATTATAAACACTTAGGGATACTTAGGGAGTCAGAATTAATTCTTATGCAAAGGAGAAACTGAGTTTGTTTTTTCGAAAAATCATGTTAGGATTCGCGATACTGTCTAGTCTGGATTACAGAGGAACAATTACACAACTGATCTCAGACAATGTGTAATGATTACTGAGAGGAAACCCATGACTGGATCAAATGATCGTGATATTCAATGAAAACACATGAGAAGTCCCCGTGGGGGTAGAGTACATGTATCGCACAAAACGAACAGGTGTAAAAATAGCACAGATGAGATTTAAGTCATAAAGAAGGTTGGGGCGGAGAAAGAAATGTAAGTAAAACTTCATTCTCCAGGAATCTCAGTGACATTAGACGGACTGAGCAAAAATAGGTCTGTAAGGTAAACTTAATTAGGCAAACAGGGTTAAACAATTGTACATGTGTAAGTATATGTTTGGGATTATTGCTGTGTACCATCTTGTATACACATATTTAGTATTTGTTTTATGTTAAGTTGATCTGATGACAGTTATGACCACTAGTAGGCTTCCAACTATACCTGGAATAAAAAAATAAAAAAAGTGTAGCACTTTAGTAGCACTTAAATGTCTCACTTATAGCACTTGGTAGTTTGGCTTTCTGGAGGAAATTGTACTTTCTTGATTCTTCTTGTTCTGGGTTTGAACTCTCATGGTTGAATCACTTATTGTAAGTCGCTTTGGATGAAAGCGTCCGCTCAATGAAATGTAATGAAGGCGCTGTTCGGGCGTCTGGAGGTGAGAAGGTAAAGAAGAGGGGTAAAGAAGAGGGGAGAGGACAGCGAACGTGGACTTGGCTGTGCGGTTGGAGTGTTGGAACTTGACTAAAGCGATGAGGAAAACCCAGAATGTGTTGGACTGATTTATTCCGTATCATACAAATACCAGATAAGCAACAACTTTGTTTGACAAATTATCTTTAACCAGTGTAGCATTAAGCATGGTGGAATTAACAAGATAGCTCGCTAACTAGCCAGCCATCCCTGTCCACACACGTCATGGCTTCACTGACTGTGTGTTGTCACCGTAACAACTAATAACAATCACAGTTTCTTTACTGGTCATATGACCACAGTAAACAGTTCAATGTCCATTTTAGTCCAATTCTATTTCGATGGTTTTTCGCACAATTGAGGATGTTTTATTAAATGTAGCTGTTTCTATGCAGCTCTTCTAATGCTGAGTTTCAGGGTCCTGGTATTGTGCATGCTGGCTAACTGTCACGGCTTACTGGAGCACCTGAATGGAGCGGAGCTATTGTTAATGTTATTAGGGACACCTGTGCTTTTCTTACTATGACAAGTGGAAATGTCAACTTTGAAAATTCTTGTTCACTTGACTAGTGGAATAAAGTTTAATGCAACTTCAAGTTGGAAACATTTCCCCCAGGGACTTTTAAAGAAAGTTTTCTTTTCAGGTTTTTGTGATTGTATAATAACTGTGTATTTTTGTGTGTAAGGAATTCCATTTCAAAGAATAAGAACTAACAATTAATTCACTTGAATTAATTTGAATGCAATCCACTATTCCTACATTAAATCATGTTTCGTTAATAACATTTATTTATGGTGGCTCCTAATTTTGCTGTAATGGTACCGTTAGCCAGTTTCAACAAAGTTGATTAAAAAAGTAAAGATTAACAATGCTTCCACTCCGGATATCCTGATCCGAGTCATGTGCGTTATATTTACCTAAATGTTGATTAAAACATGTATCTGACACAATTAAAGAACAGCTGTAGTCTTTAAATCTTTTTTTCGCAAGCTGCCTGATGCAAATACTGAAGGCCCTGGTTCAAAAGTACAAAGTTGTTCATTTTAAATCATTTATAAGATTTGAGTTTTTTTCTGCACTACAAGAACACTGCGCCCACTCTTGGTTGTAAAGTGGTGTTGACATAGAAAGACAATTAGAGTAGAACTGGCATTGAACTGTTGTACTCTTGTTCTTCGTCCACAGGTGTTACAGAGGGATGCTGCGTTTACCTCTGAAACAATCGTTGGCAGTGTTCAGACACCGGCTTGCAGAGAGCACACAAACCCAACAGCCAAGTTATACTTTGGCGTGCCGTCAAATTACTCAGAGTTACGGTTGATTAGCGACGGCGGACCTGCAGCCGGTGACGTTTGTCAATTTCACTTGCACGAGGAAATGCGAAGCTGCTTCCTGAATGTTTTGTACGCTGCTCTTTGCTAATGAGAAATAGCGAGCAGAGATAACCGATTTGTTTCGTAACTAAATCATTTTCCTCATCCCCACTGTCGGTGGACAAAACACACCGGAGTTCAGCAAAGAAGGGGTTGGGTTTTGATCAGATTTATTTTTAGCATTTACTCATCCATTAAAATATGCCTGGATAGGGGCCTTCAGGATCGACTCGGGAAATCTCTAGCCTCACACATTACTTCTCAGGTGGTTTGGTGTTGTGATTATCCATTCAGCTCTGCTTCCATCCTCCAATCTGTGTTGGGAATGAGAACAACACTAGCCATTTGTTTTTTTTACTGACAGGGCAACTGGACTTAGGAATAGATCAGCCTGACTCCTGCTGGAGTACAAGGCATGGCCTGTGGTGCACATTGTGTAAATGTTGAGTTTTTGAAACATCATTACAGTTTGAATGTTTCATTTTGTTCCACATTTGAAAAATGACCATCCAAGTGAGCGTTCCCAGACTTGTTGTAATCCTGCATACATGTAATTTACTCTCAGGTCTCTATGATACTTCCTGAGGAAATTAAGCTTAACAAAGGACTCCCGCACACTGTCAGTGGCCATTTCTCTTTTGGCTGGGTGTGTAGCTCAGCTAGAAATTAAGACTTGAGTAATTGTCCTTGAAAAATACATCACACCCACAAGCTGAGAATGGGTGGCAGTAAAATGAAGGTGGCTTTCAAAAACCACACTGTCACTTTGATTAAATCCAAGCCAGTTCAGTTCATGGCAACCTTGACCATCTTTCTCCTCCCCTACCGTTTCGGCCACTGGCAGCTCTGAGGTTTAATGGCAGCATTTGCAAGGCCTGCCGTTGGTTTCCAAATCCTGGCAACAGGCCCTTTTGTTTGCTCTCAGCAAGACGTAGAGCCGACCTGAAGGAGGCTCTCAAACTTGCGAAACAGATGGATTACAGGCCATAAAATAGAGCTGTGCACCTGTCGCCTAACATTTTCCAGCGTGGATACTCTTGGACCCCGTGACCGCACCAAATGTCACATGAAGGGGATGCTGTGAGCACAAAGCTGATTAAAACAGTTGGTAGCCTTTCAAAGCCCAAAGAGGAGACACAGAAGTTTGTCACAAACAAATATGGATGCCAAACATATGACAGTGGCGTCTGGCATTATTTGAATCACCTTTTGAAAAGGTGACGATGACATGTTGAATTTTATTGACGGCACCCTGTACAGGTGTTGGAGGGTAATAAAGACACTGGAAGGTGAGGGAGTTGCTGTGGTTTTTAAAATGCTTTAATAATTATCGACTAAATCTTTAATTTAGTCCATAAGAAATGGACGTAGTCACTGACGTCAACCATTGGTTTGTGGAGTGCTGTTTTCAAGCCTCGAGTTTGGCCGTCGGCATCTTGGATTTTGGCCGTTGGCATCCTGTTGTTTTGCTACCTGAAGTGACACGAGAAGGTGGAGCAAAGCGACCGAACGCTGAATGACACATTTTGAGAAGACCGAAATATTCCAATTACCTTTCATGAAAAGGAAACGCACTCCGAAAGGCTTCAAGTTGGAAGATGAAAACATGGACAACTCCCAGATGGGACAATGTGGTGGTAGCAACCTGTCAATCACAAGGTTTACCCAGCTTTATGGTCCATTGTTTACCTTAGTTCAAAATGATTATCATGCTGTATTGAAGACTTGAAACTAGCTATTGAGACCATATTGAGACCATATTGAGACTCATATTGAGACTCATGTCAAAAATGTCAACTGAGGGAATAAATCAAATGAGAAGTTGGGTCATTTTCTCAGACTACTGTGACTGATCTCAGAACCCCCCTGAGAACTCCACCTTTCTGCTTTCACCAGTTTCTTTTCTTTTTCCTCCTGCTAGACATTCATGAAGTGAAGTCATTCAGCCTCAGCACAAGCACAAATGTTTTGATAATTTGAAACGATTTCAACTCCCCCGCTCTCGTCTTTGCCTCGGCTTGCGCCTCACAGGGATAATTGGCATCCACTTTGCATTGACTTTAGAATGCAATCAGGCCACCTGTAAAATCTGCTCCGTGTTCAGTCTGAACACACCTTTTAGAGTCATATTTATGCTCATGATCCCATAATGCTCGAGGATGATGCAGGTGGTGTGCTGATTCCTTTGTAAAATTGACCTGGCATTCAATATGTGCTACATAAATGTTGTTGACCACAATTTAATAATACTTGTTTGTTCACAATTCCAATCCACAAAGTTGATGAACATGAACACTAGAGTTTCAATGATTAGTCAGTTAATCTATTACTCATTCTAAAATGGAAAAATAGTAAATAAACTATTTAGATTGATTCATCGATATCATTTATGTCAATTTAAAGGTTTCAAGCCAAAATACCGATGATTTATTGTTTCCAGCTTCTCAAAAGTGACATCTTGATTTCCTTTATCTTACAGGATAGTAAATTTAACTTTTGGTAGGACAAAACATCACATTCGGCTTTTTTTTAGAATGATTAATCGAAAACAATTATGAGCAAATTAAGTGATAATAAAAATGGTCAACTTCTGGATGACTGCACTGCATATGAATTAAAAGGCTGAATTTGTGTTGTGTCAACCTTCTACTGTAATGCACAGTATAGAAGCAGCATTTAGATTGGCATTAAGTGATCAAATAAGACTTTATTAAACAAAAGAAAATTACTGAGAAATGAAACTGCTTAAATAATTTTCTACAACTGGTGTATGAAGATTTGCAGTGATGCAGGTAAAATAATATCTAGAAGTGCTCAATGAACGGAGGCTGGGTTTTCATTTTGGACAGCTAAGACCATGCTCTGACCTCCCTCTTTTGTATCAGATAATTATTCCACTCAGTCAACTTTATAAATTGCATGATGGATAATTTCTATTTTGGAAAATACAAATTTTATTCTAACCTCAGACATGTCTGTGCCTCCTCTTCTGGTATTCTCTGAAACCTAATTAATATTCACAAGGCATAAATCTTGCTGATTGCTCTTTGCACCGTGGAACCATTTCCTCTGTTGATCACAAACATACGCACTCATTTCTTTCCCACGAATAACCATTTATTCTTCACACATTTACTGAAAATTACAGTTTATTGAAAGGACACAGAAAGGTCAGATAACACAGATACATGTAGCTAGGAGTTACTACTCAGTGCATGGCACATTCTCAGGGAGACGACCCATTGTGAGTCTTTGGCTCTTTGCCTCTTGAGTGTTAAAGGCAGAAAGAGTGCTGAAATATTAAATGTTGAACAGTTGGCCAGCCAACTTGAGCCTCTATATTTCAAAATGTGGAGGAGTAAATTAACCTTGCTACAATGAGTGACAAACAATATTCTAAGTTGGGTAGTAGTAGTAGTAGTAGTAGTAGTATCTCTTATTTGTCAATTGGTATACTTATATCACAGGATACAGTGTCAGACCTCACCAGTGCAAAGGGATTTTTCTATAAAGATCACACATTTAGAAAGCAGTGTCCTCACTCAGAATAAAACTCAGATAAGTAAACAACAAATGAACGATCATGAAACAAGTTACCAGAGCCATTGCTACCTTTTTAAAAAGAATTTCTAGAATGCATGCCATTTTACTATGGAGGTTTGCAGATGACAGTCAGAAATTTGTCGACGATTCCAGTGTCTCAGCTTTTGCAAACAATGCTGATATGCGTGTGTAGCTGTGTGTGTGTGTGAGAGTGAGAAAGAGAGAGAGAGCGAGAGAGAGAGAGAGAGTGTGTGTGTATGTGGGCGCACATGTTTTTTTGTGAGAGTGCGCAAGTGTGTGCTCTTAGAAAGATCCTTCAGGCAATGCAGGAGCTCTGCATTTTGGATGATAGGCCGTCCGCTCAGTTGTATTCATGTGGCTTTGTCTTTTTGCTGCTGCCTCCCTCTGCCTCCTCGCTGTCGTCTGAGAGCTTTGTGTCGGATTTTCCAGTCTGCGCTTGGCTCCTTTGCTGTTTAGGTTCAGAGGATAAAGATTCTTAATGAGACTGACACAATAATATTCCGCAGTAGACATGTGGTGGTCTGTAATCTGAGCAGGAAATGCTCCTAAATGTATCTGTGGGATGCAAAAGAATGTTATTTAAAGATAACATTGATGGGTACTACTGGGGCATTGTAAGCACACAGTCTGATTCCTCTCTGTCCTGGCTCTGACTACACAGCGTCTGTCTCGTTTTAGGGGCTGGCACTTCCAACACCATCTCATTCAAACTTTGTCAGACCCCTCGGTGTTACTTTCTAATGCACTGGCTCAGCGCACTGTTGCAGTAAACACGTGGTAAACACTATGAATTCAAACAAAAACACTTCTAAGTTAGGGCAACAAGTTTAGGCAACAAAACCACTTAGTAAGCTTTAGGAAAAACATCATGGTTGGCCTTGGAATAACTGTTAACTAAGTAAAATGTAAACAGCCTAACAAAAGTATATAACACAGAACAGCCAATGTAAAAGTGCCCTGAGGAGTTTTCTGATAAACAAAAGTTATCTGTACATCCTTTGTTTCATACCAAAGCATACTGTGCGTATTCTTGAGGTCTAACTAATTATGTTCATGTGCAACACATTCTCACCCCTAACTCGTAAAATACCTTGGCTTGATCAGTGGCAATGGGCTTCAAACTATGATCCTCTAGTTACATTCACACCTCGTACGCAGATGACACCCAACTATATACGCAGATGACACCCAACTATATATAACTGTACCACTAAATTATCTTAGCCCAGTTGATAAGTTTGTGAAATGTTAATACGAGATAAATATATTGATGTCAAACAACTTCCTGCAGCCAAATCTAGACAAGACTGAGATTATATTAACTGGGGCAAAAGTGAGCAACTGTGTTTACACCTTCAGATATTAGCCCATCACACTTAGGACCAGGTCAAACAATTTGTGATTATCCTGGATTCTGACATCAGCTTTGAAGCCGACACTAGACAAAATGTTGTCAAGTATCATTTTGTCATCTTAGAAACATCGCTAAGGTTAGATCATTTCTCACTCAGGCTGGAACAGAAAAACGAATGCATACTTGATGTGATGATGTGGCCTTGGAATTCGATGGAGTGGAGTAAAGGGCAATCGTTTCTCACAGATACTCGAGGCAGCATTACTTTATATATCCTTGTCAACTTGTCATGACACTAGGTGTTGAAACGCTGACAGGGTGTAGCACCCCTAGATTGGGACAAAGCAACAGAGTCCTGCTGGTTTTCACTCCAGCTAACAAAACAATTGTTAGATATAAACGCACTTCACTGCAAATATATGCAATTAACTACCTGGTGGGATGGAAAACCAGCAGCTCTCATGGATTTTGAAGACCAACTCGGACAACGACAGCATTCTGTTTACAGTTCAGTGGCATATTGGAACATAATGCAGTTGAAGAGAGCGTGTTTGTTTGGGTGTTGTGTTCCTCTTATCCTGCTATTTTCACATATCCCCGCTAACATTTTAAACACACAATTATTGGCCTGCAATGCATTTCATTAATAGAATACCATTTTCTCTAGCATTTTGAATAATTTCAGTCAGTTTTGGCAATGACATGTTTAAGCACTGCACACATACTCTAGAAACCAATTCCCCAGGCAAAGCATCTGTTTTGTGTTTACCAATGTCACTTTGGAGAATGCCTTTAGGCTTGCTGGCTGCTTGCAAATTATTGAGTTACACATCACTCTGCATGGCAGTGGGTTATAACTCTATCACCTGGCTTGGAGCAAAACAAACCAAAAGAGACAACAAACACCTCAACATTTATCCAATCACTCTCAGGAGAGCTTGAAAGTAAACTTTCAATTTGACCACACTCTATTTTGGCAGTTATTTAATAAGACAACACTAAGTAGCACATTTCTAACGTATGTATTTTTTGTGATTCAGTGACTGAGACTGAGTACTCAATGACTCTCACTTTCATCTGCAGGCAAAACAATTCTCACTTAATGCACTCTTGTGGCTTCTTGCCAAACTCAGTTGCCGCCCACTTTGATGTGGGTTTGGGATTTTCCTTTTTCTGTGTGTCTTGTTTATTGCTAGCTAAAACTCACTTAAAAGGTTCTCTAGATGACAGTCAGAGCATTAACATAGCAGCAAACAGCTATTTGCTATGTAAAGGGTGTGCTGTAGTCTGAGCATCTCGGATATTTGTTTACCTTTTTTCATGTGAGGGTGCCCCACTGGCTAGTTCACGGCCGCCGTTCTGCACTGCGTTTATAAAGTTATTACAGCTGATAACGCGGAAGCTTAGAGCCGGACCTCCTGTTCCCCCTCAGGTTAACGCTGTTAGCCCGATAGCTTCTAGCCACCGGCTCATGTTGAGAGCGGTGTGGTGGCAATAGATATGCTCAGAAATTTGCACCTTTTGTTCAAGCATGCATTTTTGAAGAAACTTGCCACAGCTTTCAAGTGACAGCACTAGCAATGTATCAGCAGATAAGCTGATTCCAAACAAATATCTGACAAAACAACAACTTCTATGTTTTAAATACTGCTATATACATACAATATTGCCTTCATTTTGACTCAGATTGTCACTGTCTTCTATGGGGATGGACAGAATAAAAAAACTTTAGAAATACTATTTATGTGAGGCTATGTTGGCTCTGCTCTGTTACCCTAAGGATGTAAAAAATGGTCAAAAGGAAGATAGCTCTTTCGTTGCCCTATTTTGTGGGAGTCAGTGAAATTGTAGATGAACACAAATTAATAAACTGACTGACTGTGCCACAGCAGGCTGATGGTGTGTTTGTTATGTCTGTAGAAAAAGAAAAAATAATCCATTTATAAGAAATCATCTTACAAAAAACAAACATTGCTGGCAGAATTCAACTATTTTTAAGAATCTTAAAATATATAAATTCAAGTGTGACAGGCATATTCATTGCTTTTTAAATTATTTTGAATAACAATAAATAATTGATGATTTTGAACAACTGCATAGCTGGCTCAGTTGATTTTTTTCCCCTCACACTCTGATTTTTTCATATTCCAGTTTCCACTTGCACCTACAGTATATTTTAATGAATTCAGGAATGTCAGAAACAAACAATACTGATGCCACTGTGCTTTAGAGATGTGATCTATTGTTTAAAGGATGCCGGGGTTTGCTGAAATGTTCTGGAGTTATATTTTATAAAACTTTACTCTAAAAGAATCTTAATGATGGACTCAAACACATACACCTCACATTTGTATACATCGTATACAGCTTAGATTGCATACTGTGGCTTTAAAGCCTACACAGTATATCTACCGAGCTGAAACAATGTTATTTCCCTCCGTGTTGTATTATAGTTAATCTGGCTGAAAGTCCTCTGTGGGTATGTTGGTGCTGGTCTGTCAGCTTGTCGATGTTCAGGCTACATCGATGAGAGCATCTTTGTCTGATCATTCTGCCACGGGAGACTGCTTGAATATGTCTCACCTAAAAAATTGCATGTGTTGCTCCGTTGCTATTTAAACCCGGCTTTGTGTTGTACAAAAACACAACAGGTGCAAGACCACAAGAAAAGCCTTTTCTTCCGAAAGCATTTGAACATAAGGCGAGATGCCACTCAGGTTCTCAGTCAAAGAAATCGAACATGAGAACACATAATGAAGGGAGAGTAGTGACAGGAATAGGGGGCACTTTAATGCAGATTGATTCACGGAGGCCAGCATGCAAATCATTACTAATCAAATTGTTTACTACACCATGAATGGCAATTGCTGTGCATGAGGGATACCAACAGACAGCAGTGAAAGAGAGTCAATTGTTGATTCAAAGCTGCAACAAAATTTGAAAATTTCGCAAATTAACGAGAGAAAAAGATTCCACTAGAAAACATTAGATGTCTGAAGAGTCAGTAGCCCAAGTGAGACGTTTATTTATTTTCTTTTAAAGACGTGGAACACAGGGTTTTTCCTGGCTTAAACTAAATATAGCATTATAATTATGGAAAACACTTGACTTCAAAATGACTCCACAACGCTTTGGGACTCAGCTCTTGAACCCCGATGTCCTCGTAAAAGTCCTGAGTGTCTTTAACTTACTTCACTTTGTTTTTTTTCAGTCTTTATACCACGTCATCACACTCCGAGAGCATTTTCTAGGTGCATCCAATAATACAACACACGGCATGTTGTGTGAAATAGTCACAAAATGCATCTATTGGTTGTGTTAATTGGAATAGTAAATCTTTTTGCAATGCTCGGCACAACTTTTTTTGGATAACATTACATCACAAAACGACTTGATTGGGTTTAAGAAAACCATCCTGAACATTAGGTTTAAGCAACAAAGCCACAACTACTTTTATAGTGTGGTTTAGAGTCCTGTGTTGGTTCGGCCCATCCACCTCTACTCCCTCCCATCATAAGTGGTCTTGTCGATATTCAATACTACTAGTAGTAACTAGCTCTGGCATAGTCATATGAATGCATTTACTTTGTGTGTCCACCACAGAAAAGGATCGTTATTGACTTTCCATTGGCATTGTGTTCATGCGGAGCAACACGAAAAAAACGGACAATTCGTGTCCATGTACACAAAACCAATAGGTTGAATTTTGTGACTATTTCGCAACCTGCCATGATACTGGGCTGAATAACGACAACGATGGGTTTGTATTGTAGTTACTCGAAAGCCCAGTGCATCTCATACAGATGCTAAAGGGTGCCTTGTGTGTCGGTATCAGACGCCCAAGATTGGGACAAAGCATCGGTGTTTGACGCCCGGGGAATAAGAACGGGCGGAAAATACAGTGGCTGTTAATAAGAGGGGAATTGACTGCTACAAGTCAAATACTTCAAATCTGAGTTCATGTTCTGCTTGATACATTGCTAGACTGGATTTTAATTGCTATTTTTATTCTCAATTCCTATCATTTTGGCCCTGGCCAAAATCTCAGACTGGGGGTGCCAAAAAATCCTCTATGCAGGAAAAACCCTGCAACATCAAAGATATCAACTTTTAGATTTAAAACAAAAACACCACTTCTGTTCAAACGTTCATTGTTCACTAACTTTCTATTTTTTTCAGTTTTAGTCTGGCATCTTGTGTTGAATTCTGAGCAGCATAAATGCCTCTGCTAATGAAATGCTTTTGACTTCAATAACATGTAACATAATATGTTGAACTATTACTATTACATTGAATGTAAAACAGAGTACCATTATCTTGTACTCCTTTGTATCAGTGACAGTCCACTTACATGAAAAAAGCAATTGTGTCAAGATCCTATCTCTGAATATCTCTCTGGCACAAAACAAACAAAGACAAATCTGCAGATTTGTCGAGATTTCTTTTGAAATATTCTCATATCTAAAAATGGATTGCTGACACTTGGAATGCAAGACAGTTGCTCAGTTACACAGTATTGCACAGCATGGAAATGAGATGCATTGTTTTGTCGTACCATCTGCCACTGCCAAACAGGTGTGACTCTATTCAATAATATGATGAGGGAGGCAGTTATGCATAGGCGTTGGCAGGGCAGTGAATATCACACACTATAGGTGACATTGGCACTCTGAATATTAGGTTTTAGGAGATTGGTTGCCATCTTTCAGGAATGTGTTGTGGGCGTTGTGTGTCATCTGCTCTGCTTTGTTCCACTTGTGTCATACTTTGTTGCTCACTGAATTTGATCATTTCAGGGTACGAGTTGTCACTGTAGTCACACTGAGCTGGTTACATGTACATCTGCTTGGCTTTTCCTTCCATTTTTAAAACATCCTTGTCATGCGACCTGTTTTTCACATTCTGATTATGAGAGCTTGTTGTCAAAAATCCCGATGAACAGTCAAGTTTTCATTTAAAAGACCAAAGAAAACAATGACTTGAATCACTAACAAGTATTTTCTTATGTAGCCTATTCCTCTGTGCCATAGACATCCATTGTTGTCAAAACCCATTAAAATCACATCAATCAGCCACAAAGTTGCATTGGCTGACATGTTCCTTCATTATCACAAACACTCACACTGGAGTTTATTTTGAGCAAATTCTCATTAATCCACAGCTGAGAATAGACCCCAACAAATGCACTAGTTACTCCTGGCAGTCATGTCTGCTCAAAACTACAATTCCCAGCTGTTCTGGGAATTGAGCCTTTTTAAAGAATAAATACATTTGGGAACCATTTTTAACAATTTACGTCTTCAGTGAGAATAAATGGGCTTTTGGCTGAGGGCCAAAGAAAGGGTAGGGAAGTCATAAAGTATTTTAAAACCAACTTCATTGTTGATTTTGTTCTTTTTGTTGGATTTCTGGACAATAAGAAAAATATAGAAGAACATCATCCTCATACTGTATGACATTTCCTCTGATTAATGGATTAATCATTTCCTGCGGAGCTAAAGAAGGCAGAGAATTCACAACAGCAACAAGAGTCAACTTTGACACGTAATATAAATGTGGGTCTAGCTCACCTGCTGTGGCTCTGGTAGCTTTTTACTGTCTGGGGCCGATTCCTCCGTCTGATTCTGGAAGCAGCTGCCACCGGGCTGTGGGAGTAGAGGGAAAATATCTCAGTGCAGTGTAGAGAGCACATGCTAGGAAGTTGTCAACTTCCCAGCTGTGTGTATTCAGTGAAAACACATTAGGATTAATAGACGGTGTCGTTAATATGCTCTTTGGATTTTCACCCCAAAAAAGGTACTAGAAGTTTTACTGACTTCTTTTACTTCTTTTATATAACATTATAATAAACATTCTCATTTCATTAATGACAGTAATTTGGGTAAGCTGTTCACATGTGTACTGTACAAAGAGTTGTATTATCACAGACAGTTTTCTAGTGATTAAACTGTTAGACCATTTATTTATTAGTCAATTAACAGAAAATGTATCGACAACAAAATTGATGAACGAATGATGGATAACTGTATTTTCCAAACGACACATGCAGAACATTTGGTGGTTCTAGTGAAGATCGGCTGTCCTCTGTTTTTTACAGTATCGTGGCAAATGGGTTTGAACCAACATGCTCTCATCCCAACTCGTCACATACTGATGCTTGGTCAGGACCTTCGGCGAGTAGTAACTATGATGCTCCACGATGGTCGCAGTAAACACGGGGTTGCTTAGATTTAGGCAACAAAAGCATTTAGGATTAGGAAAAATATACTCCATTTGTAAAGTGAAAGTATAACTTAATGTTGTGAACACAACGACAAACAACACATTGTCGCTTTCAAACTGGGCACAAACAGTCTACTGGTTGAAAGTCCTGAGTTTCTCTGACCTAACCACCCTGTGTGGGTTTACCTTGTCTTTATACTACGTCTTCACACTACTGGAGGCTTTTCTTAGAGCGTCTAATAATGACGAGGATGGGTTTACATTGTAGTTACTTTAAACCCTGGTACGTCTAATAAAGACTCTAAATGGTGCCCTGTGTGTTGGTATCAGACACCGACGGGCATGACAAATTGTCCATATTTGACGTCCGGGGAATGAGCACCTAGGTGCTGAATGGTTGGAAAAAAAACAAAACCAAAAAGAAGCAATTTGAAGATGTCACCTCGGGCTCTCAGAATTTGAGATGGGCATTTTTCAGTATTTTCTGATATTTTACAGACTAAAACAATCCATCATGAAATAATCGATACAGAAAATCATCATTAGCTGCAGCTCTACAGGATGTGTTTTTGTTATTTTTTTTCACAGAATTTCACATAAGGCTACAAGCAGTGTTTCTCATTTCCCGACTGCGATGCACTTAGAGCCATTTTCCGCCCATGTAATACTTTTGCTTTCATGTAACATTGCTGCAAATTGTTATGGCCAAAACATAGCTTTATACAGGATGAACACTAAACACGGTTCCTATAGAGTCCATGAATTACTCCTCTCTCGTCTAATAAGGTAAATTGTGAATCACTTGCTTCAAACACAACAAAACAACTTTGACGCATCAAGCCACATGTAGGACAAGTGAGGTCTGGCTGTTTCACACAACAATGAGACAATCTCCAGCCTAATGCATTTTGAAATATATATTTCAAAGAGCTAAGCGTGACATCTGTCGATGAAAATCATTTGTTAGAGTGCAGCAAACCTATCTTTTCCAACTGAAAGCTATGCACGCTCATCCAAACTGTCTCTCCCCATTTCCTCCCAGGCTACAGGGGGAAATGTGGCTTTGTTCATGAGGAAACTGAGTCTCTGTTTCAAATATGTCTGTTCTTATCTGTAGCAGAATGTTTCTCCCTCTCTTGCTGCAGGATTTTTACAACCCCGCCAAAATTATATAATCAAGTGTGGGACCACGTTGAACATTGTTTTTGGCACAATTTCATTAAAGAACAATCACTTTGACACGGATGCCATATAGGGTAATTAACTCCCTGGGTGGCATCTCCTACGTAGTCCCCTGTGTTCAGTGGTCTATCAACTTATATCTGGAATAGCTCTTGATAGCCACTTGTCAGAAGTATATTGACCCTGTTTGCTTCCCCTGTTTTCTTCGAATCCTGTTAGTTTTGAAAGGGTTGGAGATACTCATTCGGAGCCTTCCTGATAACTGAATTCTCACAGTTGTCTGGATCTTAGAGAAACAAGTCTGTAATAACAAGGTACCAAAGTCCTCCACAACAAATCAAAATAGGAGAGGTCAGTGAGTGCTTCTCTCGTTCCTCCCTCAACAAATGCCAATCACAGCGTAACTTCAGCCAGCGCCGACTCTGACTTTCAGCTTTTCTTCAATTTCAGGTTGGTTTTATGGATTTGGAGCAAGTCATGGTTAAAGTTGTGTTATAGTCATAGGTTGGAAGGAGAAATAAGTTTCCAAAAATGTCACGTTTCTATGTAAAATCCTGTAGAGCTAACGTTAGCAGAGTACAGTATGACACCATTCACTAGTGTTAGCATATATCGATGGCCAAAGTGCAAAACCTCCGATCTAAAAATGATCCAGGACAAGTGCAATTACCTCCTATCTGCACTTTGTATATATTTTTTATTTTTTTATGTTGTATTATGTATTGGGTATCCTTAACAAATAGCATTCTGCAAGAAAACAACAAGTTTTTTTTAGTATTCTCAAAAAAGTGCATTTTTCAGATTGAGGTTTTGCTCTTCGGCCATCGATAAGTGCTAACACATAATGAACAACACCATTCCTTAATTGCATTGTGTCTTCTGTCTTGATCTCCAGGTGATGTGATGGTTCACTTTTACACTGTGATCTGTTGGCTTTACCTTCTATCTTTATTTTTTCGCTGAATCAGTTTGACATCCTGGATATATCCTTCAAATGCATATTATATACCCTTTTGTCTGCTTACTTATGAAATCACTTTTTTTTTTTTAAAGATTTGATCATATTTTCAGTGAGTGCAGTTAGTGACAGTGTGGGCTCCATGGTAGCGCTGACAGGTTGTAGCAGCGGGGGCTTAGTGAAGGGTCAATAATGTTCACTATTGATTCATCTGTCCAGATGGCATTTTTCTGGCCGAAATGTCTAATCATTTAATCAAAATAAAAAAAACATTCCAAGTTCTCACAGCCCCAGGTGATGTCTTCAAAGTGCTCACTTTATCTGACAAACAGTCCAAAACCCAAAGATATTGAATTTACAATGACAAAACAAAGATAAAAGCAGCAAACCATCACATTTGAGAAGTAGGACATTGAGTGTTTGATAATTGACTTAAAGATTAATAATAGTGCCATTTTTCTGTTTGACATTTCATTTATGCTCTAGAACACTGTACAATTGTATAACTATTCCCAGAGGCACACTCCAGGCTTCATGTGCTGTCAAGAACAATGCATAATCTTGCATATTTTAACTTTCATGAAGCAAATGTCACATGACCTCAACAACTTTATATACTTTGTGACCAGGGCTGAAAAACTGCCAATCAGAATTTCCAAGTTGACGTGTTTTGTATTCCAGTGCCCAAATATATTTAATTTACTATCACAAAACAGAACAAAATGGTTGTCTTTTGAGAACAGGAAGCAGTTGATGTTTACCAGTCTTCCTTCAGAAAATGGCATAAGCAAGCCATTATCAAAATAGTTGCTGATTATTTTTCTGTTATCGCCAGAAAACAATGTTGGCATTGTAGGTTTCTGCAGACCATGGAAAACATTGAATGTCAACGTTTCTGAATTACCAATAAAGGTTTCATAAATACATTACATGTATCATGCTTGCAGAAACTGTTTAGGTTTAGGCAATGAAACAACTTGGTTTAGGTAAGAAAAAAGATCATGGTTTATGCTGAAATAACATAACAACCGTAACAACATTGTAAATGAAAAACAAACGTTCTTGGCAAACTTTTTTATGTGACATTAAGTAACAATGTCGCATAACAAGCATAAAGTTGGCATTTACTTTTACCCTTTCATACCACATAAATTTCAACAAGAGTCGCTCGATATTCTAAGCTAACTGCTCACTGTACTACGTCACTTGCTATAAAAATGTCCACATTCAGAATATCAGCGGTTTACATAAACCTACAATGCCAAATATTTTTCCCAGCGACTGAGCTTTCTGTAGATTACTAATTGATTAATTAATTAAGTGTTTCAATTCTTCTTGATACCATGGTCTGTTTATAGTCAGTGTTTCGTATATCATAAATTAATGTAATCCTTTGGTAATGTAATAAGAACTGATACAACAAAACAATAAGTGTCAAAGTTGAACTATAGAAACTAAATGACTGTATAATCAAGCTGAGACTTGCTGCAGTTCTTGCACAACATATTTTGATTAATGAAGACACTTGGAGTAAAAATGGCCCGTCTAATTTCTCATGAGAGACTTGAGCATGAATTCAGTGAACAGATGAACCTCGTGGATACAGGCCCTCAGGTCACAAAGGCCATTATAGTTTATTACTCTAAAGACTCACCTTTTCCATTTGGCAGGCTTTAATTCCGTCACCCTCTCTCCTCATTACTCCGATGTTCACGGGTGATTTACTGGCTGTGACAATTCTCTGAACTTTAGAGATATCCTGTTGGGGGGAAAAAAGAACATTTTAACTTGGGGTTAAGAATAAAAGATGTAAATGGCTTGTTGATGAGTCAGCAGTGGCTCTTGGGTTCTTGAAAAGTAAATAGTTCTGACTCAAACGTTCATAACTGTTAAATTCATACTTGTTCATTTACAAACTAATTCAGCTTGTTTATTTGAAGTAAATAAATCATGGCTGTTATGACTATTTCATAGCAGCTGGAAGGACAAAATAAACAATGCTGACAAAGTAAAAAGAGAATTATTAAAAATAATAACGCTGAAACCAATAGTATACAACCTTCAAATATCCAGTACTAAGATCAACTAAATTTTATTAATACGTATTTATGCATAAATTGTATTTATTTTTATTTGAACAGCTGCGATTAGAAGCCAGACTACACAACAACACCAGCTGTTCCATACTTGGGTTTACAAAGCAGACATACATAAAACAGCTAGATTATGTTTTCTGATACTGTATTGAATCTCAACAACGACGTATGGATTATTAATCAATAGTTTACATTCAAAGATTTGCGGCAGACAGTGGTTCAGTTCATGTTGTTTTAACTTCCCGACCGGTGGCAACCTCCAGGTCTGAAAAGTGAAGCTAATACGGGAGTGCCTTAAAGTTGCATTCTTTCTAATGGCCATCAGGGGGAGACTCTGACATTTAACCCTTTAACAGCGTGTTTTCTGTCCATAAAAGTTAATTGAAACAGTTTTGGTCGCCTAAAATGGTCTCATACAGCATTTGGTTGTACTTAACTCCACCATCTCAGTCTTACATACAGTCTATGATTGTATTGCCAGATTCTTGTCAATACAGTGATTGCAATTACATTCAAAATGACATACAACTTATATACAAAAGTTGCATGGTAATTCATCGAATAGTTGTTAAGTTATTTCAGCCTGACTTAAAGTGATAGACCAACAGATGGACCAGTATTGCTATCCATAGAGCCGGGTTTCTAGCATGGATAAACATGTGTTACTTTCATGTAAACTGTTTACTAAGTATCTCCAAAGTCAGATAATTAAGTTGACATGTTTTTTTCACCTGCTTTTTTTCTACGTTACGAGACAATAATACCCGCCATGTCGAGCTTTTACCTTTCCAATTTGGTGGATAGGGGAAAATATCAAGTTTCCCTTTCTGTTGATAGTTCTCATTTTGATATCAAATCAAATGTAGATGCACAGTTGACTTGTAGGTCCCAGATGCTGGACCTTCAAAACAGCATGCAATTGATGTCTCTACAAATACAGTTCAGCTCTGAGTGACAACTAAGCGTGATCCTGGGAGGGCGATTTGGGCTTCACCCCTTTGAGAGCTTCATATGATGAACAGTGATGTTTCAGTGAAGTGACCCACTTCAAAAAACAGACAAAGCAATGTCAAGATAGTAGGAGGGAAACAAGAGGAGCAGCCAGAGATGAAAAGGTTGTCTCTGGAGTATGTGGAGCAATCTAGATCACCACCACCTGAAATGATGTCCGTATAAAAAAGCGTGACTCTATCGAGGTTCATGTGCTTTGATTTGGTTGTGTAAGAAATACTCGATGCTGGAGTCCAAACTATAGCTTTCAGTTGGGTTACATGGGACGCTTCTGTGAACTTTTTTTCTGATCTCATACAACACATCATTCGAATACTGATGAGTAATGTTTTCGCTACACTCAATCTGCCTTAGGCAAGTGGCAATCTTCCTAACAGAGCATATATGTGTAAAATATAAACCGTATATATATTCTTATTTCTTATTGTCTAACTAAACTCTTAACATGGCTTGAAATCAAATTCATAGCACGTTTTGCATTATACCTATGAACGAATTACGGTAGGAGCATTTTGTCATTTATGCGCACTTGCTGGAAGTAAGATAAAATCACTTATATTTATTAGAATATATTTCAAACCGTGACCTCATCAGAAATGTCCACGGTAAATGGGGTGAGGGCTGTATATAGCATGATGAATGACAAAGCATACAGCATTTACTCTAAGTAGCCATGTCCTTCAAAGTGGTTTTTCCTGACCATTTGGCTTTTTTTCTGGTCGACAAGAGTTGAAAATATTTTCCACTTTGGGTGAGAGGAGTAGGGATGTCACTGTCACTTTTTACCAAGCCATCCAATCACAGTGGAGGAGGGGCAGGACAAATAGCCAAAGACATCATCAAATGTGTTTTTATTATGAGTATGTTGTGGTCTTATTGTGCGTGTTATCCTATTGTTTTTATTGTTTTTACTGTGGCTTTATGTTGTCCTTATGTGGACCAAACGAATCTCGTTAAGGACATATTTTGGGATATCCCGTATCATAGCAGCCAGATGCAGCCAAAGTGTCTCAGCTGAAATAAAAGCACGTGTCTCCAAAGTGCTACCAGCCGGGCGTTTTCAGAAGACAGCCTGGTGTCCTCAGCTGGAAAAAAGCAACTCTTCAGTGGATACGGCCCGAAACTTATGCAGCAGCAGAGTAACTTACTGCCAAATGTTGTGGGGTCATTATACAGTAGTTATGGCTATTTATTTAATTTTTTTTTATCTTAGTTGTCATGTAAATTGTGAACAGCATTGCTACAATGAATGCGTGATAGAAATGTTTCAACATTTGGTATCAAAATAAAGTTAGTGAATAGTCTTTGCCGGCCGGCTCCCTGACAAATTCGTTTTGAGGAGATTGACGTCAGTAACTGAGTGTGGTGGAGAATGTTCTCTGCTTCCGGCCCCGAGTACAGCGAGAGCCTTCTGAGCCTTTTAGGGGCCGCTCAAGTTGTCGCCCTAGTGAGGTACAGACTTCTCACGACTCCAGCAACAAGCCGGTCAAAGAGTCAGATCGGAACAATCCGTACGAGCTAACTGTACTGCTGATCTATAGGCCAGTGGTTCACATTATGCTTTGAGAGCAAAATTCAACACAAGAAAGGCCAAGCTGTCAACTGACATGTATTCTGAAATATGTCGACATTTACAAGCAGTGCAGAAAATATACATCTTTGACTTTCCCTCCAATCGCTTCTTGTTTTCTTGTGCCTGTTTTCACAGCTTCCACACATATATATTTGAAATAATTGAACAGTATAACAAACGTATTATACGAATTTATGCTCGGTTCAAATGTGTTTTTCTCCTGCTGTCTACCACAAATTGTTTAGCAAGGACCGAACAGTAAAAGATAAACTGAGCTTGTACAGCAGACATTTCTCCACAAGTAACCGTCTGTCTCCCGAAGCCAGTCTTCTACACCAGGCTTGTACATAGTAGTTTCCTTAACTGGGTCAAAAGTGGTCTCTTGAGAGCACAAAACAAGATGGTCGCAAGATGAACACAGGCAATTTTAACCTGTCACTGTCAAACTCCATTCTTACTTTGTCAGCTCAAACAACATCTTTCCAAGCAGGTTCAGTGGAATTGGCTTTAGTTGTGGAAGTGCCATGCATTATTTCCTCACTTTTGACTGCATTCGTCAGAACCATACACTGTGTATAGGATGCATGGGTGGATATATAGATAGATAGATATATACTTTATTATCAAGATCAATATATATCAGCACTAGAGATATACATCTATAAAGCGCCCGTAGTCATCGCAACGTCACCCATTTAAAGCCTCGAGTTTGGCGTTTTGGCTGTTGCCATCTTATTATTTCGCAACCAGAACTGACACAAGGGGGTGGAGCTAAGTACAACGCTGAATATTTTTAGGAGAACATGTCATGTACTGGAAACACATTGTGAAAGGGTTAAAGTTCTAAGAAGAAGAAAAAAAACGAGTGAGAAGGGTCGCTTTCTCATAAACTTCTGTACAATCAGACTTTTTTTGTTGTTTTTGCAACAAAGGAGTCGCCCCCTTTAGGCCATTTAAAAGAATGCAAGTGTAAGCCACTTCATTCACCTCATTAGCTTCACTACCGGAACATTTTTACAGTATAACAATGGAAGATTGATGGCATTTAACATGCTGTTTAGTCTCCATAAGATTAGTGATCCTTTAGTAAAAACTTGTAAAAGTGAGAACTTTTATTATCAAAACATGGATATGAGCAATCGATTTCCCTTCTTAAAAATACAAAGATGCTTCTTATCTGAAACCCAACATTGCACCTTTAACTGACTGAAAGTTTTACATCGAAGTGGAATTTAATAAGCAAGAGCTTTATTACGAACAATTGCATAAAAGGTGCAGTGTGTAGGATTTGGTGGCATTGAGCGGAGAGGTTGCAGATTGCAACCAACAGAGAGAAAGTGTGTGTGTGAGTGTGTGTGTGTGTGTGTGTGTGTGTGTGTGTGTGAGTGTGAGTGAGGGCCAAGGTCTGGGAGAGTCGTATCTGTGGCTTCTACCAGAGCTTAAGGCCCATTATGTTAACTCAAACTACGAGCGTGAAGCTCAAAGTGGTGTCAGTGAGTGCTTGAACAAACATCTCTGTTCCCCGCTTTTGGTTTTTAAAAACACTAAGCCGATTTCAGTCCAAGTGTGCTCATGAAACTCAAATGTTTTATCATGCAGTTCGTGGATGAATGCTACACTTTGTTCCTTTTAGTGAACTTCTTCGTGAGCAGGATGGTGCAAATGGTATTCAACCATCCAAATTCAGCTGATGAATGTCTTTAAGCTACTATTTATTTTTTTTGCAGTGTCCACCACCTTCTTGCGCGGCAGAGATGAATATCCCGTCCATATATTTAGACAAGAAAACAATCATAAAAGTAAATAGTAAGTGCTGAGAGCAGGGCAATGAAATGCCTGATTCCTCTTCCGGCACAGTGCTCCGAGCATCCAAGACATCATCTCCCATTACTTTGATGAAAATTGCATGCTATCGGACCACAAGACTTGGCTCCCTCCCCGAGCCTGTTAAATATGAAGCAACTTCCACTCCAATCTTGCTGATCTCTGCATCCTCACACTAATGAATCTTTCACCAGCAAGAAGAGCTTTTTGCGTGTGTGTGTGTGTGAGGGCCAAAGTCTGGGAGAGTCTTATCTGTGGCTTCTACCAGAGCTTAAGGCCCATTATGTTAACTCAAACTATGAGCGTGAAGCTCAAAGTGGTGTCAGTGAGTGCTTGAACAAACATCCCTCTCACCCACTTTGGGTTTCAAAAACACAAAGCGGATTTTCGTCCAAGTGTGCTCATGAAACTCAAATGTTTTATCATGCAGTTAGTGGATAAATGCTTCCTCCATATCCCTAAAAGCTTTGGAGCATTCTCTTTTTTTTCTCTTTTTTCCCCCGCCGATGGTGGTGCCATCACAAACAATAATTAGCATATGATTAGTCGTGCATTTTCAGAAATAACCTGCCTAACTGAATGGATTCAGCCACGATTCACTTGTGCTAATATGGCAGGTTCAAAGCTACACAACAGAAACCAGGATAAAGGATGCAATAATAACACGACTGGGTGCATCCGTGCTGTTAATAAGCATAACGAGGAACACCACGTGGTCATCAAAGAGCCAAGTTCTTGACATTTGCCTCTCTTGTCAGTGCATCGTTACCCAACTTCTCAGCTGCGGGCGGTTTGGCTCTTTCATGCACACTGAGTGCTATTGTGTGCGTTTTCTTTTTTTACTACTTAATTTGAGATAAATTTGGCAGTGATTTAAATGAGATCTGACCCACCTGCGCACGCACAGGCATGGACAGATGGAGCACCGCGGTAATCTTTACAGTGAGGCCTCAGATTTATCAGACAGCCCGTCAAAGTGTACAGCGGCAACAGGAGATAATGGAGCTAGCAACGGCTCGCAAGTGGAGTGCTGCTATTTGTATGCTAATGAAGTGGAAAGTGTAAACTTCATTAGCATAAAAAGAAATAATATATCAACCCACGCTATGATTTTTCTTTACTTGTCTTTTCTTTTCTCTCCCATGTGCTTGATTGTATGGGCTCACAGAAATAAAGGGAAGATAACGGGGAAATACACTTTAAGTTAAAACGGGATCGTCCCGTTTGGAGTTTAAACATGAGACGGGAAAGTGTTGCTTGGCGAGCATTGTGTCGTACGGTGCCTCAGCAGGGGGACAGTGGTGACGCCGCTGAGGATGGCGGTACTGACGCATGACGAGAAATAAAGAAAACAACAAAAAAGACAAATCCTCTGAGACACGTCAAAAATCTTGGGCACCTACGAAAGAGACGCGGAGTGCACTGACTGCTTGGAGGAGAGAAAAGCCTCTTAGAGATGGAGCCGCTCACCAGGAGCGTGGCAGATGAGGCACGGCGGCGCCGCGGCCGACTTGATGGTTTCAAAGTGACCGCAGCGACTGCTGTTCAGGAAATCAGAACGAACTCTTTCTCGGATTTCAGATTGACGCGACTGCTTTGTGGAGGGAAAAATAACTGCAGGTACTTTTTGAGGTATATTTTCAGGAAAGAAAAAAGTGATGTGTTCATTCTGCTGCATTTCAGTTCTAGCTCTTTAGAGTCACAGCAATACTTAGCATCAGGCATATTGACTGGGTAAAATCTTGACATCTAAAATGTCGAGCAAAACAAGAAGCAATATCTACACTGATGGCTTAATCCTATTTATTTTTATTTTTTTTTACAATGAATCCTCTTTCCAGTCACCTTTTCTTTTTTTTTTTTTTACTCTTAAAAGGGATTAAATCCTGAGCCCTTAGTTGAGTATACTGTGACCTTGACTTTGAGATGCTCCAAACAAAGCCTTTGTCAGATTGAGTTAATCATTTCACAGAGAACAGATTTTAAATCCAACACACAAAAACTCCCATAATGCCCTGAAGTAATTGGGCTTTACCTCCAAAAAGCAGCACCAAGGAATACAACAACTGGTATGATTCAGACATGTTATTATTCTGAACAACCTCTAGAATTGTGTTTGCCAAACAGTAATATTTGGTAGTAATTATTTCCTGGGCTATATTTCTCTCTGGAGAGTGATACTCAGGGCACCAGATTGACAAATAGTCACTTCAAAAGGAGGTAATAATCGCCTGACACTTAAATTCTCATCGCAGACAGTGCATTATGTGCGCTCTGATGTGTGGTGAGGTGAATATTTTGGCACTGAGCTATATTCCATGATGTCACCGAGCTGGGAGTTATGGTGTGAAATGAATTTCAATTTGAAGGTGTTTACGCGGAGAGGAGCGGGAAAACAGCAGCGGCTCGCTTTATCTAATCTGGAAAGTCAGAAGGAAAATTATGCTCCACCATTACAGAGGCAAATCCCCAAATCCATCTTGAGTTAAATTTTTGCTTAAAAAACAAAAAGAACATATTTAGACGTTGTCACTGCTGTGTTTAAACTGCGGTCACTGACGATCAAATTGACCAGATTGTGTGAGGCAAAGGCAACACATTGCAGAAAACCACGGGTGTAATTAATATGATTAATGAGGGCTAGACTCCATTTAGCTCCACCTGTTCTTTGGCATTACGATTGTGCATGCTGGCTCTCTGACATGATCTACACTTAAACGGAATAGAGCTGTCGTGAATGGCAACGATTGCGCCTGTGCTTTCTCTGCTCCGACAAGTCCAAATGTCTCCCGTGGAAAAGGCCCATTGATCATCTTTCAGGTAATATCAAGGGGATGTGGAAATTAATTTTGCCTACAGCCAGCATTGTTTATTCAAGGCCTCGGTAAATGGAGCGGCTTTGGAAATAATTAAACGTTCCAACTCTGCAATCAACCATGATTAATAGGATGACGTGTATCCATGGCACAGAAATGCGTGACTTTTTTGATTGCAGCGGCAGTAAATGTTCACCGCCGACATTATCACACAGTTGGATAACAGCATTGCTAGTTCGTCTATTATTGTAGCAGTGACGTTTGAAATTTAGCTTGAGATTAGTTTTAATGTGTCCACCAATAATAAATCTCCTTGACTAAGCCCTTCAAATTTTTTTTACTTTTGCACATGCAGCACTGTCAAGGTGTATATTTCTTTGCTAATTTTAACTTCAACATGAAAGGTTTTACGTACGGGATTCAGAGCATTAATATAGCAGCAAAAACTACTTCAATATAATGTTATAGTGGCGTAATGTCGCCCTGAGCAGAGACTGAAGCCGCTCTCCCTCTCTGTGGTTCAAAGCAAGCGTCGCCAAGCTTTTTATTTAACATAGTGCTGCCGGCCACACGTGCCTTTTTAGTGCATGTGAGTCTCTCTGTTGTGTCCCTCTGGCTAGCTAACGGCTGTTCTTCTACACTGCGCTCATACATACGGCTGTTGCCGCTGACAACACCGCCCCGAGTCCGACCCCCGGCATTTTCACGGAAGCGTAGCGCCCACTCTCTGCCCCCCCCCCTCACCACCACCACCACCCCCCTCAGGCAAACACTGTTAGCTCCGTCAGCACCGTTGCTGTTGTTTTCACTGTTTGCGCTATTAGCACCGTTAGCAGCTAGCCATCGTCTCCACGTCACCATTTTGAGAGCTGTGTGGAGGCAATAGATATGCTCTGAATTCAATATTATCATGACTTGTTCCCACCATTGCATGTCATGGTAAAATTACAAAAAATAAATCGAAGGTGATGATGTTTAGAAATGTTCTTAGAAATGTGCTGCCGAGTGGGTGTTTAATTAGGAAAAAGAGGATTAGATAAAGATAAAGAATACCACATTGATTTATTTATTTACTAAAGCTAATTATTTAGTAGTTTTTGAACAGTTGATGGATAAATATGCTTTTAAACCATTTTTAAAAAAGCTGAAATGTAGGGATGTTAGACTGTTGCTATACCGCAAATTAGTATTAGGGTTTAAAAGCCCCATTTCTTCAAGGTTATCAATACAAACACATTTTATAAATATAAATGCTTATCTCTGTGACATCACTGCAGAGCACATGCAGCCGTCTCACAGTGAGACTGTGACTTCAAGGACAGCGGGACCTCATTCACAGCGGACATGGCAGACTGAGCCTATCACTCGATCGATTCGTTAAATATTAGAAAAGGGCTGGGTTTTTACAGTGACCCAGGCCATCTTTTGGATAAACATTAAATCAGCTGCAAGTGAGTGGAATACTGAGTTACCTTGGCATGTGGCTGCTGAAAGGTGACTCTGGAGCTGTTGATGAGCGATGAGTATCTGAACAAGTGGGAGGTGGGGAATCTGTGGCTGCTGCCGGGCTGGTTGTGCAGGACAGCTGAGAAGCAGATGTGAACTGTGTCCTTCAGCGCCTTCAGCTGCGACTCCTGTCCCCAAACAAAGTTACACACACACACAAGCAGATTCCTGAATCCCTCCGGACCATCTTCCCCACATCCATCCACATGAGAAATTGACTTAAGCGCTGAAGCCATTGGCCATGCTTTAAAGTGACTTTAGTGCAGCTAGCAGGCATCGTTAGGCGAGACATGAAGCGGAACTCACCCGAGCAATAAAAGAGAAGTAATGCTCAAAAGATAATTTACTTTCAATCAATAATAATAATGGACAGAATGATTGGTTAAATATTTTTTTTTTACGGCAGCGTCTGATGTCAGTACTCCTGAGCTGAGCACCTGAACTACCTGTATTCCTCAGCAGCACTTTTCTCCACATGCATTTTTTAACTCATCTAACTTGCCTGCAGCGACAGTGTGTCAATAACCACGTATAAAAATAACATTTTACCTCATGAATTATAGGTGCTGCATGCTTTCAACCTGTCGAAGTTAAGCATTTTGAAAATACATCCTCCGTAATGAGATCAGTTCCCATTTATTTATATATATATATATATATATATATATATATATATATATATATATATATATATAAAAACTTTTAGATTTATTTTCCATTAAAACAGACTAATATTACTACAAATTTGAAAGATTAAATGAGTCAGATGAGAGAGACAACATTAGTTCAAAGGTATACAATCTAAAAGAAAGAAATGTTGCATAATTAAGTTTTTTTTCCTCAGGGTTATTCACCTTATCCAGTGCAGTCTTCTCCAGTTCTTCCTTGGCTATAGTTAACTTGTGCTCCAGGTCCATTAGCTGCTGCCCCTGTAGAAAGACGTGTTTTGAATCAGCTCAGTTTGTTATGTGCACTCAGAGCATTTCTCCATCCCCATCTCCTCAATAACACAGACCTACAGCACACAACCACATGCACATTGTATGCCTTAAGCACTCAATCCCCTGTATTTTTAAATGGGAGGGCAACAAGATCATGGAGCATAAAAAGCTGCATTGTATGGATACATTCTTGATATAGAAATAGCAGTAAAATGTTTTGTCGAATAATACTTGTGGTCTATTTTCAAGGATATAAGTTATAAGGAAAACGTTCATTCCTTTCATTCGCAGACCCCCTTGAACCATCATGGCCCTCAATGAGCAGATCATTAAGAGTTTAAACTGTGCAAAAAAACACATTAGCTTGCTTTAGTAAATGAGCCAATATAAAGTATTTTGTTATTGATAAACTCATCAGAGAAGAAAAGACACTACGGCAACACTTTCTACGGCGCCCATGTCTATAATGCATTATGAACATACTTATAACCTGCTTTTAGCAGTATATAATTATAAGCACACTTACTTATTCATAATGCTTTAAAACAATAGTCATAATATATTATAAAGCATTTTATAAGGATGGCTGTAATCTGAGATTAAATCTAACTCATCTCGAGAGAAAAATGGGGAGAGGTCTTCAGGAATTTGTTTAATTAAATTGGGCAAGTTTTAATTGTTCTTTCATGTCCACAATTATCAAGTACTATGGAAATTGACCTTATAAAATGTTTAGATTATTGTTATAAAGCATTATGAATATTGTTGATTTCTTATAATTATACAGTGCTATAAGCAGATTATAAGTATGGTTAAAAGGCATTATGGGTATGGGCTCTGGACAGTGTTACATAAACTTATATTGGATCATTTGCATGCAGTCTGTGAGCCATGAGTCATTAAGTTAGGTGTCTCTTACTGGCCTCTCAGATTGAAAAACTGCATCGGCTAACATTCTGAAACATCCAAGGTCAGCTATCCCAAAAAACAGCATCCACAATCTCTGGGGGGAAAAGTGTTTGGAATTTCAGACATGAGTGATGAGACTGATTGATGTTTCCTGGTGAGTTTTAAAGACTTATGTGGTACCTCAGGGAGCTTTGTGACGCAGTGGGAACTCATGGCGCGTTTGTCATTCATCTCCATTTCATCTAGATTTCTGTCAGCAAAGTGGTCATTTTAATGATAAACATGTCACTTCTACCAGTCAAGGGGGCAGCAGAGAGGATGCTTAAGTTTTCCATCATAGATGAGTCATGCAGTAACAGTCAAGAACAGGGCAACGTTCACCGCTCTGGGCTTTGAAAGAAGCCAAATAATCAAATCTTATTTTATTCATTTGCAGGGAGCTCAGGACAATCGCACAAAGTCATCTGTAGCTGTCGGGCTGTGCTCGAGAGGGGATCCAAAGGTAATCAAAGTTTGAGGAACAGTACTTTAATCATCAACACAAAGGATTGAATGTGATCTCATTGTGTCAAGTGGCAAATGAAGGCGTAAGTATTTACTGATACACTTTTGGATTATTTTCAGCATAATGGGATCCTGAAAGTTACCTGCAAAAAAACCCAACTAAAAACAGTCCAATTTCAAAGGGACTTGAGACATTTTATTTGATATTTTCTATTACAGTACTGGCAGTGGACAGCCTGTACTCATTCCCAGGGCATCAAATACCAATGTACTGTCATGCCCCTTGGCGCTTGACTTCAACGTCTGTATTAAGTAACTACAATATAAATCCATTCGTCTCATTAAAATACACTCAGCGTAAATGCTCCTGTAATGACCTAGTATTAGGACTGAAAAATTACACAAAGGGCAGGAGGGAGGGGAGGTTAATGGGTCAAGCAAACGCAGAGCTTTCAACCACTTACTTTGAAGTTACGTTAGCGATGTCCGTGACATATTTTACGTACTTATGTTCCGTGGTTTACATTTTTTTACTTATTTTACATACATATTCCAAGCTAAACCATAATGTTTTCCCTAAACCTAACTAAGTGGTTTTGTTGCCTACGTGGTTAATGTTTTGAATCCACAACATTAACCACTTGTTTACTGCGACCGTAGTGGAGCTACCAAAAGCGCCTTAGAAAGTGAAGCCAAGGGGTCCTGACCAAGCGTCATTATGTGAAGAGTTGGAATAAGAGTGTGTTGGCAGACAACATATTATGAGGTTACAATGCCTATTAGCAGTCTGTTTTTGGTTGTATGTCCTTCTAAAGGGCAGTTGGTGAAAACGAAGGCCCCGCTGCCGGTCTCGCTACCTACTGTAGCAAATGTAGCAAATATCGGATCAAATTCACGGCTTATTAATGAATGTAACGTTGGTCCTATGCCTTTTGTTGTCTCTTGTATGTGAAATGGGAAATTGCCTACTGATACAAAACGCTGCACTTTTAGCTGACCATCCACCGGCCCTCAGTGGACTATCTCACACTATATACTACACCAATTGCTAGGAGCGTGTAATAAGGATGTGTGGGTGTGTTTTGAATTGGAGTTTGTTGCAAGCCTGGTGCATCGCATACAGACACTAAACAGTGCCTCCGGGCGTCGGTGTCAGACGCCGAGGAGCACTGACCAAGCTGCTGTATTCAACACATTGGGAGTGCGAATGGATTGCTTTAAGAAAGTGTAGGGTAATGAATAATAATGAGTCCAGGCTGTCTCATAAGCACAGAGGAAACAAATGCAGCCTGCTCTTAGTTCATCCTCTAAAGGATCTCAAGACCTTATGTTTGTATGTGCACGCATGCGGATGTGTAGCATTACAGTTGTGAGCCATTACCATCCATTACGCAGAGCATCATCAGCGGATAGTGCTATGAGAACTGCGGGCACATGGCCACTGACCCAGAAATGCTGACTTTCAGGGCGAGTGCCTCCAAGTCTAAAGCTCCATATTTTTGTGCTGAATCCATTATAGAGGTGTGGGGTCAGTAGGGTACTAGCCACTCTGCCAGACGAGGCATGCAGCTACATCAAGTCGTCAATTTTCTTTTCTTTTCTGTTTTTTTTCTAAGCTGGAGGAGAAACAGCTCCAGGGGTAAATTTAAAAGTGGACTGAAGGAGTGAAGAAGATGTGAGGGCTTGAATACGACTGCCAAAAATTCTGTCTCATAGGGAAAACGCGGCAGAAAGCACTGTCAGTTTCTCTGAAGTTTTTAATGTTTTGGCTGAGCAAGTGAAGGGGAACCTGCCTGTGTATAGTGTTTACAGTCATATGCTGGGACTGCATAGTTTGGATTCACTGAGTTGGGTCTCTTTTTAAGTTGTCCTTCAAATCGGAGCACTATTCATGCAAATTATCCCTCGAAGAAAACATTGACAACATTATCTCCTTTTTCTGGTACTGTAGGTGTATGTCTTCATCTTGTGAATCCGAAACGTTCCCATCCCAACTCGTCACATACTGACACTTGGCCGGGACCCTTGACATCACTTCATATTGCACTGGGTTTTCCAGTGCGTCAAACTATGAGTTGCAGTAAACACAGTGGTGAATGTTGTGAATTTAAACAAGAACATTTGCTTAAGTTTAGGCAACAAAATCTCTTAGTTAGGTTTAGGAAATACATCATGGTTGGGCAATACATAATGTAACATAAGTACGGAAAGCACCTAACTTCAAAATAATTTTTTGGACATCTGTCTCGAACATTTATCTCCAGGTTGAAAATCACTTGTTTGTTTGACCCTGTGTGGTAGGGTTTGGTCTTTAAACTATATCATCACACTCCCACAGCATGTTCTATCAGCATCTAGAAATGCCTTGGGTGGGTTTACATTGTATTTTAAAAGTCTGTCGCTTCGGACGCTAAAGAATGCCTTGATTGTTGGCATCAGACACAGAGGGGCGTGACAAAGCGTTGGTATTTGACACCATGGCAATGAGAACAGGCTGGTGAATCTGCATTATTGCATCTTGTCAAAACAGTACCCTTTACTGTTTTTACAGTTTCACAGTTCTTTGTCTTTTATGGCTGTACCTTGTCAGTTCTAAAAAAGGCAAAATTGTTCCCAAGATAAAATAATTAGGTTGTTTGACTTGTGAGATTGTTCTGTCTTTGTGTACTGCGACAACGGGCTGCAAAATGCAGTTTGATGTGGTACAACAGCCGTCACAACCAATTTGACTGCTTCCCGGTCAAGGTGCCTTAACTGACATCCCCCCATGTGAAGCTGATGACATTTCCAAATCTGGAGTGACTCTTCTCCACTTCCTCCCTCGTCCCCCTCCGGGATTTTGATCACAGCATATGTGGAATACATATGAGTTTTCAGGACTAGCAAGAGGGCTCAGTAGGGTCAGAGATACATGATTCATTTCCCTCTGACCTTTCCATCAGAAAAAAAAGCAGACTGTCACCTCCCAAAGATGGCTGGTTTTAAAACAGAGTACGATAAAATGAGCCTAATCCATCTGAACCTGCAAATCACCACGGAACATAATGTTCTGAAGGTCCACATGAAATGTTTGGGGACATTGAGCAATAAGGTTGTGTTGTGTGGGTGACTGATGCAATTTAGAGACAACGATTTACGAGCAGTGACACCAAGCAAACAAGTCAATGCATCCATCATTCAAGGGCTAGAAATAGAACAAGTAACAGGACATCCAGGGACAATGTATTCAGGCATTTGGCTAGAAGCATAAAATTCAGTCTGTGAGGACCGATTTCCCTTTTATTAATTTATGTCTGACACAACTTTAGGAAATGATGGGTCTAAAGGATCAAAACATACATTTAAGAAATGACATTGTTCGTGGCAGAAATGTCAACCCATATTTTAATACTGCAAACAAGGCCCGAAAGGTCAGTCTATGTTCCAGTAAATGCCAATAAATATTACCTCGTTGCAATTGAAGGGGGCAGTGGAGTATGTGCAGGTGCTTGCAGAGGAAGTATGTGAGGGGGAGACACATTTCTGATGCCCCATAAAAATTTCATTGGTCGTAATTTGAGACTTATGAAAGGTAACCTCCAAAAGTTTGACAATCAATATTCAGTACTTAGGCATCTGAGGACAGAAGCAAACAAAAACCCTCCCAGTATTTGCAGGACCAACAAGGTCTCGCTACCAACTCGAAAAATACCGCCGCTTGGTCGGTGCTTAGTGGCTTCTGATAATGACCACGCCTTCAACTCACTCCAAAGTTTACCTACCTGCGTCACTATTGAACGGGGAAAGCAACTGACATAGTACAAAGAGCAAGATAGTGGACGGGTCAGACAAATTTCAAGTTCACATCAACCACGCTCATTTCCTAAACCTGACTAGGTGCAAACACAGAAAGTTATTTTGAAAATAGTATCATAGTTTGGAGCTTATAAGCACTGACCAAGCATTGGGATTGGACGAGTTGTTGGTGAGAATGCGTTGGCCGGACACAAATTCACAACAGGTATAAAATTACATAAAAATAAAAATGTTTCAGTCCTCTCAGAAATCCCCTCGGATATTACTCCAAGGGGAATAATCTCACTTCAGGTCTTATCATATTCTTACCACCATAATACATGGTGCTCACTGGAATGTAGCGATACATGACGCCATCTGTATTTGTGTCTTGAAGATTCTGTTTTATGATCTAAGGCATACATCTGTATAACCTTCATCCACCATGCGTGTCTTATTTCGGATTTACATGGATCTCATTGAAAGAGAATCAGAAGACAGGATGGGAGTGTGTGGACTAATCGCTGGCCAATTGGCTTGTCACGCTGCTAACTGGGAGGGACTTTGTAATTGCGGGCTGAAATAATTGGAGTACCTTCTGTGATGGGATCATTCTTTTCAAGGTGGTCTGAAGTACCCGTTTACCCCTGGTCTGGAGCTACTGTAAAGACAGCCCCCCTTCAGTTTGAACTTACCTTAAAAATTAAATCCTTTTTCCCGTACCGCAGTTCTTTCAGTTGAGCCTGGATTTTTTTCGACTGCAAGGGGAAGATAAGAAAATAAGTGTTAGCTTATTCAAATAGCGAAATTGGTTTTAGATCACGTAGCAGGATTCTGCCAGCTGCAGCCTTTGTGAGTGTTCCCTGGGCAAAGCTCTGGCTTAAAGGAAGGCTCTACTGAGAGGAAGAAAATATCAAATCTCCCCTTCACTGAACTGTATAGTCCACACAATGATGCAGTCACGCACTGGCTTCTTGCCCACTGTCTAAACCTGTATTCCCCCTCCCACTACACACATTACCGCCAGCATCACCGCAAACAAACGCCTTCCTCGGCTCTCTGCTACGACGGGCTCTCTCGCCCGCCATCGGTAAGCAACGCACGCACACACACACACACACACACACACACACACGCACACACACACAGAGAGCAGATCCTTACTGACGCCCCTAAAACAGACACAGTGACCAGCTCCGCCTGACTCTCACTCTGCCGCTCCACATCAGTAGGCACATGGAACCCAGAGGCTGTCTCCTAGATGGCTTGATACACAGCCATCCTCAGAGCGGCTGGTGATGTGAGCATGAACACTGTAAGCCTCCACACGGGACTCTGCAGCAGTTCAGAGGGCTTCTGTGTGTCTTCAGTAAGGATGTATATTTTTATAGTTATTCATTTGAAGCCATGCAGGACTGTAACTGTGATTAATTGGTATGCAAATAAAAAATGGCCTTGACTCCATTTGAACCTCAGTAAATATTGAGTTCTAAAAAGGGAAATATTGATCGCCAGTGCATTATATTTTAGTCATTATGAGGGTTTATTAGACCTCATATGAAACCTATTTACAACCTATTTACTGTATATCTTTTTTCCCCAAGCTATCTACGTCTCTCTTTCAACTTATCTATCTATATATCCTCCTCTGTATCTAGACAACTTCTATCCACCAGTTTTTAATGTTAATTTTGTGCATGAAAAAACACGAGTGGAAACATAACATTTTAAATCACAAAATAATGTTTTCCTGCTTGGTTTAGGTAAAACAATTGGTGTATTGATAAAAAAGAAAATGTGTAATAAGAATCAGAATACTTTATTAATTGGGATTTTGGGTCTACCCTCCGGTTTCCGGTTCAAACACTGTTTGCTCTGTCAGCACTGTTGTTGTTTGCGCTGTTAGCATCGCCATGTTGAGAGCTGTGTGGAGACAATCCCTCAATCATAGATTTGCTCTGAATTCTGTATAGAGCTCTTTAAACGTAAGAAAAGCTTCAGCTACACCAAAGAGGCAACAAGGAAGGAATCACAAACAAAGAGGTCTGGAGCTCTTTTAACTATGTAGTTCTGTCGGTCCCTCTTCTGCTGCCATGGTTAAATGCCAACCGACAGGAGAAGAGGGCGTATTTCCTGGAAATTCGGTTAAAATTCGCACTACATTTAGAAGGAAACTCGTATCTCCTTCCTCACTACCCACCATATCTCTGTCTTGTCCATCTCTCTTTGTATCGATCTGCCGTATATCTCTTTCTTTCTAGTTGACTGTCTATCTCTATAAACCTCCCAAGCTTCCTTCCTATCTATCGCTATACTTCCTTGACACAGGCAGTAAAAATTTGACATCTCGGTCTAATCTTTCACCGAAGCACAAGAAGCACAACGCTGAGGGACAAATTCACTTCAAAGGGTTTTGTGTACTTGACAAGCACCTGCGCCTTTTTTTTATTTTATGAGTCTTTATCTTGTTATTCGTCTTCCCAGGGTGCTTCCATGTCCCAAGACACCCATCTCCTGCCATGTGTAACTGGATTCAAAAATTGCATCCCGGGGCTCCTCATAAAACAAATTGTGAGGTTAAATAAACACAGAGCTAACTTTTAAACTCCCAACTCACAGAGGGCGAGCCATATATTGGATTTGCGATCGTTAAGTTAAGTTTTTCTGTGGCCCGGGTCGTAACATGAAATGCTAACAAATTAATCTTATTTGTATCAGTTAAGTGGAGCTTTTGAGATATTCCCTAGGAAAGGAATGAATGATATTAAAAAGACTACAGAATCGCACGCTGCGGAGAGTGTTGACTGCTAAATGCAAATATCTGAATCTCTAAATGTGCTGAGCTGTCAGACTTTCCAAAGCATTGCTCTATTATTTACTCGGAATAAATCATGTGAGCTGTCTCATCGGCCCAAGAGAATCACAGCAGCATCTCCGCCTTGTTGTTCCTGATGGTTCGAATCCTGCAAGGGTGGGACCTGCATTCCAAATAGTTGCAAGCAAAACAAAATACAGCGGCGCAGTATTTCATAAGCTTGGTGTCGCTTAACAGCTCTCCTTAACTTTTTCAAAATATTCAAGCGATGCATCGCTGTGAGTCATCGTCCTTGTGAGAGTGATAAGAAAAACTGTCAAATTCCTGCAGTCTATCCCAAGGACAGACGTGTATGCATGTGTGTGCAAGCATAGAGGAAGCCACATTCTGCAGGGATTTGGTCTTTTGAGATTATAATATATTAGAGAGGATGTTTTCGGGAATCATTCACTCTTGTTTAGTGTCAGTTGTTCTGGACTTAAACTCTGCTAACTCACAGTTCTTGTGCTGCCATATCATATATATCTATCTATATATATCTCATGAAAAACTTTAATTAACTTATCTTTGGTCCATTTAGGGACAATTGGATGAACACGTTGGCAACCAGTGGATTATTCACACGTTCAACATTCTTCTTTTAGCTCCAGAGAAAAAATATCCGTCTCTTTAGCTGCTAAATGCTGCGTTGTGTTAACCAGCTGGGCGCAAATCATGTCCATCTTTTGGTGCCAGGCGGCTACAGACAGCGAGGCTTATTCCTGAACGTTTTGAGTGTAGCCCCGAATATCACTCTAAATGTAAACTGATCTGAGGCTCCACAAAGAAATGTGTTTGAATATTAAGATAGTTCTAGTAACAAAAACCTGTCAAAATGACTGCAGGCATCTAAACTAACTGTCTGTCTGAGTGAATGTCAGAGCGTAGGTCTATATAGCTTTCATAAAGCCGTAATTAATCTGGAAAGAAAACAACTTTTTTGAGGGAGACATTTAAATGTTTTTAGGATTAAGACATGTAGGCCTCCTCTGCATCTGAGTAAGGTGAATAAAAAAAGCATCAAAATTGATCTTGTTTATCAAAAGGAATTCTTAATGTTTATGTCATGTTTACTTTTATCACTGCCGGCTCGGAAACCGCGTCCACATCCACTGAGCTGCTAAAGAGGCGATATTAACGTCAATGACTTCACCTGTGTTGTTTCCAGATCAGTGAAAATACAGATGCACATGCAACGTATCGATAGGGGAGGATGTGTTTATGATTATACAATCAGCCTGATCGATGTGCTGGCGGATCGTATTATGTTTGAATTGGACCGGCTCACGGAAAACAAATCATGTCACGTTTGCTGCCGCATGCATAAAATACTTATCGGTGCATCTTTAAATACATGTTTGTTTTTTATTGATGAAGCATTTTTTATTTACTGAGCAGTAAGAGATGCACCAGGATGGCATGCAATTCCTTAGTTTTTGTTAAATAACGGAAATCACCCAAACTGAATCTTTTTTTTTAATTTCTTTTTTATCTGAAAGCAGCGAAAAATGTAACAAAATCTATACATCTTTACATTTCTTCCCCCTTATCTCGGCACATTTTCCCTCTTCAAATAACACAGCTGCATGATTTTTGTTTACGTCCAATTAACTAGCCTGATTTTCCAAAAATAGATTTTTTTTATCCTTTCATTTTCAGACGGTGTCAATAACATAAAGCTGAAGCCGCCCCATCCAGGTCTGCATCTAAAAGGCAGATCTTCTAAAGTATGGCAGTACAGGCTCTAAGGGTTTCTCATTATCCAAGTTCAGATAGCCTACAGTATATATGACACAGTGTGTGAGCGCGTCTTCAATTGGAAACATGGAGATGATAAAAAAAGTAAAAAAAGAAAAGTATAATCGAGCAGAGACGGTGCGGAGTTCGGTTTGGTCACGAAGCGAATTTCACAGGTAGACGAGAAACAGTCGCAACTCTAATATGAGTATGTATCTGTAAGTCGTCAGAACACTGATGCCTTTCTAATTTTCTATTCATCCCTTGTCGAAGCTGTCGAAGCTTTATGTCAGGAGCGACAACTAGCAATTGACTTGCATTGTTTTTCGCTTTTGGCAAAGAATAGCTCTGTTATGTATGTGAAGCCTGTGCTCATAACTCAATGTACCATAAATCCTCCCCCGTGAGAGAACAGCACCACTGTTGTTACATTACAGCAGAAACAAACAGGTGACACGACACCAGAGGGCGGCGGCGGTGGGACGTGTGCAAAAGTGTCCGGACGCCCTCGGCACACACCCGTATCAGCGGTTCGTGGCCGGAGCACAGACCTGCTGCCGCACGTCTCCTTCCCCGTTGCAACAGATTGCCCTATTTGTGGAGTGTGTCTGATTGGCTGAAAGCGTGCGAGCCGCGGCAGACCGGTGACTGGCTCGCAGCCAAAACTTACTGACTAAAGTATGTATTTTATTTCAATCATTTCAGTCAGGGTAATCTGATTTATTCGATATGGATGGTGAATGATGTGGAGCATAGTGATACGTTCTATTTAAGGGAACTGCTCTTGAATGCTCCCTGTGCACATGACTTCATGTATTCTAGGGCGCATCGTCTCAGTGAACAGCGCGTCCTCATACGATGCTTCGTATGATATCTCACAAAAGGTTTTTCCTAATGAATATCCAGCATTTGTCAAATCTGCTCGATACAATAATAGTCTTTACTTTTTCTTTTTTTTATAAAAAAAACAACTTGGTTAGGTTTAGCCAACAAAATGACTTGGATCGGTTTAGCAAAAGAGTTGTGTTTGTCAATTTTTGATAACTTTGGAACTTGCGTTACTCAAGTGCTGAAGTTATGTGACATACAGTATATTTCAATCTTTGGGTTACAATAACTAGTACTGAGGTACTGAAGCGTGACTTTAGCGTTACTCTAGCACAGAATGTGACAAACAGCTCCTAAGTGAATGTCCAGTGTCTTTGGATCCTGGATCAGGATTACATTTAGATGGGTTACATACAAATTGATTTTGTGTTTTATATTTACAAATTATAGTGCATTACTTTTTGTAGGTATAGCTGTGAACAGTGTTTGAGAACAGGCCTGAACAACACATTATGAAAGTCAACAAACATATAACATTCATATGTGTATTTTTGTATTGCATTGCAAATGGCATGACCTATATGTCATAGCTTTGCTGCTTCCTGATGGGACAGAAAATGAAATGATAAAGAATACATGAATAATTGATGCACACTGGGAGAGACACAAAAGGACAAGGACTGACACAGCTACCCAAATGTGTTAACACATCTTTCCCACACCTTATCTTATCTCTGATATGTTTACTGTAAACATGAATAATGCAGCAAGTATCAAATGTCAGTGTCGATTTATCTGCGTATACAATGTTAAAAAATATGGAAAATAGCCCATCTCAGAAACACAATATTATAATTTTTGTTAAACCAATATTTAGAAATCACCGATATAACATGTTCTACTCATTTTGGATATGTATTAGTGAAAGAATAAAACCAGTTAACATGGTATTTGAGCACAGAACATATTGTAAAACCCCCAATTTCTCTATCGCACACCCACATCCAAAGTGTATTAATAAATAAATAAATAATAATAAATAAATACCGGATGCTTCGTTAACAAAGACTATGTGATCTGCTTGAATTATTGCCCCCAAAATAAACACGATGATAATGGCATGCTGCTCCATTCAAAAGACCCTGTAGAATTAATCACACGAGGCCATTCGACTTGAAATCCGTCATTACAGGAAATCCTCCGAAATCCAGTGGGTTATTTTTTATCTGCACATGGTTCAGGTTACTAGATGTTTCCAATAAATCCTCTTGCAAGAATGAAACGCAATTCTAGTGATAACAGCGCTTGAATGCTGGAAGCGTAACAACAATCCTTCATCCAAATTATGAGCAGCAAAACCATACATGTGATGAATTCGTGCTCTTGAGGAAAAAGATGCGCAACAGATTAAATGGCATCCCTAATGCCACAAGCTCTCCCTCACTAAAAGGCTTTAACCTTGACTTTGACCCTCTAAGCTTTCAGATTTTTCCCTTGAGGACATCATCGTCTGGTTCAGAAAGGTTGCAAGCCATTTTTTCCCAATGAGTTGGATTTTAAAGCAAAAATAGCCAGATAATGTTTGAGCAGGCAGCAGTCGCAGGCAGTAGCGAACTGACCAGCACCAGAGACCTGGTGAGTTTCCTCTCCAATTTATACAGATGTGCTGGTTTTGGGAAGTGTTTGTGATTAGTGAAGTGAACAAACACCCAGCTGAGCCTGGCAGTGAGTTCCCTGACTGAACTTCACTAAGCTTGTACTACAATGTTCCTGGTGACCTACCCCCATTCATGCGGTCATGTCTGAACATGGACAATCCCACTATTGTCTTTCCATACTGTTTGAGATTCAGAACAGAAATTGGCACGGAGAAGTGCTTCCATCCATCCTACTATGCAACATCTGTGGATTTACGGAAAGGAACCATTCTTAATCATTTTGAAATCATTTTAGTGCAAGCAATCACAAATCCCTGAATTATATTTAATAAAGCAGTGGCAGATGGAATAATGAGGCCATGAGTCTCACTGGCCTTGTTAACCCTCATAGCAGCTAATAGAGTCCAAACTGCTCCTTATGCCCAAATGGATAAAAATAGTTTGAACCAACTGATGACTCAGCAACGGCATGGTATCAATTTGACTATTCCTAAAGCATATTCTCACTAAGAATGTTATAAGGCCAAATAATAACCATAATTAGTATTATAAAGTGGCACAATAATAATTCAATTCTTTAAACTTGGATATGATGGCATTGTTATTTAATGTAATTGAACATATGACATTGTACCTTTACCAGAGCTGAAACACTTAATTAAAAATTCCACAGAAAATTAATCAAACTATTTCAATGAATTATTTGGCTTTTCTTTTTCAAAAATGCTTAATATCCTTGAGCTTCTCAATTGTGAGGATTTGCTACTTTTTAGTGAATGTAAACTGAATAACTCAAAACGAAGCACTTTACAGATGTCAGGGTTTTAAGAAATTGTAATATTGTACATTTTGTATCACATGTCTAAAAGGATAAACATATTATTTTGCTGATATTTATTTTAATGATTAGTATTATTTTCTTATGAAAATAGCTTGTTTGTTCTGGACTCTAGGTAACATTCTCACCAAGTTATACATCTTACAGTCAGTGAACAAAACAGGAGCAGTTCAGGCATATTACTGTCACAGCAACCAAACAACCTCCTTTACAGTGTTGTTAACATGCAATTTTGTGTCTTTTTAGTGGAGCAGTTTTTTTTCCACACAACACAGATTAAGTCCACGAAGCTTGATCCTCCAACCTCACACTGCGAGCAGAGCACAAGTTGAAGCAGCTTTCTAAAAAACGATTACCACACCAAATTAAATGTATTCCAATATATAACGCGGGAATTCCCAAAGCCAATTTTCACAAAATGAGAACGCAAATCACAAGTAAAGGAAAGCGGCTGTTTACTCATACAAAGTCTTGAAATGTATTATGTGCAACAAAAGGAGCTTATGCTTAGAAAGTTTACTCAAGGCCAGCTAAAAATGATCTGGCCTAATCTCAGTTCTTGGACATGGCTTCAAAGCCCTGTTTTAAGATTCAAAGATGAAGAGGAAGTCATCATTGAAACAATCCTTAAACACAAAGAGAGAATTTCTAGACAACAATTCAGAAAAGTTTAAGGGTAAACATGTTCTTAACGGTTAATCTTGGTTCAACTTTTAATGTTTTGGATTGACATCCACTGCAGTGAACAGTGCAATAGATCAATAAAAAACCCTCTTCCATAATATTTCCATACAGACTAGATACTGTAATTTAGACCCCATAAACAGAAGTTATGTTTGAGTAAGCATATCTTACTTCTTTACCATTAGACACACTAGCGATGGAATATTGTTTGCAATTACCTGCACTGGCGGCGATTGTTTTGCAGCTTTAGTATCCATCTCTTTCTGTAACTCCGCAGTCATTACAGTGTGATTACAGGTCTAGTCTTTAACCGCTCCCTTTTAAAGATAAATAACTTTCCAGGAGGAAAGTAGGGGCATGTGAGAATGTTTCTCTCACTGATTTACTTCGTTTTTATAGCCTCCCAAGGGAATTGAAGTCAGTGACCTCCAGCGATCTACCTGTGTTCAAGGAAATCCTGCTAGCTATTTGTTCCCAAAGGAACTCAAAGTCTACTTGCCTTAATAACAGTTCTGCAGAAATAATCTGTCGCACAAAGAACCGCTGCACAAGAACACATACTGAGTGTAACATATTATCATCTACAATTACAAAGCCAACGGTTTTATCACCACTTAGATCATTCCCTTTGCTGTCGCCAGGAATATTCTGGCTCTGTGCTGGCTGACCGACAACTTCAATCAGGGCCTCTTCATGGCCTTTTCAAACTTTTTCCTGAAGCATTATAATCAGGCCTCGCTGCATTGTCAAATGTGTCATCATCATGCAGAGTTTGAATATGTGATGATGGCTTGGATAAGATAAGCTGGTGAAATATCAGGGATATTCATCTGGAGGATTCGTAGAAGGAAGAAAGCCTGTAATTTTCAACTCCAGTTTCCTGTGTCTCAATAGGAACTCCAGAATGACCTCAGTATTGGAGCAGACTTCAGTCGATGAAAAGCTCTTCAACATCAAAAGCTTCCAAACACTAAATTTTCTTTGTGGAACTTTTGGCTCCAGTGTGCATGTAATTTTGGAAATCAATTCTGATGCTGATGAATAGCTATATTATATTAGATCGACCGTTCGCGTTCACATTTTTATGACAATCAGAATTGTGTCACGTGTAATAGCCGTTTTTGATGCCTTGAGTTTGTCATTTTAGCCGTTGCCATCTTGGTTCTTTGCAACAAGAAGTAAGACCAGAGGGTGAAGCCAAGTACAACCGCACTCTGAATAAGATATTTTAGGCAACCAAATAGGTTATATTTATGTTTCATGAAGTGAAAACACACTGTGAAAGGGTTAAAGTTGTTAGACGAAAACACGGACAACTCCCAGACCAGATAAAGCCTTGGTAGCGACCTGTCAATTACAAGGTAGCCCCGCCGTGAAGCATATTCTGCTTCATCGTCTATTTTATTCTAAATGAAACCCATAATTTACTAAATGAACATCATGCTTAATTGAAGAACACTTGCAATGTTTACTGAGGTCATAAATCAAGTGAGAAGTAGGGTAATTTTCTAATACATTTCTGAATGCAACCATAGGCCATTAGAAAGAATGCAAGTTTAAGGCTTCATTAATTACTTTAGTAATCTAAGGGTAAACATATTTTGAGGGTACAGATTACTAATTGAATTCTTAACATCAACTGAATATGCAAGCTACTATAAATCGCTGTCGTTCAAAAACCGTGCTAGTATTTTATTACGTAGCATTGACCAAGCCTCATCTGCCTTAGGGGAGGTCCTGCCCAGGGTCTTTATAAAGAAAAATCTCCATCGAAACAACAAGGTAGCCATCGATCAACCTGTCTGCATCACCACACTGCTCTGTGTTGTTAAATCTAAAGTTATTCCTCATACTGTAGCCTGGATTCAGGAAATGCTTGGAATCACCAACTGCACAACTGCATAACCATTGAGCCCACGATTACACAGCAGCAGCTGCACTCACTTGGGCATGTCATCACGACGCCCGCAGGACCCGCTGCCTTGTAAGATCCTGCATGGTTAAATTACAGCATGGGCATTGGTCAGCAAGAAGGCAAAAGCAGCAGTTCAAAGCTCAGCTCAAGGCTTCAATATGTAAACCTGGTGGACGCTGGTGACCGTAACAACCGGCAGCAGAGCCGAAGTAGAAAAAGAGGAAAAGTAAGTGACAGCAAAAATTGACACAGACAAAATGTACTCGAAGCAGCTCTCACTACAACCTGAGTTCCTGAGATTGCTCTATACAGCCATCAAAGAGCTCACTGTTAGAGACAAGTTGTTCGAAGATTCACTGGACAGCCAAAACCAAGCAAGTTTGTGTGTGAGAGAGACAGGAATAGACTTTAGTGGATCTTTTTGTGAAAGAGTTTCCTCATCAGAGCAAAATTAATGATCCAAAGGATGAAGAGACCAAGACAACATTTGCTAAGTTAGAGTTATAATTTGAATTTTGCTAACATTGCTTGCTCACAAGAGAACTAAATTAATCTGCTATATTTTATCATGAATTGCACCTATTCCGTGAACAATGAAGTAGCTGGAGCTGAGAAGTAATTATTTATGCGATTTAAACAGAATGTACTAATTGGAAATCCTTACCTCTTCAGCATAGGCGTCACAACGTTTGTGTCCCGAAAGTAGTTTTATTTTCAAGCTCTTGTTCTGAAAAAGAGAATAGAAAGAGAAGATGCCATTGGTGTTTGCCCTGTGTTCTGCACTCCATGTTCCCTTAAGATTTTAGCTGCTTCATAAAGAAGTCCTATTTATTCAGTAGGCTTCCGTTTCTCAAGCAGGGCACTTGGCTGTTCAGGATCTCTGACAGCAAGTGCTTGGTTGGCTCTCGATTTCAAACTAGACTCGAGAGCAGTCAGAAGTGCCCTGTCTGAGGATCTGAAAGGGCACTCGGGCTCATAGGCAACTAAAAGGTTAGCATTGTATCTCAGGGCAATATCCCCCACTAAACTTTAAACATGATCAGTGAAGCCTTAAAATCATTTGACTGGCAGCCAGTGGAAAGATGCCAAAGTAAGGGTCAAAAGGTCTCGCTGTTTGGTGCCAACTATATCCTTTTTGTGTACAATTATGTTTATTTTTTTAGACAGTGCAAGAGACACCATACAGTGCAGTTACAGTACAGTTCATACATAAAAAAAAAAAAACATCATCCATCATCTATGTGAAATTGTCATTTTTGGCATATGAATTCTTGAGTTATGGCCAAAAACGTGTTTTGTGATGTCACAGTGACCTTTGAGAACCAAATTGTTATGGTTCAACCTTGAACCCAAGTGGATGTTTGTGTCAAATTTGAATAAAGACGCTCAAGACGATCCTTTGATATCGCGTTCACAAGAATGGGACGAACGTGACTTCACAGTGACCTTGACCTTTGATCATCAAAATGTAATCAGCTGATCCTGGAGTGCAGGTGGATGTTTGTACCAAACTTAAAGCAATTCACTCCAGGTGATCCGCGTTCAAGAGAATGAACCGGACGGACAGATGGACGCACAACGGACAATCCGGAAACATGTTGCCTCATGGATGTCATTGCCGTCGAGGCATAAAATTGCCAGCTGTTGAAATCAGAACTGCACTACTCTGATTACCAGATGATGACATATAAAGCAAAAATCTCCATTGATAACAATCTCTGAATTCTAAAATGGGACTTAAAAAAACATTTCTTTCTCCTTTTGTAAACATAAAATGTTTCTAATTTCAGATTCTACTAGAACTTAAATACCCATGGTTAAAATAAAATATATAGTGCAGTTTTGGTGTCAGAGGCCACAATACCAAAATCTTTGTCTAAATTGAGTTTGAGTACAATGCAGTGCTATATATTCAAAAGGAAGCCAGCAAATGACGCAGCCAAGAGGGAGCATGTAAAGACTGAAGAGAATGGGACCTGAGGGTGATTACAGCATTTGAAGGGAAGGATTTTCCCTTTTTAATTGACAATGATCTGTTCGTAAGAATGGTCCTAAAGCAACTTAATGCTTAACCCAAAGTACCCATCCAGATCTCAAGATGACCCAATAAAGCAACACGATCAACCATGACGAAAGCTTCACTTAGGTCTGAAAGAACGGAAATTGGACAGTCTCCAGCATCTGCAGTTAAGAGAAGGTCATTCGAGGCAGATAGTCATTACAACTGTGATTTAAAATGAGATTGGTGGTCTCAGAAATGCTTTTACAGTGTAAAAAATAAAAAACAGAACTATGCAGTGGAGAGAACAAACAGCACCATGCATCATAATGTATGTAACAATCGATCTCATATGATAAATAAGGGCCTACATATGTGCATATCATTTTATTGGTTTGTACTGCAGCAAGTCTCAAGCTTACAGCATCTTTAAACTGCTACTTAGAATATGCCATATAAAAGCTTTAGCTCATGCAAGAATTAATGGGTGAATACTTCACCCACAAAATGACAATTTGTATATCAATTTCCCACCCTGTGATCCCATACATTCTTGAATATTTTCTTTTTCATGCATTCCACCACGGTAAATGGAGAATAAAAAACAGAAACAAAGTTTTGATGAATTGAAGTACATGGCAATATAATATATCCGTCTAAAAACGTTGTTGTTTTGGAGGCATGTGAGAAAAACAAAGTTTTCAAGAATTCAAAGGTGAGTGATTTGATATACGAATGGTTATTTTGTTGTTGAAGTATCCCTTTAACAAATCTCAGTCTTTGCATTTTTGCTAATTAATTTAATAAGACGTTCAGAAAGAATATATTATTTACCATTCTATCAAAATATGAGCGTTTACTGAATGAAGAAAAGGCATCAATGGAGCCTTAAAATGTGTTGTAAAATGATCCTCATGGCTGAGGAAACCAAAAAGTGATGCCACAACAATGGATATTGACAGGAAATCACCGCCACTGTTGTGTAACTAAGCTTGTTCCACTTCTGTTTTATCTAAAGAAACAAATGCGACCTCATCAAAGCAAGCAGTGGGGATTTATTAACGCTTTTCATTGACTCAACAACACATTTAAAATTCCTAATGAGTTTATCAATGAGCCAATTACCTGTAGTCGAGGGTCTATTCTTCAAACCCGTCCTGCAGAACTCAAGTGAGAGCAATGAATATTCATTGACCCGCTTTAATTCAAGGAAACTATACTCAAGGACCAAAACAAAGCACGGTCCAGCAGAAGAGGTCGGCCCTTGCTCTTCTTATGCAGTACATACAGTATATTACAATACATGAACAAATTAATGCAACAGCGACTTCGTTTTCACACTTGTTCTGCATGTGAATGGATTACAGTGTACGGGCTTATAGAGTGTGATCAAACAGACTTTGAAACAGCATGACAGTGGATGCCAGGAGGGTGGTCCTGAGCATCGCCAAGACTGTAGTGTTGCTGGGCTTTACCAAGGTGGTAATCTCCTGACTGCACAACGAACGGACCAGAAAACCTCATCACAATGTTCCCTGTGTGGGAGGCAGCCCTTGTCAGATCTACATGAGAGATGACTTATGGTTCGGGCTATAAACATGCACCAAAGTATAACACTGTCAACATACCCAAATGATTGTGGGGTGTAACAATCAGTTTTGGAACAAACAATGAACCTCATTGGAATGACACATTTTAATATAAACCAAATAAAATTTGTTTGAGAGAGATGTTTTCATTGTACCAACATTGGAATAATTGTAAATGTGAAAGAAACACTATTTAACGAGAAGGAGTGGGGGATGAGGAAGAGAGGCTTAGCACCACACTGATCTACAGAACTGATAACTAACTCCACTTGAGGGGGGTTGATGCGCTCAACTGTACGAGAGGGTGGAGAGATGACTTCAAGTGCCGGTAAGCCTGGAGGAGGCGATGCACCGACTCTAAACCAACGGAAATATTATAACCTACTGAATCCAGAAATTCAGGGCAGTGCTGATCTCCGCCAGTTGTGTCTAATGACCACTGCTGTGTTGAGTGATTGAATGTATACAACCCACAATTGACCGAGAGGTACTCAGCAGTGTGTGCACAGATAGTTCCGTTAGCCGTTATCCAAACACACTGTCCAAAATAGTAAAAGTGAGCGAGCTGTTTCCCAATTCAATGCACGCTAGCGAGTAGCGAGTCAGGAATGTGAGATTAGCTGTGGACAGACACAGAGGTACACTCACTCACGGAGCCACAAATGCACACCACCAATCCCATGATCAACGCAACCAGTGCAGATTGGGGATCAATCATGAAGGCCAACTAGTTCCTTTCTTTTTGTATTTTTTTTAAACAGATTTTTTTTAAGAATATAGTCTGGTAAGTCTGTCTTTCCCTTCAGAGTCCGGCCCAGTCAGAGCTTTTCCGGTTCCAGAGCAGGCGAGGCGAGTTTGTTTTCACCTCTAACAACAGGCATTTTTGAAACTCCGATATTATATTATAGCCAATTATGGATTATAGATGGCACATTAATTCAATTTAGGTGAAGATAACACATTTGGCTATTATGTGGCTGTGCTCTGATGATAGATTGGCTGCTCGATGTTGGAGACAGCGCAATGTTATTAGGTGACAAGTTGGCGGTGAACCACGGGGACAGTTGGGATGCAGGGGGAGAAGGGGGAGAAGGGGGAGTGTGCATCCACCAGCTGGCCCTTGACATCTACTTATAAACGATGTGGCCACCTGCACAATTCACACTCTGTGTCATGGAACATACTGATTGCATTGACAATCATGCAGAACACGGCTGCATCTGTGTATTTAAATGATCAATTGGGTGTATTTTTTTGGTTCGGACTGAAATATCTCAACTATTCCATGAATTGCACTGAAATTTTGTACAAACATTCATGGTCCCCAGAGGATCAGTCCAACGGACATTTGTAATCCCCTTACCTTTCCTCTAGCAACACCATGCGGTTGACATTTGTGTCAACCTGTGTACATTACTATAATTTGGCAGGCAGCAAAAATCTACATTCAGTTCAAACAGTCTCAGTTCCTCACATACAGAACATTCATTGCAATTCAATTCTCACTCCCACACACACGTACAGTGTTCTGTGTGCACTCCAACACATACAATACACCGAGCAGAGCTAAGTGAGCAGGAATGGCAGTAGTTTAGTGATTCAGTGAGGCAAAACTGTCCGACTATCAATTCCTCACAGTTGCACCTATTCTCTCCCCTACCGAAGGACCACCATATGAGGACATGTAAAACTGGCAGCTGTCATAAAATGTGACGTAGTTTAGCCCTGGGACATACTCAAGAGCGAAAATGAGATCCTCCGGAGCTTCTATGTCACAGCGAATTATGTAAATTTTGATACACTGAGCCCCATATGTCGTAACGTATTATTCCCACTGCGCTGTCATTCTGCTGACCTGAAAATAAAGGACATTTTTTTACATTCACATGTTGCTCATACTTCCTATTTAGTAAAATGCAATGGCACAGAGCTATCAAGATCTGTCTCGGTCTCTCAGTTTGCCACTGGGCCTTTATTACTGATCCATGCTTATTGTGGAGTCCCAATTTGACTACAAATCACACAAAGGCATGATGGAGCACTGGTATGTGTACCTCAGACAAGGAGGTTATGTTTTCAGTTCAGTTTGTTTGTCTGTTTTTCAGCATGAATTATGAAAAACCACAGCCTGTTTTCATGGAACTTGGTGGAAGGTTGTATCATGGGCCAAGGGGGAACACATTACAATTTGGAGCGGCACCAAATCAAAGTACGGATACACACATTATTTTACACTTATGGAAACAGCCTTGTTGGAGGTCTGCGCTCTACGAGTGCCCATCTAGTTTGAGTTGTGTGATTTTTAAATGCACAAACATCAATTTTATTTTGCATAAAGATTGCACGAGGTTGAATAATTAAGTAAAGTTACGTATACCAAATAAAATGCCCACAAATTCAGCAGTATAGGCAATCTCTAACCATCTGAAGGATTTCAGCTCTCAGAAAATGTCTATGGAACTGAACTCAGCCGTTATTTTCACACATTTAAGTGTTGATATGTCGACAGCCCTTGAGTGTTGACATTTACCATCCATCTAGGTCAACTTTCACACTACTCCACACACTGTTGGAAGTGGCAGAAACCAACCCTTTTTGTAAAACCTTTTTCATTAATTTCACATTTCATCTCCACCAAGTTTTTCCTCCATTAACACCATAGAGTGTGAATGTGGTAACGCGCAATTAACTCAGCCATACTGCATATTTTATGTCTTGAACAAATTAAATTTTCGCAGTTAAAAGGGGAGCAATCAAACCCCCCCCCCCCCTCCCCTCATTCGCACGCAGCCCTGTCGCTTCTGCAACTGCAACGTTTGAATAAATCATCAAAGGTGTGATGCAGGTGGAGTTGCCATTATGTATTTTCAACAAGTGGCGTCACTATCCGTGGCGTATCCATCGCCTGACACCACTCAGGGGCGATACAAGCGAGGAGCTGTTGTCGCAACACATTTCAGCTCGAAAAGGTCAATAAGCTTCGTTGTTATGACAAAGAAAGCAAAACGACAAGATGTTTCTGTCGCATCGCTGCTTTAATAGCGCCGGCATCTCAATTGTGAAAATATGACTTCATTATTCGTGTTGATTAAAGGGCAGAACGAACTGTGGCCAGAGACACACTGCTTTCAGCCAATGAAAGCCACGGATAACGACACTTTTCAGAGATGAATCTTTAGCAAACCACCAAATATATAAGCGCTTCATTGTGAGAAGTGCATCGTGTATAATGTCAATCCTCCTCATTGGAGGAGAGCAGTGGAAACAGCACAAACAAAAGCTTGTTGAATTGATAAGAGGCTTTATTGGAATCTCACTGCACCTCATTTAGGAGGTTAGATTTGTCTTTGAATTTGTATATTTCACATACTTATTCAGCCCTCACAATTCACCGAGCTCGCCTATAAACTCTTGCTCCCTGTTTGTTTAGCCTGCAGGCAGCAATCAGAATTTTGAGACCTTGAGAATGCCACACTTTTTTCTTTTTCTTTTTTGGGGCTTTGTAGAAATTGGTGCGAGAAACAGCTTGGAACCATATGTCTCATTCACTTTGTTTGGGCGCAGTGGTGGGAGTGATGTTTGATGTTTGCTCATAATCTGGCATAGAAAAGTGTCATTCCCGCGCTCTAGACTTCACTACAGATGGACCATGAAAGACTCCAACGCTGACCCACTGGAGTAAACGGAAGGGTGAATAATGGCGTTTGAGTCCCAGACCAAGAATTTACATAGTCGAATCTGATTGTTTAAGTCTTGCTGCGTCGACTGATTGTTAAAATATATTTAAGCTTTCAGCATTTATAGAAACATAGTAAAAACAACAAAGTCTTTGGCCGAGATAAGAGTGACTAACATTTTAGCTGTTGCTTCAAAATAATGGACCGCTCTGTTTGTTGTGTGTGTATTGTGAAGACTTATGTCACTGATTCATTGTTTAGTGAATGGATTCTTTAGTGATTGTGAAAATGTGTGTGTAGTTGCGGCGCTGTCCGTAGTACTGAATCGGAGTGACAGACGGAGAGACCTGGGGTAACATCCCAGATCTCCTAATTTCATCCACCTTTCCCTCACTTGCGTCTTTTCCCTGCATCTTAGTGCCTCCCACCAGGGATGCATGGAGAGACGCAAGGAAACCATGCGAGGAGAGAGGAAACGAGGAAACGTGTTTTCAGAGAAATGAGACGTCCTTTCCTCTGAAGCGTCACGTGAAGCGACGTCTGTTTATGATGACGCCGACAGCTGATCACATCTGGATCATCTGTCAGTCGGCTTTAACAGCTGGAGAGACTTTTGACGGAGTTTGTGTCTGTACTAATAATAGTGGAGATGTTTTCTCTGTAGCCTGTTTCACAAAGTGCATCGAGTATTTATACTGTGTTCTGTGCCCTGTTTATAAGCGCCGGATCGATATCTACCTACACTGAAAATATATTTTAACCAAATGGTGAATCAGAAAACAAATCAAATTTAAAAGTTTAATCTGTAGATCTGTCTTCACTCTGATCGGTCTGATCAACTGCAGCGTTCAGTCAAATAACTGATGAACAATAAGGGGGCGTGTCAAGCGTTAAAAGACTTCCTGGAAGCCGGCTCTCGTGCGTCCTCGCTCATGGCTCCTCAGAGATCCCTCCTCGCTCCTCAGAGCAGAAATAAGAGCTTCGGGACGGCAGTCAATATGGTGGCGCAGAACAACTTCCGGTTCAGGGTCAGGGAGCGAGTAAATAAAAGACTTGGGACTCACGGTTTCAGTCCGCTCGCTTTTTATGGTCGTAAATAGAACTTTCTGGCCTCATTCTATTTTCCCTATTGTAAAATAAATAAACCCCCACAGGACTTATGTGCAGGAGACTGCCTTTCGTGTCATGTGAGTTGCGAGTCACCTGATTAGCATCACTAGTCATGTGACTCGGTTGTCACTCGCTACTCACGAGTATCTTTCGTTAACGTCAACCACGCTTCCTAAACCTAACAAAGTTGCTTAAATGCCGAAAGCCTAACTTCCTGTGAAGACTGCAGTTTATTTTAAAAGACACTATGCATGCAATGAGAGGAAACAGACACGCTGTCCCTGCCTGTTCCAACTGACACTAGAGGGTTAGCAAGAGGGATAGTTTGAAGCTTGGCCCAATGACCAGGCTTGTTGGGAATGTAATGAAACAGCCTTATGTTTGTTGTTATTTAGCCTTTCATGCTGCAAATTTGGATAGTGCAACTTAGTCTACATGGAGATTTATCCATGCACATTAAGGAGGTTGATTAAAAGCACATGAGTTATTTTCACATTTTTAATAACAGTATAACTGTTAGGCTGATATTTATACCAAAATAGACGATACATCAAGATTCATTGGGAGAAAGGTGCTTGAAGTATTCAGTTGTACAATTATTGTGATTAATTACGCACCAAACGCCTGTTGTTGAAGGCATTGGCCTTTTTTCTTTCCTTTTAAATTAAGAATGTATTTATATAATATAATAACACATTCTAAGTTCTATCTATTTGACATCCTCTGTCATATATTAATGAGCAGATTCCACACATAACATATTCAATTACATTCTCTGTCTGTACAGTCCGACAGGCTTGTCTGCTTTCTTAAAGCAAGAAAAAAAATTAAACTCCCACTTCCACTCACTTTTCCAGAAAATTGTGACGGGGCTTCAGCACTTATGTAGCTGTCGAACGCATCTAATATACATCACTGGCATTAGCAAAGCAAACGTTCGCTGTGGATAAGTTATTAAATATGACATACCCCCAGACATCTTTCAAGGCATTTGGCAGCTTGAGCTGAACTCATCCTGCTCAGTTTGTTACGGACTCTTGAGGTCAAAGGGGGGATTATACATAAGTGAAAAGAGTTCTTTCTTGTCACTGTTACATTGGTTTGATACATAATCGTGTGTAAACCTTCACTGTGTGTTGGAAACATTGGTGCTCCAGTGAATTCATCTTTGAGCAAGATGTACCCTTATGTTTATATCCAGCCCGTTCTTACTCCCAAGTCGTCAACTACGGCAGCTTGGTCAGTGGCCTACGACTAGGTGGCTGTAGTTATGGCGAAGTACAGGAGAATTAGGCCGGCGTAGTATAAAGAGAGATAAAGTTCATGTAGAGAGGAGATCTGGGTGGATGGATCAAACAGCGTTGTTTGTGTCCCATCTGACCATCAGTCAACATTGATTTATTTTAAGTAATGCAAGCGTGTGTTGCCTAATAAACTACATAACAAACGTACTTACTTTAATCCAAAGCCTGATCCTTTCCTCAACCTAACCAAGTTCTTTACATGTCATCCCGCACAACTGGAAAGAAAGATAAAAGCGGCAGCAATAAGGATGTGTGTATGCCGCCTCCTACAGGGAAAGAAGGTTTATGGTGCTGATATTGAAATACTTCAGCCACCTGCAGGCAATGAGTGCTAAACAGAGTGCTACATATTTAATAGCTACTACTCGTGTTTTTGAGATGTTGAATTAAACCCTTGGGCTACCTTTAAGCTAAAAGAAACATAGTTGAAGGGACAGGTAGCTAAATCGTATATTATGTAATTAAAGTCCTTTATTTTGCTTGTGCTCCTCAAATATATAGTTAACTTTTAAAGATCAGCCTTTTAAGAATTTAACGTTGACATGAAATGCCAGAAGGGTTTTTAAAGTATAAATTTAGTGGTTTTGTTCCCTACTGAATGTAGGACTGTGCTGATTTCTTTATTTTATATTCAAAGCTCCTTTAGCTTTTCCACTAAAACTTTGAACATTTCTTGTCATTTTTTTTTACATCATCACCCTCAAAATAAAAGGATAGCAAAACTAGATATTTTGTTATTGTGGTTATACAAATGTAATTGATGGTCTTGTTAGATTGTTGTCAGCCAGTGGGAGAGCAAAGAGTTTTTTGACCACAGTAAAAATGTTGTTTTCTTGAAAGGCTAAACACCAACAATTGTGGCTTCAAGCTGAATATTTCGTTAGATAAAACCATTAATGTAGCCTAATTGTTATCTGCAGCTATGCAGAAACACTGGGTTTAAACAGAATGAATAGACATGCAAAAAAGCTGCACTGCATTCAAAAGTTTGAACGTCAACGTTTTGCTCTAACTGAATGTAAAGCTGACTTAATAAATTTAGCTCAGACTCTATGGGGCTCTGGTGGAATTAAACTGATTACAAACTGTACTTTACTTGAGTGTGAATCATTTTCATACTACTTTATACTTCCACTTTAATTTGAGGGCAATTTTCCCCTCTTTTTTACCCCTTCATTTGTCAGTTACAGTTATTGGTTACTTTACATATCAAGATATTACTTGCAAAACATATAAGCTCAATAAATATGATGCATTGTCATTAGAGATTGAACTACCCAAGCAGTAGCTAGTATGTAATTGGCACCTCAATCAACTATTACAGTAAAATGCTACTCACATATGACTGCATCAGTAACAATAATCAAATGAAACACAAAAGAAATAGCATAACACTCACACAGGGCCATTTATCTGAATTGTGAGTACTTGTACTTTTAAAACTTTTATTTTGCATCATTGCTGCTTTGACTGAAATACATGATCTGTATACTTCCTCCACCTCTGCCAAAGGGTCACCATGGGTTTTATAGCTTGCACAGTTATCTGTCTTTCTCAGAACTTTTTAAAAAGCTATTTATTTTCAGCCCAAATACACCTCTATCATCATGCATTAGATGTTGTTTTGATTGAAATGGTGTCTGTCTCCTCATTTGACCTGACCACAAACTTGTGTTCTGTGTTTCGTGCCAGATATTCCTTATTGAATAACTGTTGAGTGAGTAGTTGTGTAAGATGCTTGACAAGGCTTCAGGCTATTTGAAGAAAAGAGATTAGATGAACTCTATTGATCGTCGCAGGGAAATGGGGGAAGGCCTTGAAATATTCCATGTGAAGTAGTCTCAATTACTATCAGCATAATAATAGAGCTGCAGCCCATCTCTGCAGTAACCCACCCACCTGAACACCAATCTTTTCCGGTCCTTTAATTAATTGTCATTCCTTGTATTTGTTGAAGCTGAATCCAAAATGTTTGAACAATCTGATAAATCAGGTGGAAATGATGACAGTAAAGCCTCTAATGCTGGAAGTGAATTATCTGAGAGATTAATTGAAGCACACTACAACAGTAAAATATGAAAAATGCCAAGACTAATTGATATTACTTCAGATTGAGTAAATCAAATCTTGATATACACAATGGGCCCAAAGCATCGCTATCCTTTCTGAATTGAAGTGATGGAAGAAAACGCATGTGATCAAAGTTCTTTTACTTTGATATTTCGTCTACAGCTAGCAATAGTTTTGACTGATAATAATAAGTCTGTGCCTGCTGGACATTATGCTCTTAGTTGGTCTCAATCAGTCTCAATTTTAAAAAAAGTCCAGCTACTGGGTAATTGAGAAGAAATTATTAAAAAAAAATGGGCAGGGGGCTTGGAGATGAAACCACGGGCACGTCCGTTCACACTGGTTCACCAGATTGTCTAGTATGCTGATGCCTTCATTTTTAGTATACAGAAAGGAGAGAACATACTTGTGCTGTGGGCTGATGTAAAATAATAGATGGTATTTTGAGCCACATTTTCAAACATGAAATGCTGCTATTCATAAATCTGGTAAGAAATGTCAACATTAACACCAGAATTGATGCGTTTCATCACATAACCATCAAATTAAGTTAGTTCACAGCTTAAAAGCATGTTTAAGTGTGCGGTTACCCTTTAAGGCTTCGGAGTTTCAATGAAGAACATTAAACTAAAATAACACAGCTTTTCTATCGGTCCATCGAAGAGTCGACTGTAGCTCAAGCAGGTTACACATTAATCATAATGGTTGGTACAAGGAACAATAAGTGGTACCTAACAATGAACTGTGTCTAGTGAATTGTCTTACATCAGGGGACCAGTGCTGGATACCAAAACTGCACCAAGACGATCCGTATTTGGAGCTTGCATGGCTGTTTTAAAATAGTCCTAAACAATCAATAAGCTGTGGATGTGAGGATCAATAATTAATTAATTAATGGTGCATTTAGTGAGTGAGGTCATAAAATACTTTCTAAATTCTGAATGATGTAAGATAAGTAAACCAATTGAATGTACCAAGCTGTTGCCAAGAGATGTGACAACAATTGCTGTAGCTGTTCTAATTATGCTAATGATATAGCATCTCATTGAGAACTAAAGTGTTTGTTTATGAGTTACACTTAAATGTTTGCAATGAGAAAATAAAGGATATAAGTCAACACTGTAGACTTCATGCTGTCAGTTATAATGGTATATCAGCAGTCTTATGAAGTCATCAGTTAGCTGCCTCATATCATCATCAGCTTGAGCTCTTCAGCATGATAGGTACTTTATTTACTCTGTTAAATCTGTCAGCTATTTCTTTTTTATTATAGTCTGTTTTAACTATGTCTTTAAATATAGTCCGTTTTAACTGTCTTTAACTATAGTCTGTTTTAACTATTATTAAATATAATCTGTTTTAACTATGTTTTTAACTATAGTCTGTTTTAACTATTATTAAATATAGTCTGTTTTAACTATGTCTTTAACTATAGTCTGTTTTAACTATGTTTTTAACTATAGTCTAACAAAAAAAATCTGTTTTAACTATGTTTTTAACTATAGTCTGTTTTAACTATTATTAAATATAATCTGTTTTAACTATGTTTTTAACTATAGTCTGTTTTAACTATTATTAAATATAATCTGTTTTAACTATGTTTTTAACTATAGTCTGTTTTAACTATGTTTTTAACTATAGTCTGTTTTAACTATTATTAAATATAATCTGTTTTAACTATGTTTTTAACTATAGTCTGTTTTAACTATGTCTTTAAATATAGTCCGTTTTAACTGTCTTTAACTATAGTCTGTTTTAACTATTATTAAATATAATCTGTTTTAACTATGTTTTTAACTATAGTCTGTTTTAACTATTATTAAATATAGTCTGTTTTAACTATGTCTTTAACTATAGTCTGTTTTAACTATGTTTTTAACTATAGTCTGTTTTAACTATTATTAAATATAATCTGTTTTAACTATGTTTTTAACTATAGTCTGTTTTAACTATTATTAAATATAATCTGTTTTAACTATGTTTTTAACTATAGTCTGTTTTAACTATTATTAAATATAATCTGTTTTAACTATGTTTTTAACTATAGTCTGTTTTAACTATGTTTTTAACTATAGTCTGTTTTAACTATTATTAAATATAATCTGTTTTAACTATGTTTTTAACTATAGTCTGTTTTAACTATGTTTTTAACTATAGTCTGTTTTAACTATTATTAAATATAATCTGTTTTAACTATGTCTTTAACTATAGTCTGTTTTAACTATGTTTTTAACTATAGTCTGTTTTAACTATTATTAAATATAGTCTGTTTTAACTATGTCTTTAACTATAGTCTGTTTTAACTATGTTTTTAAATATAGTCTCGCTACTCGATCCATACATCCTGCCCGATCAGCACTGCACATGTGCAAACTAGTACTACACACCTGTGGGTAAACCCTCTCGTATACCCTATTTTTACCCTGATAATGGTACATTGTGAACAACAGATACGTGTTGAAATCAGAAGGCGGAGACTAAGTTAAAGTTAGCTGTTAGCTGTTAGCAGCACAGCCCTGCTTGGCTGAATAGCAGAGCGGCGCTAACAGCTAATGTACGGAGGTTCCTTTAAGTTACATTATGATGTGTTCAAGCTCTATTCAGTCAAAAGGAGTAATGGGCTACAGTAAATAAAAATTTCACCAGGACGCGTTCAAATGTAATCTTGTAGTTAAAGTGAGAAACTTGAATAAATACAGTTGTTTGAAGGAGAGGTTTTCAAACCAATATATAATAGATATTAAAGAGTGAATTATGACACTGAGCAGCTTATAATACATATATAAGTCATACTGAGAAGGAAGACAGCCTCCTAAATTAGCAACATGCTACCAAAGCAGTTTTCATGGCGCTTCAATAACTGTCCAAGTAGAAGAAAACTAAGAAAGGTAATTGTACAGGTCATATTATAAGATGACCTCTGTCTTCAGTGATGCTTTTCAGGTAATTTTGCGGTGCAATTTTTACTTTATACATTACTAACATGGTAATTTGCATGCTTGAACACCCATTTATGTTTTGCAACTCTGCTTTATTCAGCTTTTGAGTCTTTCTTCTCCTCCAATGGTGGTTAGGGTCTTGCCCAAACAGTCTCCACTTATAGGATTGTATATAAAGATGGACCGCACGATAACCGCACGATAACGCCCCAAGAGTGAAGCCAAAACATCTCCATCGCCCACTAGTGGCTGGCTCCAGTATATGTCCGAAATCCTCCACCCCTCCATGTTGACTGATGGGAGGCTCATCCATGAATATGGCCCCTCAAGGACACATCAGTATTTTTATTGCCAATATCACTATCACATGCATATATTTTTGGTTGTGATTTATTATTTAAATGATCTATTACTGGATGTGCTTTATTCAACAGTTTGTTTTTACATATCGCAATATCAGTCCTGGTTTTATTGTGGAACAAGGACACACAGTGTTGCCAACTTTCTTGCTGGACCTTTCAGACCCTCTTAGCAACTTGCCGCTGATTGAGTTACTATGGTTACGGGCATGAGTGTTACCAGGTCATTTTGTTGAGGCTTAATCCTGAACGCTTTGAGAGTAGCCCTGAATGTAATTTAAAAATGAATGGAGGTCTCTGAACTAACTGTGTGTGTGTGTGTGTGTGTGTGTGTGTGTGGGTGTGTGTGTGTGTGTGTGTGTCGAAGAGAAGTGGAAGAGCATACACGTTTTTTTTACAACACAATTCATAATTAATCTAGAATGTAAAGAACAGTTTTTCTATTTACATTTTTGAATGATTAAGACATGTTAGGAGTTCAGTCAGGACTTGTCTTGGCCGGTTGAGTCCCCACATGGACTAAGTACGGAGCGTGGACTGGAGGTGCCGGTTCACTAGGATTTTTATTTTATTTTTTTCACTTCAAATTGAGGCAAAGTTCAAAGAGAAGCATCTCCTTGATGGAGGGGAGGTTACTTTGTGGCTGATTGTTACTTTCTGCTTTCACTGTGGAGTTGAGGGTCGATATGATTCAGAGTTTTCTGATGGCTTGCAAAATAGAACAATATATATAACTCGGGATCATAAAAGCTGAAAGGCGGCGTATCGCTTGAGTCTCAGAGTTCCTACTGTGTAAATAAGAACATATACTGTACATATCAGCAGGCACTGAATTGTTGATTTGAATGTCTAGACAGTGAGGTCTTTAGATGTCAAAGTTGCATATGCGAGGATTTGAATGATTATATATTTCAACACATAGTTCAGGCCAGGTCATTTAAATGCTGTTGAATGAACTGTAATATGTAACCTAGACATCTTAAAGAATTTTAACCTAGTTTTAACTCTGACTCGCTGTCAATTGTCCAACTAATTACCAAATCAGGAAAGTTTCAAACCAGCTGTGATCAGGGTAAGAACAAACTGCTTTTACTTTTATCTGTGCCAGGAGATTATTGCGTGTGCGTGTGCGTGTGCAACTCTGTGTCTGCCCACAGTAAATCTTGCATTCTGCTGCAGCAAACTGCGTTGTATCAGATGACCGGTTATGGCTGCATGCTCAAGGGACCTCTCGTGGGTTCAGTGACTCACACTTTCTCAAAACACCTTTTATTGCCTGTTTTGTTCCGACATTGATCGCCTCCTCACTCCTCTTTCCTAACCGGACACCAGGGGCCACTAGGGATAACACAGCTGAGTGCATCGCCAACCACAAACTACTACTATGCGGCCCGAGACACAATGGGGGAAAACAGTTCTCTCACTGTGGACAGGATTTTTGGCACAGCTAAATGGTCTGTACTTGTATAGTGCTTTTCTAGTCTTCCAACCACTCAAAGCACTTTCACACTACTTGTCATCATTCACCAAATCATATAAGAGGCTACCATGCAAGGTGCCACCTGCCCATCAGGGCTAGCTAACAATGACTACACCACAGGAACAGCCTGCGGGGGCAAATCAGGGTTAAGTGTTTTGCCCAAGATCGAACCACCGATCCTTTGATCGAAGGACCACCCTGCTCTACCACTGATCCAGTCGCCCCATAACAGATCTCTCTGTGTTCACACTGCTTTACCTCACCGCAACTCAGCCGCTGCTAAGCGGGCGGGCAGTTTGGTGAGTTAAAGTTTTTGGCAAGATTATGTGATGAGTCTCATACGCCGCCTTCCAGAAGATTGCCTGCTTACATCGCTGCTTGTTTTTAAGTTTCATCACATCTTTGAGACTCAATTCTCTGGTTTTGAGAGAGAGTAGCTCATGTTCACAAATATTGATCGAACTTTCCTCGACCATGAAAAAAACATATTGGGAATCTTAAATTCAGTGGCGTTCCCCTTTAATATAAATTGTACAGCTGTACAAAAAGGAAGAACTTTCATCTCAGAAATCTGTATCCGTGGGCTTCAGGATAATTTTGATGGTTTATGATTAAATGCTAGCTGCCATACACAGAAACAGGAAAAAGGAGTCTGTAGTCACTTATGAAGCTTCACAGAAAATGATTGCAAAAGATAGAAAATTTGACTGGCAGCATCCCAATAGTTTTTGTTTATATCAGGGAACACTTTGGAACAGGAAGAGCTGCTAAATGACGAGATATTTTGGGGCGTAACAATTCATTATAAATAAAGCTTCCCTCGGCTGTGCGGCACGATTAGAGACTTGTGCCTGTGCTTTCTAATATTCTCAGAAAATAGTTTATGGTTTCAAACTAATTGGACAATCCCAGGCGGTGACAATAATATATGGAAATTCTGGAAGTGAGAAATATTACCTGTAAATAAAAGAAGATTGCTTTATTGACTATTTCACAGAGGGTAACTGCATTTTGTCATTTTTGCATATCGCAGCACTTTGGCAGTGTTGAGAGGAAATGCAGATTTAATACAAGCCGCCCCCTGGCTCCCCGAAGGAACACGCCCTCCTGTTAGTACGAGACACTGAACCAACACATTCGGCTTTCAGGTCTACCAGCAACTCCAGATTGCATTAGAGACAAGCTGTGGCAGGATTACTGTACTTCATGATTTGAAAATTCTCTAAATAGCATTTGTTTTTCTCCCATAAACTGCTTAGATTTGTTTTCCGTGTTTATGTGCAGCATCGTTGTGGAAGACCTCATGTTAGTTCACACACAGGGATTTAATGAGGCCTAATTACATTTGCCAATCCCTTCGCTCTGGGTTATCAGTTCTAATAAAGAAAATAGAACAAAAAACACACCATTACAAAACTGAATGGGGAACGGTTCACAAAGTTACTCACCCTGACGTCAACTCTTGCATAAGCGGCCCTGCTGATAATAAATCAACGAACAATGCCAGAAAACATCTCCAGCACAGCAGACTCTGCTATAGAAGACACAGTTTATTTTATTTTTTTGCAGCCTAACCCAGATCATGAAAACACTCAAATCCATTGCAGGTATTATCCATACCGCTCGTGGCATCTAAATCCTAGACTTTCATTTTGAACTCTGCCACTGCAGAACTACTCCTGCAACTTGGTGTATACTTAATACGTAATGCCTCTTTATTTATCGGCTGTGAGAAATTTTCGCATCCTGAAATTGTAAAGAACAATTTCCAAAAGTGTTTGCGTTCTATAGACACGGGTGTTTAATTAATTCTACTAAATCATAGAACAGCAAAAGAAAAACAGTGAATGCCAAATAAATTGCTTTCTCTTTGTGCAGAGACAGACGAATCAAAACGGCCTCTTCTGCACTAAGGAGCAAAGAAATCACATTGATCACTTTTATCCAAAGAACACCACTATTCACCATATTCACAGTCAGGCATAAACCAAGAGAAATCAACCGATGGTTTAGTTACTTCCAGAACTGATTTCCTCCCTGCTGTTATGCAGTGGTGCAGGAGACAGTTGCAGTGCTTCTCCAGTTGGAACGAGATTCCTGTCAATGTCAGGGAAGCAGACACTGACTCAGATTTTTAGCGTAAACGAGAGCAGTATTAACGAAAAGGAAGAAGCCACTTGGTTGGTTGGTATGAATCAGCAAACAGTAACGTGCACTTCTTTACTCCGGAAGACGTTTGTGACACTGATTGAGAAGAAGAGATGTGTCCACTGTCATTTAACCGACCGGCTCAACCCGAGCCACATCTGATTGAATGCAAAGCTGTGTCATGAATCGAAGTGTGTGTGTGTTGTTCAAACTGTCATGATCTCAGTGGAGTGAGAATCAATGCTCCATGTGGACGGTGCTGTGGAGAACACAGCTGGTCTTGGTGCCGGAAAATGAGCAATGAGCATGGTGTCATGAAATGAAAGTACTCAGCATGATCGCCATCGTAGGTAAAAACAAATAATGAGGGGGAGAGGGGTTATATTTAGAGAACATACTTGAATATTCTCTGATATTAATAAAAAATAACAAAATAACTCACAAATTATCCTCTGATTAAAATCACCAATTTATGACAAATGTTAAGACAAATATATATATATAGAAAAATATAGTATATTTTAGCAGACTCTAAAAACGTCAATCCATCCATTCTCATTAGTTTATCCGGGGCCAGCAAACTGTTAAGAAATAATTCATTACAATCTGTCATTACAAGCAATTATGATCATTGTGGAATTGTTTAAGTCTCTTAAAAGCGTCCGTTTGTTACTATGGTAACACAGTGTGTTCGGAGTGACTTGTCTTCTCAACGGTTGGGTTCGACTGCTGGTTGTGATGAAATTAATTCAATGCGTAAACGTATGACTTTATAATCTCAGTTCTTTCTGGGATATTCATGTTTTGTTTACCCAAATTTGCAAGTTCTTTCCTCTCGAAACTGTCCACTTTAACCTGAGAGAATGTTCATGTTTTTTCTCGTAAATTTACGACTATACTTTTGAAAATTCTTTGTATTTTTTCTCGGAAAATAAAGATTTTTAAAAGAGTTTGAGGGACACTGCTCTCACGTGGACGATGTCTTTGATGTGCGATTGCCAGCCAGAAGCTGCTCTCTTGTGTTTTCACACATAGTTTAAGGCTGTGAGATTCTTGTGCTACTCTTACATTGCGTGCTGTGTTTGCATATCGCCATAGCAACCAAAGACACATGGATTTGTTGCTGGGATTGTATTTGCATCTAAATGAAATGCCCACGCATCTGGGCGTCCCAGAGATAAGTCAGAATAAACTTTAGTGATGTTTAACTATTTGATGTTTTGGGGAACGGCTGTATTTATTTTTGCGAAGTACATCACGTGTCATCATTGAGAAAATAAAATTTCCTGCACCTTTTAGCTTGACTGTTGGCTCACCAGCTCGCGTGCTTTCGCATTATTCAACTCACGGTGGAGGAATAGAATGATCATCAAATTTGCATCCACATCATATGAATTGTTTAGGATTCCATGCTCAGTGCACAATAATGTCATGGGTGTTTTCTTTTAGTATTGAGAGCACAAACACAAGTCTGCAGTCTGAACTGCACAGATTTATTTCCACATGCTTTAGGTGCCAACATATTGACCTTTTTTGAATCTGAGAAAACTTAATTTGCTCACATGAAGGAAAATCATACATTGAAAATACTGTGCATAATTTATTAACCATTGCTTCGATTCCTACCAGTGAAAGGTTTGCAACCTTCTTGGTGTCATGAGGATATTCAGAGCGTAGGTGGGCATAAAAATAAATATTTTCTGTCACCGTATCTTCATACAACGGTTTGTATGACATCTTATGAAAATGAATTCCTATTTTTTCACGCGTTCTCCAGAAACATGTCAATTTCCGTTTGTTTGGACCGACCCATCCACCCTGACCTCCTCCATACGCCGACGATATCATTATTTATACTTCCTAGTTCACATGTACGTGAATCACAAACAAATTGATTTTGTGGGATATATATGAATATGTATAGGGACAAAGTGTTTTGTTTCAAGAAGTTTAGTTCTTAGACTTCACTTGACTGGATGATTTTAAACCATCATGCCTCTGGTAGAAGAGATAGCCGCACACTTAAATCTCTGCAGAGAACACTTTATTTTTTAGCTTTCAGTCTAAAAGGACCTTCATCAGAGCACACGTGGTTCAGCTGGATGCTACACTTACACAAAATAAATAGAAGTGAGTCGGGGGGTGGAGCACATTGTCTACAGACAAAAAAAATATACAATCACAGAGCATCCTATAGTAATATCATATAATTTCATTACATAGTAAATGGGGCTTTGAGAGGGACCAAGCTTGAGCCGTCGTTAATCAAAGATCCCCAGATCTATAAGAGAAAAAAAACCTCTCAAAACAAGAATTAACAAGTAGCTGACCCTTTTGTAGACCATTGCAACCTGCAAGCAACAGCAGCACATGGACACAGGTTTGTTTTAAGAGGTCACAAGCTGTTAACATGGGAACCACTCCGAATAACACCCACTATTGGAATGATGGGGTTTGGTTACTTGTGATAATGATTATAGCCTTTTTTTCCCTTCTTTTTAGCCTCCAACAGCACCGAACATGTAGTTTGTAAGTGATGCATGCATTGCATTGTCAGTAAAAAACTAATATAGCTAACTGTGTAAAAACACGACATGTGACTGCACTTCTAATCCGTCATTGCCATTTACATAACTAGGCCTGTTTCATTTACAATAAACGATGTCACTCTCGCTGGATGTCAAGCTCACCGTTGCTCTTGCGTAACAAGTCGGGCCTGCTGTCTCCGATATGTGAGCGCAATCGATCAGGCTTGTACTTCACCTTGTCTGTTCAGTGCGAAGAAATGACATCGCCCGCCATCACCCGTCGCGCTCCATTTCACTTAACCCTCCAGTTTTGTCAGCCCACTTTTGCTCCAAATGCATGTCAGCGATCATATGTGTGAAATTAGTTCTGACGGAGTCTCGACGGTGTTGAGCACATCTTTGTGTTAATGCAGTGGGCTATTCAGAAGTTGAGTAATACAGTGGTGGAGGAGCGATGAGGCCATTTATTCCCCAAGGCAGTAATGCCATGCAGCTTTGAGCGTCGTGTTGAGTTATAACAAGGAAATGGGTAATTATTATCAGTTTTTTTTTTTTCCCACAAGACAGACAGTTGAGGCATTTTACTGCCCAAATATAAGACAATCCAGAGATGGATTTAATGTGTTGTGCTCAATTAGAGTAAAGCCTGCCATTTTCTAATTGTATTTGTGCTTCTGTTGCACTTTAAATAACAATAAAACTGATCATTTTGAAATGAGTCTTTTTAATGTTTGCGTTTTAGCACTTTCTGAAGATCATGAACAAGTAAATTTTGAATCAATCAGTGGTAATTCTAGTAAAACAAAAACGGCATGCCTTGCTAGACTTTGATATTAAACCCCCCATTAACTCCAGTGGTTTCATCTGTTTTGTCTTTGTCCTGTTCAACACAAATAATGATGCCATTTTCTGCCTCCTTCAGTTTCTCCCCACTTTTTTCTTTTTCCAGTAAGAGTGTCACAGAGAGATCCGGTAAATGCCCCGATGCATGATTTCTTTCTGCCGTTTAGCCGGCGAAATTACATCAGGAAGACATGAAAGGCAGACGACGGGTACAGGAAGCCATTTTGGACTGAAAAACCCATCCAGCTGAGTGCGTGGCAAAGCCGTCTATTACAATGCTCTGTGAGAACCTGATGAATCCCAGCGGGATCCAAGTCGGTCTGTAAATCATCCTCCGTCAAAATACTCATAATAAGCCCTGAAAGCAAATCATTGATAATGACTTCACAGTGGATTGCAGCCATAAAGCATCCCTGCTGACACTGCGGCACAGTTCACTGTGATGTGCAAATAAAAAACACATTCAGAACGCCGCTGTAAACAAAGTGTTCATTTCAGCAACTATCAGGATTTTTTGCACACATTACACGGCCACAGAATCACAATTCTGAGTGATGGTTTCACGTCAGAACAACACAATATGTGTACTCAAGTTTTGGCTGGGGTGCCAGTGTATTAGATACACTTATTTAATGCAGTCTAATGCAACAGGCCCTGCAATAAATCCTGCCTTCATGAAGGTTATGATGTATAGTTTTTATCATTTATGTTGTACTGAGGTTTGTAATATTTCCACAACCTTCATCGATACAAATGTGGTTGACAGGAATATTAGAAAAACACCTCTCTCAGTATAATGCAGTTATAACAGCAATGTAAACTGCAGCCTGCAAAAATCACAAGGTCGAATCAACTCTCTAAAACAGTTTCACCAAAAAACTGAACAATAAAACCTTATTGAAGATTTACTTCAGGGCTCTCGTATTAGTTTTAAAAATATAGGTGAATCAAATAAGATGGAAACTTTGTGTAAAATATTCTTAGGTTTAAGATTAACATAAAACTATAGGCATATAGTGATGTACTGTAATCTATGCTTCCAGACATCAATACAAAGGAAATACTACTTCTATTTAAGCTTATCACATGAGTGCACTATATCTTGAATTGGAACATGACGGGCAATATTTTTCACACTGTCTACAATATACTGTTTTTTTTTTGTTTTTTTTCAACCAGTTTTGTTTATTCTGGCTTTGAAAAAAAAGGATGTAGAAGTTTAAAATTTTCTTTTAACAGTTGAATTACAACAGATAAAAATAAACGATTGCTATTAAACTTCATTGAAAACTAGCAATTTACAGTTTCCTAGCAACAGGAAAACATGTTTGAGGTTACAGCAGCATTGATTGTATGTCAGTATGTATGTATGTATGACTCCCTTTCTAAGGTGCAGAGTTGAAGGGCATACCACAGAGAGGGGACTCTACAGCAGCAAAATGATAATGCTTAAACCCTTTTGAGTTTCTGCACGCAAGAAATGATTACTATAACTCACGAGTGCAATAGATGCAGGGAAATTATTCTCGTGATTCCCTGCGTGTGGCCGTGACTTAAATGCCAGAGCGTCGCAGATGTCAGAAACGTTCAGACTTCTCTTGACCACGAATGACCCATTATTTTCATAAAGGCCCTCAGACCTATAAAGTCCAAGATATGTAGATCTGGAATAGAGGAAGGCGAACCTGGAAATGTCAACAATGAAGCACTGGTATGAAAGGGGAGCATCGAGTCTACACAGGTGCTTCCCTTTTGTACTCCAGCTCTTTGCCTCGTCCTCGTCCACCAGAGTAGATCTCAGTAACGAACCTCAATGCTACTCCACCTGGTGTGCAAAAAATGAGGTTTTTCTCTCAATTTTCCAGTTAAAATGTCAACTAAGTTATTCACCAGGTCTTTGTATTGGTGAGACTTATGGAAATGAGGTTTCGCAGAAAACAAAATTGCATTTGTGACAAACATCCGAGCAAAGAGAGCTTTCATGTCTCCCTGTCAGCGTCTTGGTACCTTTTTCTATTTCCAAATCAAGATGTTGTTTAAGACTAAAGAAATCCCTAATTGTTCATTACAGAGTCAAATCATGGCCCCTTTTATGGGTCATTTAGTCACTTAAAGCGATCTGCCTCGCGGTATTACCAACATGTGCGAACTCCTACTGTGAAAATTACTTGATTGATTGTGGAAGTGTCTCCACATTTACCTCTGATTACCCCTTACAGACTGAAGCATGCAAGAACAAATTCACCGGCATTCATATAAATTAAATTGCTACTTGAGATATTACTTTTTAAATGGGAGGAAACATGTTCCGAGGCCTTTCTACTTTAGAAACTATTACTGCTTATTGGATCTATTTCTTTAGTGGATATCTACAATGACACCCGTTGCCAGAATACATCACAAGAGAAGTGACTGAGTGTTTGCGATGGCTACATACCGTACCGTTGACTTGTGCAACAAAATGAGATACTGGAAAATAAGCATCAGGATCTGCATGGTGACTTTTTTTTTAGACGTAATGTTGGACAATGAAATCTGCCCTGAGGAGCTTTTTTTTGTTGTTAAGAAACAAAATTTCAGTTTTACTCACCAAAACACATTGTGTATGTCCTTGAGGTCTTACAAACCTGTTGAATTACCTTTCTTTTTTAAAAAATACAAACATTTAGAAAGACAAATTTTCCCCTATTTTTGGTGGACTTAAAATCAACCTTTTTATTATATCTCCAGGTATGAATTAATTTCATCCTTAATTTTTCTTTAATCAACTTTGACAGAAACAAAGCACAGCAGGGCGCGACTCTAATGCCATTCATCTGATCCTTTCTCTCTTTTGTGATATACTGTGATGTTCACATACACGTCTGATAAATCCACAGAAACCTGAATTATGGCAGGTACTCCTCTAAACACTTTGATCACAGTAAATTTATGTCATTATGTCATCATTTGGGTCTTCATTTGAGACACTTTATCACATTACCAAAGCAGAGTTTAGTCACATTTGGTCTCAAACTAATTCGAACATCTGGCTAAAATCAGTTTTCTCACTGCAGCAGAGAGCAACGTGGCAGTTTTCAGTATCTCTTCATAATTTTTCATGATCTTTTGCTGTAATTAAATTGCCCGCCTGCATTTCAAAGCGCAAGAAAGAACATCGATAGTACTGTTACCGTAGTGTGACATCATAGGGCATTATGGGCCTTTTTTATATTTTAATTACAATCAGAAAGTCTTAATAGCTAAGGATATTTGTTTAATGCCCAAAGCACCATGTGTTCATAAGTTCATGCAGCTATTTGAGAAATGAAAAAAAAGTGCTTTACAGCTACTTATGAGTGGACTAGAAGTATTTTGCCGCATCATTAAGGTTGCGGATGACAATCACCTCAAAAGTTTATTTACTCACTGAATGCAGTCAGAATGAGCTCCAATTAGCATTTCTTCTGAGAGTAGAGTAAAAAACAACGGTTTAAAAACTCCCGTCATTCAGAAGCAGGCTGTCTCTACGTTTACACCTTGAACTGAGTAAAGATTCTTCCTTATCTATAAAATGCAGTTAAATCAATGAAGTGGCTGGCACTGCATTATTTAATTTAATTTGTCACAGTATTGGTCTGCAGAGGTTTCAGCTTGTTGTTTTTTCCCCCTCCTTTTTTCATGTTACATAACTTTACTTAAGTAAACATCCAACTTAAAGCATCTTTAAAGGCAGCTGTTGCCGATGTAGCTATGTTGCATTTAATGGTCTGGTTTTGTTTTGACTGGGGTTTTTTGGTGTTGTATTTTATTCCTTTTTTAAAAAAATTCTATTCCTACAGATAACAAGATAATGCGGTGTCACATATTTTCAGAACACCTACAATAGTATTTGCCAGTAGAACTTTTTTCTTCCAGCTGTCGAAGGCCTCAGCGGTAAATGTCAGACTTTAGTGTCAGCCCCCTCAGAATCAAAGAGATAGAGAAAAAACCCCGTCTTTTTAGACAAACTATTTTGCACTGATGTTCAACAATCATGCAGATAGATTTCCATCGCAGAAGAAGAACGACCAATTTCTCACCATAGCAGTCACGATCGCAATCATGATCAAAGGCTGCCTGCAGTGTTTACAAAGTAGTGGGTAAAACAGATATATTCATGCCAGCGTATGCCCACCTTTGATTGAAAGCAACAAGCCCTCAGCCCAGTCTCCGGAGACTGTCAGAAGGCATTTGGCAAACACACAAAATCATTAAATGAAATGGAAGTAGGCAAAGCAGAAGGAGTGGGTTCTTGATCAGTAAATTAGAGTAAATGCTTCCTTTATGGTTACATATATACCTCACAAAGCCATAAACTGAACGCAGGATTGAAAGCAGCCTGAAATGAAACCATGATGACTCACCTCTTGCTGTAAATCCTTGATGATTTTGTTTTTTTTCTCCATCTCCACTTTCAGAAATTTTATCTGAAGACAGAAACGACAAAAGATAGACGGTCATGCTGAATGCCCCATTTCATTGTTTCTTTTTCCATTCAGTGGACATGTTGAATGAAGGTTATGGACGCTGAGCGTACCCGTTTAAGCTGTATCTGTGACATGAAGGGCATTGCATGAAAGCGATTATGACGATAAAAACTATCAGTATGTTATTTTACAGACCTCCAATATGAAAGGACAAGGCAGCCAATAGTCTGTATTTTTCTGTTATTATCACTAAATACCATGATAGTACCAGAAACAACAATGTCCCAGTCCGTCTCTCTATACTGTCCAACTTCCAACATGTCTATTGCTGCAATCACCCCAAAGCCTATTTGTTTCTACTGAAGACATATAATCTTTAAAAATGGGTGAGCGCTGTAGTTTTTAGTAAACATTACTCAAACAGGAGTAAATGGTGAACATTTTTGAGGACTAATTTGAGCCGCGGATTAATACATATTCCGTGGTTTACCTTATTAACAGCAGCAGGACGTGTCGGGATCGACCCAAAACTACAGTGCTCAAATTTCTGGTCGTGAAGGAAAACTACGGTGTAATTTTAACCCCACAGAGACTTTATTTGGGTGGGCTGCCGAGATGTATCAACAGCTAACCAAGTATATTTAATCCGTCCAAGAGAACGACGCAATCCGAGATCAACTGGACTAGAGGCCTGTTCTCACCGGGCTTCCAACTAACTTCAACCGCGACCTTCTAACGCGCTAGCAACTGACGTGGAATAATGAAAGAGATAGTCGACACGGGACGGGTGGGAGATGGAGTCAAAGAAACTCGTTGTCCGTGTCCCCGTGCAAACCTAAAGTAAACGCTGACCTTTTGTCACGTGGCTTCCTGTGACGAAGGAACTTAATTTTGAAAAGACACTATGCAACTATAGAAACTGTAAACTAGAACACACCAGTTGACACACACCCCCAAGCAGAGGACATGATGTCATCCAAGGTCATGTTCAGTCACCTTCACCACTCCCGGTGAAAGTAAAAAATAAAGAAAAAATTGGATAGAAAATATAAAACAGAAAGAAAGAACATCCTAGTGCATCATCTAGTTTGCTAATTAGTAATTGAATAAAACAAGTAATTAAAGAGCAGCCTCAGTGCATTAGCTAAGTGCACTGGATGCTTGTGATTACACCAGAGCAAGTGTTAGCATCTGATTTATTGTCTTTAATTTAACCAGTATGAGCAGGTAGGTTTACACTGAGGCAATATACTGAGGCTCCTTCCTTAAATGAACACAGTTTCTTATAAACTCACGGCACCACAGAGGCCCTCTGCTGTAGTGACATTTTAAAACACAGTTTTCGGCCACCCATCGAGATTTAAAGAGTCTTACTCTGATAAGTCACATATTATATTTCTCTCATGTCACACAAAGTTAGCTCAGCATAAAAAGTGTACAGAAATGTTTCATCCGAGGTTCTTTAAATGCGGCAAATATGATACGCCGAGGCATCTACTCCTGCATTGAGCGACTACCTACTTTCCACTGTGTGCCTGATTTAATAGCCCATACCCTTATCATGTCAGAGTGATATCTTTGTTTATTGCAGTCCTTTTATCATGAGCCCAGCATGTCTTGCTGGTGCAGGCCTGTGGCTTGTGCTCAGCAGCCAGACAGAGGTTCAAACGGCTGCCATGGGCTACCGTATGTTGAGAAGCGTGAATGCTCGGTATGTGGGAGTGATAGATAGGCCAAGGTTATGTCTTTCTTTCCGTTTTTTATTCTGAAAAGATGTTTCTTTAAGCACTCCGTGTCCTTGAGTGAGGTCATCAAGATAGACCAAATAAAGAAAAAGATTCATGGAGCTGGTGACCTCATACCAGTTCTGTGCCCGGGGGAACTGTAAACTGAGCCTCACCAGTTGACTCACATCCCCGAGCACGGCATGATAACATCAAGGTTCATGTTTGCGCCTTTCAGTCACCGCCACATCCCCCGGGAGAGGTTTAAAAAAAACACATCCTGGTGCAGCATTTAGGAGTAAAAGAGAGGTGCAACATAATAACACCGTCTATACATTTTTAGTTCAGTGTGCTGAATGCAACCATTGTTTTTAATCATTCAATGTATTTTTAAGCAACAAAAATCAGCTAGCTTTGGCTCTATGTGGATTTTGAATTGTTAAGAATGAAAACAATGCGCAGCATGAGCGAGGTGTGGGACTATTGAGCTGAGCTGAATGAAACGTAGATGCAAATATAATTTTGTCTGAAATTTAAAGCATGTAGTGATAAAATTATTCCTCTTTTGATTAATTCTACTGAAATATATCTAGAACAGTCTTGATAATGTTTAATAATTTAACAAACGACAACAAAAAAAGAGTCTACAGCCATGCTAACACGTTCACAATGACTATGCTAACATGCTTGTGTTCAGCAGGTAATGTTCACCATGGTCACCACCCTAATTTAGCATGTTAGCTTGCTAAACTTGCTAAAGTACGCGGGAATGAAAATGTTGCATTCTGCATACACTGCAAGAGTATATATTTTTCGTCCTGCATTGTGGACACGCTGATATTTAAGATTATATCCAGATAGTAATTACAATATTAGGCCTATGAAACGTGCAAAAGCACGTACATGTGCTCGTGCATGAACGTGTGGTTTGGGGGTTTGGTGTGGCCTGACGATATGGTCTCGCTATGCTAGATGAAAAAACTGGGGACAACCAAAGTTATTACAATCCATCCTGAGGATGCCATGAATGTCTGTACAAAATGGTTTGGCAAGTCATCAAATGGGTTGGCACAAGAGGAAAAGTCAGGGGATCACCAAAGTCATCAAGACTCATCTTCTGGGCACCATTGATATTTGTACCGAATTTAATAACAGTCCGCTCAATAGTTGTAGAGATATTTTAGTCTGGACTGAACTATTTTTAACAGTCTGATATCACAGAAATATGTGCAAGTGCCATAACCTTTTAACAGCAAATTATTTGTTGGTGGCACGTAATGTGTTGAAATGATGTGTTAGCCCCACGGAAACAATGCCAATGAAAAGACAATTGGCATTCGTTGTCTCTCCATACATTTAATGATGGGTCAAACATGGGAGACAGTTGTTCACGTCCCGTGCGAAGCCAATAGTCAGCACTGAGTTAATGTAAGAAGTTACGTAACAAACATAGTTCTTTTAAACCAAACCATGATATTGTCTTTCCTAAACCTAACCAAGTTGTGTTGTTGCCCAACTGGTTTCTGTGCTGGTCTTTTCTCGTATTTCTGACTGTTGATCAGAAAAAACAAGCAATATGAAGACGTCAAATCACAGGCTCTAAACATTTTATATAGGTATAATAATTGATTTCGTATATGCAGTATTTCTATTTTTCCAATGCAGGATTATAAAACAAGAAGTTGGAGAGGCCCCTTGCTTGCATAAACGAAAATATTTACCATCGCATCTGATGTTCAGACATCACCAAATGCACAATCAGCAGAAAAATGATCTTCCTCATGAAGAATGCTGTCTGAAATAGAGATTGGCTTGAATCTCATTGCCCATACCTAGTGGCTTATTCAACCACTTTTATGGTCTTCTGCTTCGTGTGTGCTTTTGATGGGTTCTACACATCAGAAGCTGCAATAAATATTTAAAAATATATTTTTGCAAGCAAGGTGCTTGTAACATTCATCATGTTGATTCACTCTGGGGTTTTTGAAAATCTGTTTTCCCACTCAATTTTATGTGGACATGAGGACTCTAAACCAGATACAGTATTTCATTGTTCTATTGAACGCGTGTGACATTAGCATGCTACAGATGTGGTCTTTTTAATCTTCAATCTCAGCAGGGGTGATAAATACCATTTAACAGGACATAAATGTCAAACGCAAACTATAAAACCCAGCGACTGATTTCTCACTGGTTTTAGGAAAATGGCAAGAATGTCACTTTAAATGTTGCTGTATCATTATTCATCTCACATAGTGCGGGCTGTTTGATTGTGCATCTTAATGTCACTGTGCTCATTCAACCAACAGGAAAAGCTTTTCATCAGTATATATTGAAAATCCCAGAAAAAAACTCCTGGAGCACTGCAGTTGTCAGTGCAGCTACACAGGCTTCATGTTGATTTGTTGATAAGGATTTTGGTTGCAGAACTAGAGGTGGTCTCTCTGCATAATATGAGCATAGAAAAGTGGGACAATACAGTGAGAGAGCAACATGCATAAACAAAACTTCCAGTGACACAACATCTCTGTAGACTTGCAACAATGCATTTTAAATGAGTTTCTGTTTATACCAGAAAAAGTTTGGTGTATGAGTTGAGTTGAGTTAAGACAACATTACAAGTGACATACAAGTTAATGTGAATGTGTGTCCACTGAAGGATGGACGTTTTCTTGCAAAGCTACATTTTCCAGAGCAGTATCTTTTAAAGTACTTTAATTTCTTTCGTTATTTGGATTAATTTACATCTTCATCAGAGATTAATTTGTTGTTTTTCTTGTCTGATATCTCCTCGTTTCAGTGTCCATGGTTCTGACAACTAAGGGCCAGTGGAGCAGTCTTACTTTGAACCAATTAGAGGTTAGTGATTATAATTTGTAGCAGACCGCGTAAATTCATTTATTAATTATTTGTCATAATTACTAGAGTGAGCAAAGGTAACATTTTCTGCTGACATTGAATGCCTCTTCCTATTTTCTCTTTGATACTGTCAATAGCCTTTGACCATGAAAAATGCTGAGTCAAGAAGATAAGGTGGTAATTTAATTTGATTCATTTGTTCAAGCTCCTTGAAAAAAGACACAACTTTTAACATTACATTAACTTTAATGTACTCTTATCTGCCATTAAATTGGATTTACATGTTTTGTCTCTTGAACTAGTCATAGACATTATGCAACTTGACCTCAAATGCCTTGGTTAGGTCTTTATAATCACTGTATAAGCAGAGTATCATCCACATACATGATTATTTAAGATCTGATTATTTGTGTGTACAACAAAAGCTTTGGTTTTGCCCCATTTTTTAGTAATTAATTGACTGGAGCTGAAATGATTAATTAATTAATGCATTTGTTGATCAACACTAAACTAATCAGCTATCTCAATAATCAAATGATCATAATACTTATCAAGTAAAAATGCCAAAATATGACTTGTTACAACTCCTTAAAAGTTACCATTTGCTTTTTTTTAAATATTATAGACCATTTTTACAGTTGTATATGGTAAACATTACAAATGTGTCCCAGTTTATTCCCTGATGCAGCGTATGTGAATGCCATAAGCAGACAGGAAGTAAACATGGATCCAAACTGTTTCCTCACAATGCAATACCTTTTGAAATGGTCAATATGACGATAAGCAAAATAAGCAATTTGAATACATCATCTTGGACTTTGGGAAATGGTGATGCTTATTTTCATTTTGCACAGTTTTCTGAGATTATCCACACCAAGTGATACATTTAATTTGCCAGATAGTGTTTAAGATACCTGGGTTGAGTTTAATTAAACGCAGGGTGACGGTCTATTGGACAGCAGCTGGATAGATGGAAAGGTAGATACTGTAGATGGAGAGATGGATAGATAAGTACATGCTCTTAGGTATTTGTCTCTTCTTATTAATTTTTGAGTTCGGGTGTGGACACAAAGCCTTCTCTCGCAAATTGCTGAGAGTTTTAATTAACTGGTGTGGCGAGGAGGAGGCGAGAGAGCTGGCTGCTGGGTAATGAGCGTGGATCACTGAGGGGCCTGTGTGACAGGTGACGGGGTTCGTTAGAGAGACCGGATGTTGACGGTGAGCTCGGCTCTGTCTCACCGTGGCCTGCTGCTTCTCGGCTCTCTCGTTGGCCTCGTCCAGCTGCTTCTGCAAGGCTGCCTGGAGGGACTTCATCTCCTCTCTGTCAAGTGAGAGGGAAGTGAGAAACACTCGGTTAGCACATCCTCCTCACACTCTGAGGCTCCAACCGCTCTGCCACAGCATGGCTTTCTTAAATATACCACTCTTGAGAGCCATTTTGCACAGAAACCTATTTGTGTAAAGCGATTGTCACTAAAGTATAGTAGTAGTAGTAGTAGGTTTAATTCTGTTGGATAAAGAAAAAAAACACAGCAATCTACACGTTATCACCTGTTATATTGGTATAAAATAAGTTCATGCTGTTTTAGAGCACTTAGAGAATTGTTGACACTGTTTGAGTGTGCAAAAAGAAAGCTTCATGAATATATTCAGAAGTGCTGAAGAGGAAACGTTGATTTCATCACAAAGATCTTTGCACGTGTGACATTTGCAATCGTACGAGGGAGTTTGTATTTCAAGTTTCACAAATTCAAGAAATCAAGAAGCACACATTTTTCTTTTGGGACAAAATAGTTTTATCATCAACTGTTGACTTTACTGTTTAACAATAGGAATAAATGATGCAATAATGCTAACCATCCCACCTTATTGACAATGCAATTATCAGAGGAACGAGGACGTATTTGTTGAATGTTTGTTGCCAAACTGAATAACGAGAGGGCTATAAATTGCTTTTGATAAACTGTTGAAACACATTCACACATTTGTCTTGATTGACTTTTGGCACATTTTTCTTCTGTGGTGTCACAACATTTGTTTTTTTGCATTGATATTTTCCTCACGAAACGTAATATTCTTTCCCTGTATGAATTTAACAGTTCAGGTGCAGCCAATTATTCTTCAGAATGTACAGATGCTTGTTCCAAAGTTTACCTAAAGTTTAACAAACAAAAACCAAGGAAAATATCAAAAAGGGAAAATGTCACAGATTTTGGGTAATATTTTCCTCATAGGTCAATAAGGGGACGTATAACGAAAACAGTGTGCACTAGTATTCATTATGTTGTATTATGTAGTAGCGTATGAGCATTTGGAACGCTCCACTGATTTTATGCATGCTGTATGAAGACTGGCGCTACATTCTTTATGCGTTTAACATAAATGTTAATGCATTGGTATGCAATTCAATACAGTTTGATGTCCCCGTGCACAGATAACAACGATGCACACTGAATTATGAATCAAGTGGGCAAGTGATGTGGGTCAGTGGTTCCAAAAACGCTTGTTGAAATCACATCACAAGGCAGCCCGGATAAATTAGAGGTAACATTCTATTTACCATTCCCATGCCTGGCTGTGAATTTAAAAGTATATGACATTGTCGTAATCTGCCGATGGTGAAGTCAGACGGCCAATGTCTGTATGGAAAGCATCTCACTGCTCAACAGCAATATACTCTTATATTTGATATGCTGCTGGTATTGTCTCTTGGCATAAATTCAGCCAAGCAAACATTTTTCTTCACAGCGACCAGCCAACCACCACTGCTTTGGCATTTCATTTATATTCTCATCTCCTGCATCCGACCGAGGCTTGGAAATATTTTGTACAAACAGGATCAAACCTGACCACGCTGACAGAAAAGGGCACAGTAAATGTGATGTTGACATATACCTTGAAAGCACAGAGGGCTAACTTTGCACCGGTGAATGCAAATGGGTTGACAGCAGGTAAAATCAAAGTTGAATTAAATGTTAAATGTTACATTTTTATCTGGTCTGTTGGTAAACATTTTTGTTGCATTACAGTTTGTGGCAAAATTATTTTCAGAAAGCAATCAAACTGCCGTTAAGAGTTGTCAAAAATAAATGACTTGCAATGAATCACCTGTCTGCACCCACCATGATGGAGACGGCTAGTAATCGCACTTGGCAGGTATGTAACTCCAAAGTTGGATTAATAACACTTTGAGAAAATTGCAGCTCACAAATGCTAGGTAGGCAACATTGAGCCATGCTGCTGCTTTATGGTTTTTAGCTGGATGACATGTGAGAGCTGCCGTTGCCCGGTGATAGGCTATTGATTGGCTGTCAAGATATTGCCCACAGTAGACTGGACTTCAATCAGGCTGACATTTCAGAGAGCATGAAGGCCACAAATGACTCCTAATCATTAAAAGTCTCATTACACACAGCATTAATCAGACAATCCTAACTGGTAAAGCACTTTAGGTAAACACTTTCCCAGCCCTCTTGCAAAAAGATAAAGCACTACATCACGGACGCTTTTTCACCAAAAGCAGACAGGCGTATTATTTTTCTAATATACAAGAAGGATTTACGATTGGATTATGTATTATCCGCCTGCTCCAGTGTATACGGCCATGTAAAAGCAAACAGGGGCAACAACTTAGAATAACCCGCGCCAGTAATAGTAAGTGAGAGAGACAATATTTAAAGGTCTGCAGCTTCTTGCTGTGATCCAATAGGGACACAGTATTTCCCGCCAAAGGTAGAACAGTCGTTTTAGCATGGCGGACGTCTCAAAATACTTTAACTTCCATAAGCTTTGGTTCCTGTTACTATGGAGATGAAGCCAGTCAGATTTTTCGGACCTAACGCAAATTACACGCCAATTAAAGTATTCAATCCATCTCTAGAAGCATGTCCACACAATATCTGAAACTTGCAGTGCAGGTTTCTTTTTTTGTGCAGTTTTCCAACATCTGTATTTTGGATGCCAATAAGAACAAGCCAACAAATTAAATAATGAGTTTAGCAATCACGATCAATAGAGTAATGGTCACACAACAATATGATCCATTTGGTCTCAACACCTGGGGAAGTATAGAAGTTGATCTGGCTCGTTGACGGCAACAAATAGTAACAATGCATGGAACACAGATGGTCTTTATGTCATGCCTGAAATAGTTGCTCCAACTTTACAATTTCAGAGAGAAGGATTTCACAGGCTTTAATATGTATTACTTGTAATTAAATGCTTACATAACACTTAATTGATGGGGACGACTGTGAACACTACATGCCTTTAGATTTGATTCATTCATCAGCCATAATTGATTCTGGTTATTATAAATTGCTAACCTACATTTTGTTATGAGCATGCGCAGCACGGTGCTTCACTTTACCTCTGTTTGTGGCTGAGCTCCAGAATCCTCTGCACATCCTTCTTGGCCACTGAGTCATCATTTTTCAGCGACTAAAAGAGAGCAGAAGACACTCAAAGTGAGAATTATTTTAAAGCACCCATAACAGACGGGGGTCGGGGGGAACAAATATACTGTATACACTTTGCTTGTTTCAAAATGCCTCCAGGTTTTCAAGGTTACAAGTTCCTTCAAGCTACAGTCAAACACTTTAGTGTTAACTTTGTGAGTTATAAATGTAGAATACTGAGTAGTAATGTCGGAAGCACCAGAATCATAAGATAATTCAGGTGAATATTATTGTATGATGGAGCAGATGTAAAATGGTGTTGATGCTCCCCAAAAGACGACGTAGCCGGTAACAATCAGGTGATGAATGTCTCCTAAAGATCCTAACGAGGGTACAGATTGGGTTCTACTGGCGCCTAACCACCTGCCTGATGGGTAATTATGGATTAGTTAGGTCTCTGATTGCCTTACAAGCCCTCCAAGATATTTTTAATTTGTTATGAGCTGAACAGAAATCTCCAGACTTCTAAGAAAATGTGGACTCAAAGGGAGAGAAAGCGTCTCTTTAAATTGTGCTTGAAGGGGAAATATGTCGCAATTAACACCACAGTTATGGAAATAAACTCTCAGAGGAGTCCCTCAATTCACTTCATGTTCATTTATGTTGAAGAGAAAGAAAAGAGAAAGGCGACAAAAATAGCTCTTGACAACAGAGGATGTATATTCACTTCACAACTGTGAAGTTAGAAAAATAAAACAGCTTGGAATTGTATTTTATTTGCAGAATTACACCAATTGGTGCCTTCTCTCTCTCTCCTGATATCTTCTTGAAATCAATAATTGTATCATCTGTCATGGCACCACGAGTCGAATGAGCACTTTTCTACTCCTGTCCACATAAAATAAGATTATAAAAGTTTATTTTTGTTTGGATGCAATTCCATTTAAACATTTGGATGCCAGAAATCATCAAATACACATTCTGGCCATTTTACAAAGTATACATATGTATACTTTGGAAAACTGTATATATATTTTTTTAGATTTATAGATCATTTTCTTTGTTGTTTACAATTTTTTATGTATATGCATATAAACATTTCAGGTGGTAAATAATAATAACTAGAGAGTTTTGTGTGATTTCATTCTCCACTTTACCTCAATTACATTGTACCATAAAACAACCCACATAATTTCCCACCAAACTTGGCCCACTCTTACACATTGTAAAATCCACAGCAGAAGCCTCTGTACTTATATAGTATCAAAGTGAATATGGTGATAATTTACAGATCCTACATTAGCACTTCAAAACTAAATGGACATCATGTTCACTGGATCTTCCTTCCCATATATCACTGTGCTGGTATTATACTACCGTTTTCATCGTAATACGTAAGTAGTATAAAGATCTGCAGCATGAGCTCATTGAAGCGCTCGTGGCCGACAGGATGGATCTACAACCCTTTAAACAATTTAATAATTTAAACAACAAAAATGCCACTTTTAACTCGTGTGTAAATGTCGCACGCCGTTCTCTTTCAAAGTACAATCCACATTGTTGCCAAAGTCCACAGTTAGGTTCAGGGAAAAAATAACTCCTATTCTTGTGGCGACTTCTTCACGAGCTCCAGCCCAGGAGCCGCTGCCAAGAATAAATTCCCCATCACACAAAGCTCAATAACGTTGCTGACCTCCACCTATGGGGTACTCTTTAAAACTATAAACACTTGCTCTATCAAATCTTTCCAGACTTACGAACTGCTTTTCCCTGTTGACTTGATCCTCTTTTAAAAGTTCATGATTTATTTTTATGTAGACGATGTTTTCCCCCCTGAAGAATAGATTTGTTCCACAGCACAATTTTCCAAATCTAACTCAACCTCTGCCCTGCCCAGCGAGCTGGCGCCGGGCCCGGGGCGAAGACAGATGCCAACCTAGCTAGCCTGGAGTGAATAGACATCAAAGCCTGCCCCTGGGGATGATGATAGTCCATGTGAGCTTTTTTTTCAGACACATGGGACATATCTCGCACTCGCACACATGCAGGAAAAAAAAAATGTGCATATACCTTTTTTTTTTATTATTGATTTTCTGACAATTCTATTTCCCCACAAAAGTGGCCTGAAGCCTGACAACATCCAATACCCTGCAAAGGAGAAACCATCACTCAGACTGCAGCTTTAGGAAGAAACGCAGGGCACCCGGGGTCTGAATGGTGGAGGTGCAGATATTTCTCGATTCTGAGGCTACATCCACACTACCACGTTTTCGTTTTGAAATCCATATCTTTTGTTACGTTTACGCCGAGCGGCCACACTACTCCGGAGGTTTAGCGCATCTAAAAAGAAGGAGTTTGAAAACGCTAACGACGGCGGGTAAGTTTGTATTGTAGCGATTTGGGGGCGTTGTCTCCGGCGGCGTTATCATAACTACGCAAAGGACGTTTGAAGTCACAGTTTGTGGCTTTGAGGGGGGCGACGGACTCAAAACAGCAGACTTTCCTTTTGTTATTAATGCTTATGCTTATTTCTTTCTGCACAACTGTTGTGAAGTTCACAAAAAACTGTAAACAAACAAAAGCATAAATGTTCTCCAGTACGACGGGGAGCTACGAGTGTGAAAACAGAAGAATCTAGTGACAGACGTGTGTTCAGTAAATTTATTGACCCATAATCTAGTAAATTTTGACTTGAAAGTGTTCATTTTTAAAGTAAATTTGATGTGTGTGAGAGAGAGAGAGATAGCACAAGACCTGCAGTCTTGTAACTAAGTTTGAAAAATAAAACTTGTGTTTTTTATAGAGGAATATTATCGAGGAAGATCTTAAGCCCGACCATTTATTATTAAAGAGTACTTTAATATTTCCTGTGACTAAGCAACCAATCTACTTCCTGTTTACACCGGCACCCGCATTCCCAGTGTACGTGAACAGTCACGTGATATTCGTTTTCAGGCGTGTTAGTATGGACGGAGGTCGTTTCTGTATTAAAACCCTGTTTCAAAACAGAAAGGTATTACTGTGGTTGTAGCCTAAGACGCATCGAGATTAGGACGTGAACGATTCTGCGTTGATGCTGTGACGTTCTCTGGAGTTTGGTTTTCATTCTGTTTTACGGTCATTTACTGTTTGTCGCGCTGGTTTCTCCCCTCTGATCCCTGTGCTTCTGCGTGGAGCTGAGAGATGTCACTCTGCACTCCGCTTACTTGTTTCTCTCTCAGCCAATATAAGCTGCTCTGTTTCAACAATGTTTATGCAATTTTAAAAAAACATGAACGCAGGCTGAAATTCAACCGTGGTGTTGTTCTGTCAAGGGATGCAGTGACTCAAACCAAATAGGAGTCCGAGAGCTACGAGTAAAACAAAGTCTGCAAGTTCATACAGTGTAAAACGCCATAGGCAATCAGTGCCCAAGTTACTGTGTTAAAAACCTTACTTTTGTAGATAACAGCACACTGAAAAAGGAAAGTTTAGTTTTTGTAATGTTTATGAGGTAGGTCACACAGATACTGGTATCGAAAAGATGCAGCTTTTTATATTACAGACTGTTGCAGTCTAATATTTGAAAGCACTTTCTAAATAAAAAGGGAGTTAAGCTTGTATTCATTGATGAAAAGGTAGCCATGTGCAGTTATAGAGAAAACTGAGGATGCATTACAATGTATTGCATCCTTAGTTTTCTATATTACAATCGTTGTGAATCTGAATCTTTGACAGGGGAATCGTAATCTAAATGCGAGGCTGGTGAAGATTCAAACTGCTAAATGTCCAAGAGGGAGGCATATTTTGCAGGATCATTGTTGCATACACTAATGCGACTGAAACATACTAAATGATTTAAGTTTCTGAATGTATAATTGAGATTCTTTTCATTTCTTGTTATTGCCAAATGCCATAATGAAGTTGACCTAAACTGACTGGTGGGAAGTGATGTGCAGTATGTATCTGGCACTGAGATAATTGTTTTGTGAAATGCTCATAGAATTATAATATCTAGAATTATATATAGTACATTACTCAAAATGTCCAAGACCAGTGTTTTTCCGAATCAACTGATACCTCTGCGTTTGCAACAGGGATAATTATCCTAGTTACCATCCAACTAAAGCTGTCTTATGTCTTATTTTTATTCTTACATTATGCAAAATCAGCCTTGCTCTAGGAGTTGGGGTAAACATATTGCATCTTTGGTTTCAGGCCAAATTTAATTAGGGCAAACTAAAGTTAGAAAAGACCAGCAGACATATGCATGCAAAGTGGGGGGTGGATATATACAAACATCTATAGACGACAATATTTCTAAAAACTCATCTTATGGGAGCCACACGTTTGTTTACATCCTGGTATAAAAGGGCTCCAACATTCTTTTAGAATGATTGTTGTCATTAATTAAAATTGAGTTGAAGAAGTATAGCTCAGGCCATCATGTTACGCTCACATTGTTTTTAGGATGGACCTGTTTCGTTTTGTTCACCCAAGCATACTGCCCCATGAACAACTCAAGCTAACGCTTTATAATTCAGACAATATTATAGATCCAAGACAAAACTGACTGAAGGGTGGGACTCAGTAAAAAAGTAGCAATTGACCCTTTGCTAAGCCCTGCCCCCCTGCTAGAATTCATCAAGCTGTCAGAGCTACCATGGAGCCCACACTGTCACTAACCACATTCCCTGAATAAATATAATCTATTTTTCAGAGAGAAGCAGACAGAAGGGTTTACAGTATGTGTTTGAAGGATATGTCCAGGATGGTAAACTGTTTCCACAACAGGTTAAAAAGATAAAGATAGAAGCTAAAGCTACAGATCAGTGTAAAAATGAACCACCACATCACCTGGAGATCTAGTCAGAAGATAAGAACATTAAGAACACTGTTCCTGTAAAGCCAGGTAGGTCATTATTCACTGTTGCAATTGTCAAAAAGTAAAAGCAGCATGTGTAGCCATTCAGTATACCTTCAGTAGCTAGCGTAGCATAGAAGTGCTACGCTAACTACTGAAGGTATACTGAATGGCTACACATGCTGCTTTTTTTTTTGACTAGTTAATGATGCGCTAACGTGCTCAGCTATTGTTAGCTGAAACTTACATCTCGGGGTAGCAAGTATCACCATTACACAACGTTTAACCATGACTAGCTCCAAATCCAGCCGATTAGCTGTCCACCCTGCTATGATTGGCCGGTCTGTGTTCGAGGGGCGGGATTCAGCGAAAAGGTCAATTACAAATGGGTCTGCTACTTCAGCTCTACGGACAGTGGCATGGATTTCATCAATACACAGCACGATTAGGCTACAAGTTATTTTAGAACCATGGTCTGGGCCATAGATATTACCTATCAAATAATCAGGCCGACTAGACTATTCAACTAAACAACCCTCTCCTACTAGGGGTTGGGAGAAGGGGCATGGCAGGATAGCAAAGGGCATGCATTTTGGTCAATTTATTAACAAAGGGGACGGCCTCCCCACTCACCCCCCCTCCGACCCCCCACATATTGCTTAGTAATCGAGAGCTGGAGCTTTGAAAATAAATGGAGCAAAATTGGATGGAGCAGTGTTTGCATTTTTGTGAATTGACGTCCTGTCAATCTCTCCCGTTCTTCTCGAAAGCTCTTTGTAACTGCTGGTGTCATTAGTGCTAAAAAGAAATTCACTCACTAATTGATCTGCTTTTCCGTCTCCGCATTGCTTTTTCAGCAGATGTGTTTTCCAGTAACGCATCACATACATAACAATGGGTGGGCTCACCAAATTGGAAAACATTTGCACATTAACATTGAATAACAGCGAGTTGTTTTTACAACAGATTGATGGAAAAAAAAAAAATCAGTGAGAAGAGTTGTGGGTTTCCCGGTCATCATATGGCTGACAATAGAGGATTACCTCCGGCTTAAACCCCACGGCCAACTAAGCCTTCCAACATGGCTGTATCTATCAAAAAGAAACAATACATTTCCAACCTGAAGGTTGCCTTTTATGCTGTCCAGCTCCTTTGATGTCTTGGAGAGCTGGTGCAGGATGCTGCTCCGTTCACTGAAGACCTCCTTTAGCCTCTTTTCCAGCCCATCGTAGCTTTGTCTGTAGAGAGAATTGAAGAGATTTCAATATTAAACGTCTGCCTACTGGCTGGGAGAATTCACTCATAAATGGCACCCTTAGGAGAAAAGAGGTGTTTTAAACTGGATTAAAAGCACTATTGTTAAAGGGTAGAGGAATAGGGGAGAAAACTAATATCTACTCAGAACAGTCCCTGGGATGAATGAGAGAAAAAACAAAACTTCTATTTCTTTCAATCAACCAAATTTAGTATTGGCTTGTTTTAAAGAGATAGGTCTTTTGACCAGAGGTATGCCCCTGTACCTCCAATTTAAATATCCATGTAGTCCATCCAATTATAAAAGGGGGAAATTATACAGCGCACATTTGTCAAATCCTATTTTTCCCTTTGCAAAAACTGAACTCTATTAAATGGCACAGTGGAGGTGTTTCCATCATTTATTACGGAGCTACCAGATAGGCAAATATCACTTGACAGAATGTTTGCATGAACTATAGCCATAATAAATGTTTTGTTTTTTATTGCGAGGGACATACTGTAATCACGACTGAGTATCTGGGCACAAAGAAGATCAGGGTACAAAAAGAAGACATTAAGGGACCTGTGGACAGACAGAGGAGTTGGCTAAAAGATGACCTAACAAATGTGGCATTCGGTGGCTCCATAGTTGACAACTTAATTTACTTTTTACCCCTTTAATCCCCATGATCAGAGATAAGAGTTACGGGTCACCACGTGTTCCGTTTCACTGCCTGACACAAATCTAAATAAATCTTTCATTTAATCTAACATCCTTGTTTACTGACTCGAGGACAGCAACAACTCTTCTGGGAGGTGTTTAAAATGAAGTATATCTGAATGTGTTACCCTGCTCATAAAATAGACTGAAGGCCATGAATTTCCCATAATGCCCATACATTTGATTACTTTGATGACCCCGTGGATCTTCTAATTGTTTATAATCTATGTAATCGACCGTCTCCTCTGCAGATAGCAGGGAGCAGACACGGAAAACAAAAGTATCACGTGTCAACACTCCTTTGCAACTAGGATAAAAAACTGATTTAACAACAAATTTGTACACTGGGATTGTCAAAATAAACCACCACCAAGACTGATGCAATGAATAAACCAATTTCACTCTTCAACAGGCACTATTATATGAGAGCTAATTTGAGATTGATGCATTAAGGTTAATAATCTACACAAAGGGTCTGCAAAATACATGCACAAGATGCAGTAAATCCAAGGTTACGTTTAAATTAATAATAGCAGGCTTCATTGAAAAGTTTTGCGGAAACATTTTACGTTCATCTGATAGTTGTAACATTTTATTCAGACATACACATAGAGGCATGGTTGATCACAAGAAAACCTGATCCAAGTTTAAAATCTGACGTTATAAATAACCCCAGCAAACACCAACACAGCTTCTTATATAAATGTAGAAATTCATGACAAATTGATTTGCTCTTTTTTTACCCTCCTATGTAATCAGATACTCCAAATGACAGCAACAGCTTCAAGCAAAGCACTTGATATAGCTGAATAATTCCTTGCTAAATACTTGCTGGTAGTCACAAAATCTTTCACTTATATGAATAACTTTTCATAAGAGAACCGGTTCTCACTTGCTACGGTCCAAACACCCCTAAATAAAACTGTAATTGCTCATGGATGGATCCGGGAGCCGCCACATTATTCTGAATCTACGGCTTCCTTTCAGCCTGGGCCGTCTTCCAAAAAACCCTGCGCAACCTTTGTCATGGATCCCAGCAGCAGATCATACATAATAACACATAAATCACTAATAGAAAAGCAACACCTGGGAAATAAATAAATAACACGGCATACTGAGTCCCACACATGACTCCCCACCATATGGCATTGGCGTGGGAATTTATTGCAGGTTCAGGCAACGGGGAAAGATGGGGTGAGAGATTTCTCCCTGTCTGCATTATTATTCAATACCCAATGGAACAGGCCCTCGGGTATCCGTGAAATAAATAAGTGCCATAATTTGAAGCCAACTGACACAGAAACATGTATATCATAAGGTTCTTGGATAAAGTCTGGGTTATTTTTCCCACCCAATCGCTTATAAACTGCTCATTACAAACACAGTGTAACAGCTGCATGACCGCACCGTGACCTCCGAAGAGTCCACTGTTCTAGCAGCCTCCTCCAACACAAAGATGCCCTTCTTTTAAAGTCAAGAGAAGTGTGATGAAGAGGACCAGAATGCCTGACAAAAAGGCTTATGATCAGAAATGGCACCACCAGGCACATGGCCATAAAGCAGCGGTGGAGAGATAATGGAATCTTTCATTTTAGCCATCTGCAGTTTGAAATCAGTCCCTGGCTGTCTTCGTGAAACTCATCAAACTCCCGAGACTGAGGGGGAGGCATCATTTATTGGATCGGGATTATTGAGGACAAATATTTCCTTACCCTTGAAGTCACAGCAGGGCTCTGAGTTATATGATGCTGACCCTGCAGTGTGGATAGAACTGCTGAGGCTAAAGGAAACACCACTGAGTACTACAGTCAACTTCCAGAGCAAATGGCTCAATAAAGGAAGCCTAAATAGTGACATCCTGCCTCAGAGAGAGTGCTGCAGGAGCTCATAGTCCACTGTTGACAAAGGCTGGTCTGTAAATACAGCATATATACAGAAAGTCATAAGTGCATCTTTTGTGGACAGCCCACTGCAACTACTCATTACATACTGTACCTCAAATTATACTGTTTGCATGAGAAAGAAAAAAAAAAGCGTAAAACTTTACGGTTTCAACCCTCTTTTCTATTTGTGCCCACACAATTTTGTCACCACCATTTAGCATCACATTAACCAAAATATTTTTTCGCAAAATAAAACTGTAATATGTAACCAGGGGAACAATAGGCAACACAAACACTTAGTAAGGTTTAGGACTTAAAATAAGTACAAAACGTAAACAATGCAACATAAGTATGGAAAACACATTACTTCAAAATAACACTTTGGACCCATCTACCTCCCCTTCAACCCTTCAACCTTTTGTGGGATTTTTTCTGTCTTTATAATACAGCATCACACTATCATGCTTTATTCTCTGAGCTTCTGTATTAGGCTCCCTGGGAATGAGAACAGGCTGGATGTACCGTATTGTAAAGTTGTTGTGTTGCTACACCTATAGCCTTCTCTCATCTTTATTTATTTGCTTCTCCATTTCTTTTGTGCTTTGGTTTATTTCATATATGCTGTTCGGGAGCATATGGAACTGGGGAATAATTCTTCTGCCCATGTTGTTTGCTCTGTTGATATAGTAGTAGTAGTATAATAGTAAAAGAAAAATATAGCTGCAAGTGGCCATTCAAGCCCTTTTTCTCTCAACAGAAGGAAGCAGCTCAATTGCCAAAATCTCCCAAAACAGGCAGCAGCGAGCAGGTTTTGGGCTTCAGAAGGCTGAGCAAAGTCACTTCAGCTGGTTTATTTCTGTCTAAATAAGGAGTGACACCAGCCACACACTTGTTTCATCAAAACAATGTATGCAGCCTGTCAGGAATTGCATACTCAAAGTACTAACAGTCATCCATCTTGGCATTTGGGGAAATGTTTCAACGTCAATTAAAAATATCCAATTTGCCAGTTTGATGGCGTTTGGACAAACGCTAATGATTTACATGTTTTGAGCTAATAGACCGATTCAACCATGTCATAAAAACTATCCTATGAGCTTTGCATTGATGGGACAAAAGATTTCTAATTTGTATTCTGATTTGTGTTGTTCCACATTTATGCTTTGCATTTGTAGCACCCTCTAGCGATCAGTTTGAATGAAACTTTCAGGGTATATGTTTCGGGTACTCTTGTGGACAAATCCTGCATGTTTTGCAATGATTGGCCAATATCTTGAAAAGCAACTATGATATCAACAAGCGTTTGATAACTTTGATCCCCAGATCTTGGTTTAAGAGTTGTCAAAAATGAGTTTTTCAAAAAACTCATCCAAAAGGCTTATATGGTCCAAAAGGTTTATTTGTAGAGGACATTGAGCTGTACATATGTGTTCACTTTCAGTCAGTCGGACTAATTACATTGCCACCATTTGGACAATTGAAGTCACATTTCTGGGTCAGCACTTGCACATCATTTCCAGTTATTGGGCCAAGTCTCATGTTTGTATTTTCTGTTTCATGGTTTCCAGCTCACAGGAATTTGAGCCGCTGTGACAGGGAACAAATAATAACAAACCGAAACAAATTCAATGGGGTTCTGCCCTCTTCTGAGCTTAAATCCTAAAGAAAACTGAGTTGATACCCATCTGAAAAACATGGCTCCACATTTGTAGACATGGATAAAACTTAATACAAGGACATTGAGGATATCATCCACCATCTTCTGCTTAGCAATTAGCTGCAGTAAAATAGTCACAAAGGAGCTCAGTGTGTTAGCAGATTGAGTAATCTAATGTCTCCCCCTCCCCAACATTAACTCTCGTTGCTATTTTTGGAAAATTCGCAGGAGACAGCCGGCGGTTCAGACAAGGACAAATTAAAGGATTCCCCTGGGCTCGGTGTCTTGGGAGGCTCCTCCACTACCAGACCTGTTATTTTAATACCCACCCAGAGCTGAAATCTGAGCACTATCAATCATTCATTCCACATGTCAACTATACACATAATCCAATGAACATGATATACACACAGCCAAGAATATGTCCTTTTTCTCCACTGTTCTTGGAAATGAAACAGCCAGAGTAAGACCCTGTTTATCTGTCTTATTTGGCTTATTACTGAAACATCTATCATCCTTGACGACAAACAAATTAACAAAATCCAAAAACCAAATTGGCCACTGAGCTCTTGAAGCAAAAAAGTTCCTTTTTTATTTTGAAACAAGCTCCTTCTCTCAGTAATTGTTATGGATTTGTCAGTAATTTATGCTCATAACTTGAGAAATCTAAATTTAAACTCAATAAGTGCCACTTTACAGGGTCAATTAAGGGCAAAGAAGTCCCTAGAACGAACCTTTTTGATATTTTTGTTGAAATTCTCATTAAATTCTTACAGCAATCAATGAGTCAAATCTGTTATCTGGTTATTCCATTTGGCTCCAATGTAATGACCGGATGGTCCGCCTATCTGTCTACGCACCTGTTTGCCTTCACGTATCCTGCCCGTCTACTCATTGGCATCAAGGAGTTTTCCACAAGCTGCTGAGTACTAACAATAGCCATTTCATTGTTTACGTCCATCGTGATATTTTTGGGGGAGTGGCTTTGGAGGCAGGCCTGAAGAGACAAGTTGTCATTGTTGCCGACTTTCTTGATAGTTTTATCCACTTTTGGAGCAAGTACTTACAGCTACTTTCATTGGTAAAGAGTTGCCAACACTGGGCTGGGTTTTTCATTTGGAGGATTATTTAAATATACCATACTGTTGCTAGTTTCTCAAGATTACCAACCCTGCCTTTAAAACAAGTAGTACTCCCATTTTTCATTTCTCATGTTTCCACCAACCAGTCCAGATAAGTATACTTCATTACACATTACAAGGGGTTATTTTTGTGTTTCCATTTGCAAAGGTTGGGGATGGTTGTGTTGAACGTTTTGGCCGACACACTATGTACACTATACCATAACACTGAGAAGGTGCAGATCCTTTGTTTTGGTTGCTGTTTAACACATTTTTTTTTTTTTACTCTGTGTTAAATCTGTCAGCTATTTCTTTTTTTAAATAGTCTGTTTTAACTATGTTTTTAACTATAGTCTGTTTTAACTATGTACTATGTACTGGCTCTGTGCACTCTAAGATTCTTTATGAATGAAAAGTGCGTTACAAATTAAATGCATTATTATTTATTATTTTTAAAAATTATTCAGCAAGTGTCTCGTTGATGATGATGTCACGGCAAACTACGGTGATCACCCAAGAATCCAACACTGAAGCGGTACTATCTGCAGTGGAATAACAGGCATAGTAAAAAAGACCTGGTACCAAAAGTGAGTCGAGCAGAGACGTGCCATGCAGTGGAAACACGACTTAAGGAAATCCTCACACATTACATAAACATCTGATGATAGCAGATGTACAGATCGTGTCAGTATTTGTCAGAGGGCCCAACGAGTACTGCCTCCAAGTCTTGGACCAGAAAATGAAAACACATTCCAAACAACGAGTGCAGTGCCAGTGTTACGCATGCTAACACACCATGCCATGTCCCTGATTGTAGGATCAAAGTTAAATATTTATTATTTTACAAGGCAGCAGTCACAGAAACCAAACAGCTCCTAAGCATAAAAGACGGTTTATTTGCCGTCATGCAGATTACAGGCAGACAGCGGTTTATGTGCTACTTCCAATTTCAGGCTGGATTAATTATGCCATTAGGAGGGGGCAAATAAATAGTTTTAATAAGGGGGACTGCCCAAGGCCTGTCAGCGAATTAATATATTCCTCTAGCAGAGCATGACCACCATACAACATCTGCAACTAAAGTCAGTCATGTTTACCAACTGTTCAAAAACATCGCAAACAGCAGGGAATTTTAATTGCATGCATGTCCGTTGATGTCTGGCACTAATTCTTCTTTAATTGTTTATTGGGGGGACATATTTAAACAATTGGTGGTGAGGAAGCTAATTTTGATTTGTCAACAAAAGGTGAAGGTAACGCACAACATATCCAGGATATCTATTGAAAATATACAATTGAGATTTCATAACATAGATCACCAATTCTAAACAATGCAAATGTAATAAATAATAATACTGATGGGATTGTAAGTTTAATTTAATGTTTTATTAGTATTACTTTGTACTGTAGGTCATATGAGAGGGACCTGAAATCTAACTAACGCCTTTTTTGTCTTATTTGTAATCCAGTGTTGCCAGAAACATTCAATGATTAGCCCTCTTTTATCTCTTATGTTATCCTACTGATTATAGACTACATCAAAGATAATTTATTACTGCCCAAAGCGACCCCGAACTTCTAAAGTTATCGCTCAGCTTGCTAGTTTTTCTGAGAAAGTTATTTATCACTTTTGGGCAATGGGATGTGTATTTGTAAGAAGGGGTGTATTTTTTATTTGATTTTATTGCATGTGGTACTGACTGTGTTCTTTGTTTCTGACAAGCACAATACTACAAGATGCCCTCTCGGGTATTATTGCAGTGCTGTTGTGGCAAACACAAAGTTTTCACCTCGCCACTGAAACTGCAATTGTTGAGGAATAGTTTCTCTTCCCAGCATTGCTCGTACGTGTTCTAACAATCTTTTCCCATTTTAGTTCACTGAAAAAAATATTCTTTTAAGGAAAGAAAAAAAAAGATAGTTAATAGAAGACTTGTATATATCTTGATAAAGCCAAAAAGCTAAATAATAAGTTAGTGTTCCAAATTAGTTAAATTAAAATGCCAATCTGATCATATAAGTGAAAAATAATAATTTGGAAACAAGACCCATCCAACAATGAGAGCCTGGATGCATCTGCTAAATAATTAAGTGGAAAGCAATTTCCATTTAAGTACTTTATCATTTAGATAGATGAAATTAAAGTAGTGTAAACCAATTTTACACATGAGCAATAAATGCAGATATTCTGCATATCTCACTCTTTCTTGAATTATGCCATTAAAATTGAGAGCATGTGGGAAAATAATGGAGTTTCTGTCTGAATTTTGACCTCTGTTTAATGATGTAGACTGTGCAGAAATGTTTTAAATGTTTTTGTTTTTTATTATTATTATTCCTTTCAGGCTACGTTTGAGCAGTTGATACAAAATGACAGTGGCAGTGATGAAAAATATATATGATCTCTCCATTTTCACATCCTCAAGTGCTTCTAATCTGCTCATCACTAAGTTACATAATTTTCCACCAAGGGAGACTTAAGGCATTGAAATAGAAATACTTAACATATTAAGATGAATAATTCAATGATTACTCACAGGCATATTCATGCATAAGTAGATGCCAATTACTTTCCCTCGACATGTAACACTGTCATTTTCTGCATGCTCTTGGAAACAATACTGTTTCTTGACAGAAAGGTACAGTTGTCACAAATGAGACAAAATATGCAACAGAGCTGTGAAACTTAAGCTGGCAAATCAAAGAATAAAGCAAAAAAAACTTCCTTATGTTACTTAATCTTAACTGGAACACCACTGCGTTTCAGTGAATATAATTAAATAATAACAAAAAGAAATGTCAAGTTTTTTCTCTCTTTGTCTCTTGATCAGTTTTACCTTCAGCCATACATAAAGAGAAAAGGAAGTCCTGAGTGTATTTCTCTATATTCTGTTTTGGTTGAGTTCATCAGACTCTTTTCTCTCTGTTGTCATCTACAATCCAAATCATATGTACAGCAACACAAAAGCCAGCATGACTAAAAAAGCTGCATTTGATTCCAAATTAATCAGTTCAAAGGCAAGCTCATTTTGTTTTGGGCCGATAACGTGTATATATATATATAGATTCACACAGTGTATTTTATATAGTACATACATTTGGCATCACATGGATGCTGATGTTTAGCTCCTACTGTACGTCTTTCTTCAGCTCGAGGTATGATACCGATGTGACTCATTCCACCTTCCAATGGCAGAATATCTCATCTGAAGACCGACAGTATATCACACAAAATTACGGCTTTAAAAGCATCCCAAGAACCTCTCACGGCTGCCAGCTTCAATTAAATCTGGGATTTGAGTGTATCTAATGCAATTCCGCCCATCCTCTCTTTTTCAAAGCTGTGCAACGCTGTGTTTCCAGCTTCAGTAATTGTTGTGCTATAATCAAGCTGGATTGAGCTTGGACTTTTTTTGTTTACTCTGAAAGGCGGACTCTGCCAGACATCAGTGCCCACTGCTACTGCAAACGATAAAGCGATCCTTTTTATGTGGGAGAGCCTCACCTTTCTTTTCTCCCTTAGAGACACATTCTATGACAACATCTAATCCAACATTGTCTCGAGTGTTGCTACAAGAAGTAATCTGTTTTCCACCAGAGGCAACATCCTCAGGATATGAGCACTACAAGTTCAATGCTGAATGTTTATTCCTAAATTTGCTAGAGCAACAGCACGCCGTGACAAGAAGTGCCAAACATGTAGAATGTGTGACAAAAAACACACAAACAAATACATAATCCAGATTTATTGGGCCTCACGAAAGAAGCGACATACAAACAAATGTCCTTTTTTTTTTATCCACAATTTGTTCTTAATCTATTAGTGCCCATTGTTTTCTTGGATCCATTAATGTTTGGTTATTTTTGCTCATTTTATGAGTGGTCATGAGCACTCTTACCAAAATAAGAAAGAAAAAACCTCTTGTTTGTTTGTTTGTCCAGAAGGAAACATCATTTCTAAATTTAAGGACCATAAAAAACATGAATATCATAGAATCTAATCTTTCTTATCAAATGTTTGAGTTATTATAATGATTGGATTCTTAAATTCGTGGGCTAAATAATGAATCGTCCAATTGTTCCCACTTACATGTTTATCTTTGTCAGGTTATGTAACCGTACCACCAATTCACTACTTCTTCCTACAGCTTTTTTATTTGTGGCGTCGCTCCAATTCTTGGGCATGTGCCAGAGTATTTGCACGCGGCAAAACACGTGCCCTTATATGGTGTTTAGGGGGCGTTACTTTAGCTAATAATGAACAATTAGCAACATGCCTCCAATTTATGCTATCAAGTGGTATTCATCATTCAGCACATCTGGGTAAGAGCAGATTTGGATAGTAAAGAACATTTAGTGCATCTGGAGTTGACTTCTCCTATATTTTCTCTTAATTTAAGGACATTTAGAATTTAGAAATTTGAATGTGCTGCATGAGGCCCTTTTATATGTAAAGTCAAACATATTTGGTCAGGAGTTCCAACAATGCATTGCACGAGTAAATAAGTATGAATCCAGGAATAGGTCGAGTAAAGCACTTCGAGGGCAGCTTCAGAAAACAGAACATTGTTTAAGGAAATTTAGAAACAACAACTTCAACTCAGAACCTTTCAGCTGATGTGAGACATGGATTTGCAGGATTCCCCCAGGTGATTGGTTAGAAAAGGTGGTAAGTGCTTAATGGAGGATTTCAGCCACATGATGACACTAAGCACTTGTTAAAATACCTCTGTGTGTGTGTGATCACAAGACAGAGTGAGTCTGACCAGCTGGTCAATATGAACTTTAAGCCAACTTTAACACGACACACACTCCGGTGGGTAAAGAAAAGTGTGTCCAGCTGTTAATTATCAAACTAACTGTCGCCTTGTGTTCGATCTCACACATCGCCACCACACTGTAGATGAATGAGCTGCGTTCACATTACGAGTAAATGTGGCCCCAAATTTTTTTTTTTTTTTTTAAAAACACATTCTCATCCCAACTCATCATGTACTAATATTTGGCATTTTTCTAACACTCTGGGTAGCCAAGCGCTTCAAATTATGGCGCCCCATCGCGGTCACAGTAAACACGTAGTTCACATTTTGAATTTCAAATAAAAACACTTTGTGGTTTTGTTGCCTAAACCTGAGCAAGTTAGATTGAGGAAACACATCATGGTTGGGCTTAAAATAACGGCGTGAACTAAGTAAAATGTAAATAACGCGACATAAGAATACAGATAACATATCAGAAACATCACTTTCAAAACAACTCAAAAATCAATCAAAAAAATTCCAATTTTCTTCAAGATGTGGGGCACTTTCACACCTGGTCCTATATCTGATACATATCCCACCGCTGGCCTCATTTTCTATTGATCAACGAAGGGATTTATGGACGACTCGCGTCAGCTCTAGTACTCATTTCTCCTGGCTTGTGCAAAAGTGCTTTTCATTTAAGGCGAGGCGGTAAACCTCCAGTACAATACACTGCTGGAGACCCTTATGTGCTGTTGCACACAAACATAAATAGCTTTGGCTTTTGTTATAGCATTATGAACTCATGAAGGTGTAATAAAACTAAAAGAATTATGATATTGGTCAAATATCACTCATCTACCTGCAGCTTTTTGGCTCTGTCTTGTTTCCCTCTGTCTCGCCGATGGCTGAGAAGTTGGGAACTGGCAGATGCATCTGATTCACACATCAAGGGCAATCAGTGAACCCTCTCCCCAACTTCCAAGGGCCACTCAGGGAAAACACAGGAGGACAAGTTAAGCCAGAGGAAGGGGTGGAGGGGGCGAGTGTGAGGTGGAGAATCCTGAATTGGATGACGGATGTGACTTGATTACTGGTTAACTACCCTGCTGCTGCACCACTCCGCTTTGGATGAGAAACCCGCTGGCGGCTGGATTATCAATTTGGAGTAGACTCTATTTGAATCTATTGTTTCATTCCAGGCGGGCTGACAGTTACAGGGCCTTTGTCTTTTTGACTGAGCTCAGGAGTTGGCTTTCCGGCTCTTACTTGCCTCAGTGATTTGCCACCTGACCAACTCTTTAATAACATCTCCTATCAAGCCTTTCATCCCATTTATTCCTGTTGTGTTGGTTTATTGAAGCACCTGCACCTGCCACAATATCAAACCAGCTGGCCCCTGTTAGGACCGACGTGATGAAACTCGAGGCAAAGTCAAACATGCAGAGAGCCGAAACTCTTTTCTCACCACTGCTAAGCAAAAGAAGATGGCTGAAAAGAATATGAGGACTGACAAGAGGAGATTTTGATCGACTTGAAAGTCACAAATTCAGACGCTGAAACTAAATGTCAGAGAGGTGTGGGCTCAGTTTATTCTGTGGACCATGACGCGCAGTCTCCCATATAGACCTGATATATTTTGTCAAACAGTTGGTCCAACTTGAATATCTGAGAAGGATCACAGAGAACCTAACTGAAGGGATATAGATTATATTAAAAACAGGCCCGAGGTAGACGATGTCATACTCCATCATACGTTTCTGTTCAAGTGACAAAGACCTCGAGCGGCAATAACACGGGAGTATGTTGTTCGTTTTTAGGCTTCAAACCGACAGCCATCACCACAATCATTCCCCAACCTTACCCACGTGTTTATCACTGTAACCATGACAACTGAGGTCCCCTATTCTGAGCAAAGCAATGATGTTTCCCTAAACTTAACCTCGTTGTATGTGAGCTCTCAGCTTAACCACAGTGGTAAATCTGATTTACTATTCAACCGCGACTTCTAACTGTATGGAAGGTACAGAAGAAGGATGTCATCCTGCCGATGCAATTTGTAAGTCATACTGAATCTAAACCGTACATAACCTTTTGATTTCAATTTGCAGATTATTGTTAACGTTTATAACAATGCAACAATAGGATTCATGCCAATATAAAGGCATTTACTGGAAATAAACGTCACCAATTTTGCAACCCTTAATCCTTTTCTTTTTCCTTTTTATATATTGTTTTGTAATTGCCAGTATGACTCAGCCTTTGAAAATGATGTTGTAGGAAGTCTTCTGTGGCTCCGGAGCAGCTTTGACACTGGCTGTGTCCACATTCACCCCCTCATTCACTCGTTGACTCTTCATTATATAATAGAACATTCAACAAAGATGCTCTCAAGTTATATCATGGGACGTGTAAGCTCTCATTATCTGGATATTAACCCACAATGTGTGACTAATAGTCACAGTATCTCTACTGCCTTGATTTTGACCATTTAGTTTTAAAGTCGTCTGTCTTTGCAGCAATATTTCAGATAACACGTGTTTAATGTGTTTCTTCACATACATATAAATGAGCCATTATCCTTAACACCCTCTTGCGTACAACACTGGATGGATTCTGTGTATACTTTCCCCCCCAAAAAACACTTAGAATACAATGTTATAACCTCGAGACTTTCCCCAAAGCCTACCTGAACAATACCATTGCATGTTGTGCATTTCCTTTCCTTCTCTCTTTCAAACTGAGTTAAATGTGCATTTTCTTTTTCTTCAGGAAAAGCACCACTGTCTCTGGTGGATATTTGTTCGGGTATGTTGCCTCTGATGTTAGAGCTGGTTTTCCAACAAATCATCCTCGGGCAAAGAAACCAACCTACACGCACAAGTTGCAGGATTGTGATTCTCTTACAAGCTGCGAGCAGCTTTCTGTGTGACCTCAACAGCTGATTTGACATTGCTTTAGCAGCTAATCGAGCTCTCTGAGTTTACAGGCGCTTCTTAGAGGACACTCAGTGATTGATTTCTATTTTCATTATCCGTCACATCTTTGGATTTAAGTCAATGCTTATCATCATGAAACTGTATTTTTTGTTTATTTTTCCTAACCTTGAATAGGTAACTCATTATACTACTTTGTAATGATCAACAGCAAGTATACGATCCTGCCAGTTTTATCACATGAGTAGTGAGCAGATACAATGAAATATATGATACTAGATCAGGATTTGCACAAATTGCAACCCGACGCTTGTGTTATATTACTAATGCTTAAAGTGCACGGAAACAAGTGTAGGAAGCAATCAAGACAAGACAACCACTAGAACCGCTGCAGGATCAGTGCATTCAACACCAAACAAAATGGCAACATAGATTGGGATGTTGATCACACATTCCCCTCCCGGAAATAATCAATTTCTCAATGGGAGTCATAAGGGCTGTCTAACTCACCATAAATAGCATTTTCTCATTCCTCACAGTGAAACAGATGAAATAGAGAAACCTAATCTAGGAACTGGGTTTTCAAGTGAGACAAATCATAGCATACATCATATATAAGTAGCCTAAAATGGGCTCTCAGCTTCCAAGCTGAACCTTCTTTTATACAATAATTATGCTTTAAACTGTGTCATTGGATCAGGGAGATTTCAGGTGATGGCGAGGGTGATGACAGGTTTTATGAGCCTTTGAAGAGTATCTTTAATGCACAGCTGTGTGCTCGTGCTTAGTGGGGAATCAGACGGGAGGGAGCACGCTCACATGTCAACACCAAAGGGTCGCATATCAAAGTGTCATTGTAAGTAGGAGAGACTTTTGTGTCATTAATGCATTGATGTAGCCACTGCAGTGACACAGGCTTTTATTATCAGCTGAACGATCATGGAACTCAACTTCTAAAGGGATGGAGATGAGTACCACAGGGGACTCTCAATCAGGAGACCGGTGACCGGTACTTAAGTTTGACTTAGTTTACGCACTTATTCAAGCCCAAGTATGATGTTTGTTTTTTTAAGTGGTTTTGTTGCCTAAGTGTGACGACGGACGTGTTGATGTAACGAGCGGAAACTGTACGTTTCCTGTGAACGCGTAGGTTTATTTTGAAAAGAAACACTATTCATGTGATTAGCAGGAAACTGACACCCAACGTCATTGCTCTTCTTGGCAAGACCCGCCCTGCGTAGCCTCTTGAGGCAGAGACGATTGGCTAAGGTTTAGCATTGACCTCGAGGGTCAGGATTGCCCATTGTGGAGGGCATAGAACCCGAACAAACCAGGTTAAGAATACCTCGGCGAGCACGGACGCCTGGCTGATCTTAGCGCTTGAATGCTGCCAAGAAGAGCAGTGGGATTCATATTAAAGCTAGTTTGAAGTGAGTTTTGGGGTGAGAGTACGTTGCCCCTAAAATGTGTGTGTCTGTTATTCTGCCTGGTGGTGATCACGTGAGCACAGTGGTTCTCTTCAACATGCTCTCGGGAGTCGTGATGACGGACCGCAGCGTGCCGATAGAGGTGCTCGCGTCAGAACCTTAATATCAGCACGTCATCGTCAGCCACAGATCACATCCACCTTCGGCAAGTGCAATTTTCTGTGGACCAAACACATCAGTCGTGTGGGGGAAAACAGGTTCGTGTGATGCAAACACAAACGTTAATAAAACTGCCTTTTAATCGACGACATGCTCAGCCAAAAATCCACATAAACTGACAGCGTAATGGGACATTTAATGAGTTGATGCATTACACGGCCGAAGAAAAGATCCTCAAATTCATAATTACACTTATTAGCATATTAAGTATTAAATTCAACTCTAATCTGCTGGTCATTTAGATCGCTTTTCATGAACTATGCCACATTATGCTACATTGAAAACTGAAATTATCTCTCGTGCCTACACAAACCACCAGTCTAAAAAAAAACAGAAGAAGACTGGAGGTTAATAGAGGCCTTCACCCTCGGTTGAAAAGAAAGTGGCCATCAGTGGCCTCGCTCAAGAGTGGCAGGAAAACCGTCGAAAATATGATTTTATTCCAGCCCTACATAGATAATTATGCAGCCATCTGAAGCGTTCCTTCATAAGGCGGTGCCATCTTTGCCCTCTCTGACAGCCACTAGCAGTAAGAGCTTGATGCTAATGGCTGAATGCTGGAACCGAACGGGGCTATTTACAATAACACGAGTGTGGAACAGAAAATCTGGCTTCTCTAAATCGATTATTTAATGAGCAGACAGAGCAGGAATAAGCAGAACATACCACCACATGGCCGATCGTCCCCCCTTAAGGACAAGCTTCAAACAGCATTTCATGGAGCTACTTATTTTTTGTTTGTTTTTTGTTTTGAATATAGAGAATTAAATGGAGCCAAATATTCTCACTAAATAAATAAAAGCAATTTGGCTCGTGTACAATTCGGTTGAATAGTAAATACAAATCCAGTTTTCAGGTTCAGTGATTCAAGTTCCTGCTCTTCATATTTTTGTTTTTAATAATTCTCGACATTTTGAGACTTTCTAACATTTAATGAAACGCTACCGAAATGCACAGTGCTCAGATAAGATTTATTTTCAGTCGGAAACAGTTTTGAAGTCTACTTTGAAACACAAATCCAATGGTAGCTTTCCGGCGGACCTCTTCAGGTGCTTTCTAAAAGCACCGAGCACATTTCTTCCTGCCTTTTGTATTGGCACGGCTCAGCTCCTATTTATTGTGCTATTTCAGTGAAACAGTCAATCAAACAGTGTGTTGCTATGCTCCCTGGTACCTGGCCTCTCAAGCTTTGCCATCTGTTAACATGCTTAATGTGCTGGATTCCCTTTCAGCTTGACCCCGTCTCAAAACACATTTCTGCATTGAAAAAGCATCCATCTCTCCATGCTGCACTCTGCTGGCTCAGTATCTTTTTCACTTGAGTGAGGCAGCAATGGAAGTTTTCTTAAATTGCTTGTCTGAAGAATAAACTACTACTTGATTATTTTTGTTGGGGGGGGGGGGGGGCTACTTTGCCCTGAGGCGTGGGACATTTTGAAATGGGTTCATCATTCATTTCCCAAATCTCCTGTAATAGCCCCACTTGGCCATAAATATTAATAGCATACAAAAAAATAAATGTCATATCTTGCAGCTAAACACTGATGAAAATGCAGTTTTAGTGGCTATTTGCATAACAGTGAGGTAAGATATGGGCATCATGTGCTGTCTTTAACTAGCCATGAAACAGGATTATACAGACTTATTTCTAAATGGAAAGATTATGGTCACACTTATTTGCTGGATTAGATTTAACAGTATAAACCCTGTAATATACATACTGCATAATCTACTCTATATTAAGTTTCTGCTTTCAGAATTGTACTTCAACAAACCACAGAAGGCCTTGATGCATTATGTATTTTACACTTGTCAACAAAAGGTAAATGTTGCGTATCCTTGATGCTTAATATACATGTCGGGCACTTTTCCACATCAATAATTTACAGAACGTAATGCATTCTAAACCTGCATTGTTTAAATATTACATGCATACATGTTTGCTAGCTGTCGGTCTTCTTTCTTTCAGTGTATTAGCATGAATGAGTATGTCTGGAATCACACGAAAGGCATACAAACTAAACTCGTTTTGTGTGGGGAAAACTCTAAGAAGTCCACTGTGCACGACCTGCTCAGCGGCAGACACAGGTGGACACTCGCCGGTGAACACTATGCATTTATTGGCTAAAGAGACAGATATGTGCTTCGGGAATTGGTAGAAACCACAGTAGAGACCAAAAAACGGAGACTGAAAATTGGACTTCCGCTTGCCACGAGTGAGAAAGAGAGAGAAAGAGACGGAGTTCATGTCTTTGATAAAGGGTTATTTGCTGCTCTTCAACAATAAAGAACACCGTTTGGAACAATTTGTCTGTTTATGTAGAGCTAGATCTTCCCACTAGAGTGGGCGGGGCAGAACAAGAGCATCTGGGCAGCTCTCTGGCTTTACCAATGGCGTAAATATAAGCTGCACAAGGACTCATGAAGGACGACAACCTTTTGCAGCTATTTCCTTGAGGCTGGACCTACTTGCGCATCAAACGTTTCAGTCCCGGGCAGGCTGTAAGATTAGCATAGATAAATTTGGTGCTTCGGCTGCTGTCCGTGGTGCTGATCAAAGGCTGGTTTGCGGGATGGAAATTACATGGTGACAGCAATTGTCTGCTTTGTGTCTGGAGTGGTTATGAGTGTGTACGCGGAACATGGGCTTCATTTTGGGGGTGAGGGTTCAAGAAAAAAAAAGAAATTGCATCAGGACCAATCACAACCATGTTACACTGCTGCTAGCTGCTCCCGGACTGAGCGCTACCGGCCTTCTCTCAGATGTCAGTCTGGACAATTGTGCTACTTTAACGCATTAAGCCGGCGGTTTGTGGGTTGCGTTCAGGTTGTTTCATGCATATTTTTGCAGCGGCGAACAGGTCAGGCGGGTGGTGGTGTTAAAAAAACCTGACCCGCACATCACTACTTCGGAAATCTTAGGAATATGGGCATGTACATGCTGGTCGTTTTTGATGTAGGTATTACGTTAAAAGTAATTTAATATACTGCAAACAGCTTTTTATATCCATTTACAATTAATTTAGGCTACCAGGTAGAGTGCACTGTAGCTGATTTAGTTTATTTGGTGTTTTTTTCCCCCATTGAACAATGATAATCAGTTGGTTGAAGAGTAGAGAGAATTTCAGTAGACCAAGATTTTCTTTGGTTGACCACAGCCCTGGGTCACACACACACACACACTCACACACACACTCTCACAAGGTGAAAGCACTATCTGCAACACACTGTTACATATGTATCTGCATGGCATATGGCACTTTAGGGTTGTGCACGAACTCTGGAGGGCATGGGTGACGTCAGGTTAAGTGGTCCCTCCTCAGTATCCCAAAGTGCCGTCCACGCACATGAAATCTTGGATTTAAATCCCATCTGGGACCTTTGCTGCCTGTCAATCCCTCTGTCTCCAAGAACAGTATGGTAACTGCAAGAACAGTATAAAAGAGCAGAAATGTATTTTAAAATTATCGAGAAACGCTAGAGGGGTCTGAGGCCATGAATCTCCCCAACAAGACCTTTTTTGGCATTCAGCTTTTTCCGTGACTTTTGCACGGCAGCCTGCAGATGTCCTTGAAACGTATAAATCAATAATTATACGTATTAACTTTTTATCAACAAAAATGTGAAGGTATTAAATGAATTAAAGCATTTGACTAAATCTTTAAACAGCAAATAGGGCCCTACCATCTCCTCTGGTTCCTTTATCATGTTCAATCAACTAAGACATCCGATCAGTGAATGTCTTCTCGGGCCTAATTTCTCCTAATAGTAGCCTCAGCACACACCGGATGAAAAAGGAAAGCGGTCCTATCACTTGATTGAGAGGATGAAAACATTCCTGTGCCCTTTAAATGCTCACCTCTTACTAATGTAAGCTCTTGAAGTAAGGTACAATGAGTTTGAATGGCCTCTATAGTGGCACCGGCTTAAAGGTTCCTCTGACTTATTGTGTGGATCTTTTTCCTTATAGCTCTTCAAGCAAATCAATGTCAGCAATGCCCCCTTTGGAGTAAGGTCTCAATACACAATCTGACATGGACATGGATGACTAACCTTTAGGTATGGAGCTCTAGAAATGATGGGGGAGGTTGCGGAGGCGACATAAAATGTCACTGATGCCGAATGAAATGTCATCAAAACCCGCAATATTTCTCTTCAGGTAAACAAACAATATTAAAGAAGACCAAAGGAAAAAGCTAAATTACATTCACTTACAAATACTCACTTGTATACAAGAAAGGAATGTACCAAAAATATGAATGACAAGGTTCTCAAACCTGAATTGCAAAATATGTAATTTAATGCAACTGATGAGAAGTTTCTGAATTTTTATCAACTCTTTTGTTAAAGTTTAGACCACGTTGAAAGTCAAACTCCAATCGCTGATGTTAACGACTGCACGCCAAGCTATCCAGCTGTACCTCCTACCTAAGACGTTATGCAGGTATTAGGGGTGCGATCACAGTTTGGGCTTACTACAATAAGAGGAACGGGATGGACTTCGCTATGGACGTTTTAAAATGAGTACTCCGCTCATAGAAAACAGCCACCAGGGGGCGATCAAGATGGTTTGGCTTCACTTTTGAGGAGCGGTCATGCCACTGCGTGGGCACCCTAAAACAGCAGCCTGTGAAAAACTATCCCGAATGTTACCACTGCAGTCCAGAGTAGAGGAGTAATATATGGAATATTTTACGGGCAAAACGAAAAAAGCAATGAACTCATGTCAAGAAGAACCTTAATTTAAGTAATATTTTGATTCAAAAAGATTTTTCTAATTAGCAGGAACGTGAAAGTGATAGCAGTGCTCTGTTCATTTAATTTTGGGGGAAAAGTTTTGGCACAATTATATTTTGCTTTGGGGAGATGCACTGTGAACAAGGACCAGTGTTATTTTGATGTAAAAATGTGAGCATCAGCAGAAACGTAGCATCACACATGGCAGTGAAAGCAGTGCTCTGTTGATTTAAAGTGTCCCTGAAACCAGTGAATCCTCGTGATAAATAATCCCGAGTATCATTTTTGCCATAATCATGCAGCCCTACTGCCAAGAGCCCAAAGACGTGGTCTATTATCTGCTAACTACAAACTGCTGTTAAACTTTATATCGATGAAGTTCAAAACCTTCTATCTGCAAAATGATCCAGGAAAGTGGTGTATAACCTCCCCTTTGCCCTTTGTATATTTTTCTTCTTTTTTCTTTTTTGTATTTTTTTGTATTTTGTATTATGTATTGGGTATCCTTAACAAATAGCATTCTGCAAGAAAACAACAACAAGCATCTTTCAGATAGGAGGTTTTGCTCTTCAGCCATCGATATGACAGTTGACCAACAGTGACTGCTGCCCTTTTTGCAACCTCCGGATCGTTACACCATATATATATAGATATATTGACCTCGCTCTGACAAAGCACAAAGAATGAAAGCTAAAACCACTTGAGAAAATTGCAAGCGATTGCAACGATTTTTCAAAAATACTCTTTTTCTCCATGTGTGGAAAAAACCCCCAGTTGATACGAAAAGTACCACCAAGTGTCAACAAGTGAAGCTTGTTTCAACACTCTGCTGTTCTGTCACTGACTCGTTCGACGCTTATCCATCCTCTTCAGTGACATTAATTAACTGAGCGTGGACTGGCAGCGGCTAATCCTTTGCACTTAGAGTGTGAACAAGTTCAAAGAAGAAATCGAGATGCACACGAGAGGCTGCGTGAAAAAAAAGAAAAGACCGGTGGCCGTGGTGCATCCAACAAAAAGCAGAAAATGTCTAATAGACAGTCACTTGTTTGCGCGAATTATATTTGTAAAGAAGCAGTGAGACGAGAGAAGCTCTACTGTGACATTGAAGCGTTTGTTGAGCATGATATGAACGCTGATGTAAGGCTTCTATTGATTTCAGTTTAACATTCATGAACAGTAACGTGGGTGTTACATTTGACTTGAATCGCGACATCCTTGAACTCTGCTTTCCACGGCGAAGACGACACCGAAAGGAAATGTTTGGTTTTGTTCGTTTTGAATGGCCGAATCCTGTATCCTTGATTTGTCATCGTGAGACAATTCTTTAAAGTCTTTAGAAGTCTTGCTAAGTTAAATTAAATGCTGCCTGTTTTCATGCAGCACACATTGGGAAGTTTGAAGGTTTTCAGCCACTGCCAGTATTAACCCTCATGCTGCCAACTTTTTTAACAGACGAGGAGTACCGACTGGAAGAAACGTCACAGCAAAAAGTTTCTTCTTTTATTCGTGATGTAAATAATTACATTTTGAAGAAAAATGAACGGATTAAAATTATTTTAGGAAGGTTACAGTCAAAGTGCCCCACACCCACTGATAGTGTGAACGACAGAATAAAACACCTGTTGGATGTGACAGAAAGTACAACTCTGGGGACCCCAGTTGGTCGGATGAGGGTTAAAGAGTCAGTTCACACAGAAACACGTACGGTGTATTTACTTTCCCCTCTTGGTGTATGATCATGCACATATTTTTAGGTCTATTTCTTCAGAGGAAAATAGTGTAGAAGAGACATCCTGTAACTGTGTTTAATGACCAGCGTAAACCATAGACTGTATATAAGAAGTGGTCGTAGCCATCGTGACATCACCCGTTGGTTTGTGGACCGCAGATATGAAGCCTCGAGTTCAGCGATTTCTCCGTCGCCATCTTGGAATACGGCCGTCGCCATGTTGGTTTTTTTTGCAAACGATAAACGGAAGTTACCATATTTGGAATGCGAAGGAGTGACGTAATAATGCCAGATATACGGCTCTGGTAGCGGCAGCGAGCTGTCCATAGACTTTTTTGCAAACAGGAGGAGTCGCCCCCTGGTGGTCAGTAAAGAAAATGTAAGTATTAAGACACTTCCGCATCGGCGTAAACATGATGAAAGCCACTTGTGTGTTTACAAGAATTGTAAATTATACAATTTGCCAAATTCTACACACTGCACCTTTAACAGCCTCACCAGCAGAATTAAGTGACCTGCTCAAGATGAGGAATGGGGGAAAAGAAATCTGTCCATTCCATTATCCAAACCGCTTATCCTATTGAGGGTCGCGGGGGCGTTGTAGCCGATCCCAGCTGACATTGGGCGAAGGCAGGATTCACCATGGACAGGTTGCCAGTTTATCTCAGGGCACATATAGAGACAGACAACCATTCACACCTACGGGCAATTTAGAGTCTCCAATTAACCTGAGCTGCATGTCTTTGGACTGTGGGAGGAAGTCGGAGATCCCCGGAGGGAACCCACGCTGCCACGGGGAGAACATTCAAACTCCACACTCTTGGGATCGGGGATCAAACCCCCGCCCCCCCTCTTGCTGTGAGGTGACAGTGCTATCCACTACACCACTGTGCAGCCCTCTAAATCACTCGTACAAGCCAATAAGAAAGAATGTGTCCGCATTAGTGTTTCTGACATGAGGCCCATTGAGCTCATACAGTATCCCGGCTGTCACTGTGGATTGTAACAATGGCTTCTATCACCATGGAATTGATTCAAACCGTCATCTTACTTTTGGGACCCGAACAATGTGCTTCTACAGTGAATTGTAACAGATGTGACGTATGCTTGATGAGTACCATTTCTCCTCCCAAATTGGAAAAATGGAGGAAGAATTACACGGTGGGCACGCGAGACCATTTCATCACAGACAAGTCTTTAATGATGTCTCATCTGCATTTTTCAATTTGAGCGGGGCCAAAAATAGATCCGTGGCCGGGCTTTGTTGAAATGAGTCACGTTAAATGGATGGATGGAGACAATCCCTCATCCAAGGCCTACGTGTCTATTTTACCAATGTCTCATTTATGTGTTTATCAAAACCCATAGTTGTAATTAAATGATAATTTCCTGTTGAACGAACGTGAATACTATCGGAGGGAATTTGTTTATTCATTTTTATTATGAGTTATCTTTTTATGAAAACTGATTACGGTGTTTATTTTGGATTTGGGTTTTGTTTAGGTGGGAGTTAATGATGACAACATAATATAACTACAAAGGGATGATTACTATTTCAATAATAATGATAAAAAAAGATAAATGAGTAATAGTTTAGGTAATTTATCAGGTAACATTGCAAATATTTGCTGCTACACGCTTTTGAAATATAAGGAGTTGCTATTTTTATCTTGCATTTAATGGACGAAATAATAAATCAATTAAAGAAATAATCAGTCATGAAAATGATCATAAATGGCAGCCCTGAATAATAATACTTTAAGAATGTAATGTTCACTGTAAAACTGTATAAACCTCATTTTAGTCATTACGTTGAACTAAAACTAAACTCAAGTCAAAATAATTTTAATTGCAAATATTAAATTAATACAGTCACATTATACAAATGAATGCGAACTCAAATTCAAAAATAAAGTTCCAAGGACTCTGCCTGTTCGTCTGCTGCTGCATCATATTTGCATAAAACAGGCATGCTATTTGAATATGCACATTATTAGGCACTGTGTGCACAGATAATGTTACTTTCCCCAAGGAGCCACACGCCCCGCTAAAAGCTCGGGCAGCGGCTCGGCCTTCCACTTCAGATGTTGGCTGAGCCGGCGACAACACTGAGGCTCTTTTGCCGCCGCTACTCAGCCAGGGCCGTGAACATCTGGGCAAATTCTGCTGGGAGACTACAGAGCACAGGATCTTAAGCGGATGCCTGCGATGAAGTGAGACAGATAGCGGCTAAGCTCACACTGCGTCGGGGGTCAGAATGCCTTGTTTGTCGCTTTGGATTTTGCATTCTTCTCCCCGCGTGGCTCACACGCTGTAAGCTCCTCGCAGCGTCTCCACCTTCACACAAAGGCGTCGTAGGGAGTACTGGCTTAGGCGCGACCGTCCCACCCACCCTCCCTCTTGGCTCTTATGTCTCTTTATGTGAGTGTCAAAGCCAGGAGAATATCGTATCCGTGTTGCTCTGGATCCTCTATTCATTCATGACCTTTAAGATTAAAGATAAGCCACAAAGCGTTAGCTTCAGTTCGCAGGCTTTTCCTTTTTTTTCTTTTTTTTTTGCACCGGTTGTTCTTTGATGAAATATTTAGAATAGCATTTAAAAGGAGCTTCAAAGTGGGCTGCTGTGCAAATGAAGCATTATGGGCCAATAAATCGATCCTGAGAAATAGATGTGGGGAAGAAAGTGGGGTTGGCAGAGGCAGAAAGCTGAGATGGAAGGATGAATAAATAGAGAGTGCACTGTTTGTTAATCCATAAAATAACGCATACTAGCAGCTCATTACCCGGACCCGTAGATAAGAAAAGAAGGAAAAATATCTGTTAATTAACAGGACATTATCTGTTATTTATCGACGTGTCTATAGTAAGAGAAAAAACACTTTCTGTTATTTAATGCTATACGGAACACTTTTTTTGTTTGATAATGGTATCCCTATAGTGAAGAAAACCCTGCAAATGTAACATACATTGGTAAAATGACACAAGTTGTACTAGCCTAGTACCCACTGACAAGACAAAAACATAAATTCCTTTCGATTTGTTGTTAATTAAGCATAAATGTGTCATTCTGACCAGAATAAACAAAGCACTCAGTGTGACCAGCCAATTTCCAATGAAGCTGCACCAAAGGACATTTTTGGCAAATGTCAGGTACATTCACTTTATTTTGAGGTATGAATTAAATTAAATTTGCCTTCAACCAAAATTTAGGCAGATATTGACTTTCAGTTGAGGTGAAACCTGGCTGCCAAGAAAGTACATGCACATTAAGATACCACCTGCTGAACATCTCCCTTTTTGTGTTTGGTTCTTTGAATTTATCTATCGGGTTAATGACCATGTTTTCACACTTAAAAGTTTCTTTAATAAAACTATGAGATTTAACTGTGAGCTTTTGATATTTTGTTGTAGAAATAAGGATTTACATCCGTCATAGAAAGTAGAGGGAACACAAGGCACCACTCAGACACGGCAACAGGTCAGAATGTCTTCGTTAATTTGATTCGTTAAGCTTGTCATCTCAATTAATGTCCTCAAACTATTTAACTGATGACCGGGGTTTAAGAGTTGTCAATAAGCGTTTTCTCCACTCACTGCCTCCACGCTGCCAAGATGGCCATGCTCATATGCCTACTGGCTCGGTTTGTGCACAGTGACGCCTTGTCAGACTAAAAGCTTGAGACTGAGATGACACATTAAATATCATTCAATATCACTGCGCTGAGTTATGGAGAGATTGCCAATTGATCGTAGATAACTCTGTCACAACACATGGAAACCCATTAGGAAATATTGAGTTTGTCTTCTCTGTAACTGTGAGCCCTTGATGGGAACTTTTAGTCACAACGTGCTGCAACTGCTCAAGTAAATAGGACAAAAAGTATTTACGAATATGATGGAGAGTCACCAAGATTTTTTACGATGTTAAAACCCTACTTTGCCTCACTAAAAGGTAGTGTGTACACATGTATGTGTACAGTATACACATGTGTAAATGTACCTATTCGAGGTACACAATTCAAATAGAACATTCTGTAACTTGTCAAGAAAACATAATCAGACATAATTAATAATAATTAATAAGAGCAGCAGGGAAATAATAGTTACATCTGTTATTCTTTGAAGCTATATGAATAAAATTGACTTGACTATTTAAAGGTAACCAAACGTAGAAGTGTATTAGAATGGAACACTTCTGGATTGTAGTCCATTTCATTAATTTCTTACAAAAAAAAAAGAGTAGAGATTGATGAATTTGCTCCGAGTTATTCACCTTCCATTCCATTGTTACTAACTGAAGAACACCTCGGGGTTGTGTGAGCTCACCTCTACGCGTCACACTTATTATACAACTGATATTACACATAATACATTTTGTATGTACTTTTCAGTGTTCTTTCTGAGACATAGAAGATGATCCTCTTCATCAGTATACATTAGTGGAGTGGTTCTATTCGTCAGTACTGTAATGAGACATTGGAGTGGTTTGAAAGATTTCCATTACTGCAAAGATGGCATAATAATTTAGTAACTCATGGTCTTCCAGTGAACTCTTATCCTCCACCGTTTACTATCCATAACCTCAGATAAACATTTAGGATTCTACTTCATCCCGGAGTGCACATGTAGATTACATCAGTTTCAATGTAGTATGTAAACAACATCTCAGCTGCTCAACATCCACATACATACATCCAGAAAACAACAAGTTCCCAAGTCAACAAGTCTGATGATAAAATGCTTTTAGTCGCTGCAACGTACTGAAAATAACAACATGGCAACCAAAAGGCGGGGAATGCTTTTTGATGTGCTCCTCAGCTGTAAAGAGCTTGAAATCCCACAGCCAACACTGATGGTGACGATAGTAACGGGCAGACAAGTCGAGGACACGTTGAAAAAAAAATCACACCGTGTCTTCTGTAAGGCATTACTGATAAACGTGAAGTCAAGACATTTTCTAACTGAGGACTATGAGACTATCGACTTCCCTTCACAGAGCGATGGCAGCATGTTGCCTCCCCACCAGCGCCGCAATTTGTGAAAGGGGGTCTCACCGGAGAGCGGCAAATAGAAAGACTGAGAACAAAACAACATCCGCGATTAATCCTTATTTAAAATTACATTGTTGGGTTCAGCTGGAGGTAGTGTTTACCACAGGGGAAAGGGGAAAAACACACACAACACAGAAAATAGTTATTAAAGTGATGAGTGTCCAAGCCAATATAAAGCCTTCAGATGCTGCAGTCTTGTGTTAATCCAGTCCTATATCCACTAAGTGACAGCAGAATGTGAGCTCCTACACACTGCAACCACTATCTCCACGTCAAAGGCTGATTTGGAAGATGAGGAAGACTCACGGGAAGGATGTGACGACACGGATCGTAAGATAGTTGACGATGAGATCCTAATACCTGTTGAATTACCACAAACATAGCGTATAGAGAGTACATCACTGCATGTGCACACAATCCCAGTATCTACTATGCACATATATGCAGTGTGTGTTAAAGTGGATACATCCGTGGGGATGTGGGGTGGGTGTGTGTGTGTGTATGGAGTAAGGACTAGTGACCAAGATACATATGCAGCACAATACTTGCTCCGTCGACTAGTGGTGACTGTGTGCTCGTTCCACACCCACTGCAGCAGTAATGTAGCGTTGCACTGCAGCACAAAGCTACACCATGGCGGAGTGTGGTCACAAGTGTAACAGACCTCACCTGAGGTTCAATGGAGTCTACCTTGCAAATGACAGAGTACGGACGCACTCATCCTATGTATCTTTGTCCCGATACGATTACAAAACATCACGTCAGCGGTACTGCTGATACAGAGGACATTACTAGCGCTCTCTTTTCGCCAGATGTTAATTATGTATACCCAGGGAGCAACGAGAAAACTAAGCCAATGCGAAAGTGCCTTAAACTTTCATTCTTTTCTAATAGCCATTGACTACACTAATCTGGCCCCGTGACTGAGTGTTCTATTGCACAAGTTCTGCTACGGTGTGTACTGTGGTCGTGACAATAAAGTATTCTTGAATCTTGAGCAGGGGGCGAGCCCTCTTGCAAAAAGAAGTCTGGTTGAACAGAAGAGAAAATGACTCTACTTCTCTCTTGATTTATTCCCTCAGTAAACATTGTAAACATGAGTTTATGATCTCAATCTGTAGTTTCAAGTTTTCTTCACGACAGCATGATGTTCATTTCGTAAATTATGGTCCCATTTAGAGTCAATTAGAAGTTAAAGCAGGGTGTGCTTTAGGGCGGGGCTACCTTGTGATTGACAGGTCTCTACCACATCGTTGTCCGTGTTTTCTTACTTACTTTCACTTGAACCTTTTCATTGCGAGTTTTCAGTTCATAAATTATTTAGTTTGTTATTTAGAATGATTATTTAATATGATAAATACTTTCTCATGGGCTTTAATGACGTCTTTCGGCACCAATACCAATCCGATGGATCAGATCGGTGCAGCAGACCAGTGTGGAGCTACTCCTGTAACACCAAGGAGACGCCAACCCATGTTCATCAAGCATAGTGGCTTAGCCCATTGATCGCCCATGAGCTATAGTTCTCCTGTTGGGTCGGCCCCATTGTAACGTGTTGGACATCATCATCATCATCTGCTCGGCCAATAGAGCTTGTTGAAGACATGATGGATGTTTGTTCTCAGCTTCTTAATGGAAGCAAGCTGACCTGTCCGACACAAAGAGCTCTTCTGGACGATGTGAGGGTGCTTTGATGATCAGTTTATACATGGAGGCAAACTGGATCGGAGGTTTCAGACTACCCCTGGAGTCTAAATACTCTCATTTTGTTCCTGGCTGTACTGAAAGTCTCACAGTAGAGAAGTTCACACATTGAGCCTTGTGCATGCTTTTATTTCCTTGCCTCTAAGTTATTGCTGCATCAAATGGTGTGACAAAGTTGTTTTATATAATGCATGACGGCACGTTACACGGAGTGGTATTGTGAGGAGAAGGAATTTTCAGAGAGAACAAGATTTTTGTCTAAAATAGATCTTGTGCACGCTGATGGACAGTCTCCCCAGATAAATGGTTACGTGGCCCGCATTGCTTAAGTACATTTTGTTGTTCACCATGTAATTTGCATGACTTTATATACAGCCGGCAAACCAGCTCGCAACGAACAGTGAGGACTTGAAAAATTAATGAGTTGCAAAAGCTGACAAAAATAGGCTTAAACTCAAAGCGACTCACCGCGAGTGTCCAGAAGACAATACTGTTCACAGAGTCGAGCACTTCAGCTGCTAACTCAGAGCGTGCCAGAACACGACATGCAATTTGCAACTCTTAGTAGCAGAGGATTTTAAAGACACACACTAATGAATGCTTGCACAGGTGTTCACATCCATTTTATTAATTAAATACCAGACATCCGAACAATGTAGCAGCCTGCTCGAATAAAATACCCACCAAATGATCTGGTCCCCCTCGAGACAGCCCGAGCAGAAAAACCTCAAGACCGCACCGCTGCCAGTTTTAATATTACGGTACATTTGTTTTCTGGTGGATCCAGTTGATACATAATCACATCTGTGACCTTGTGGCTGACCTTCCTTTGACCATCCCCCTTCCACACACATGCTCACACATAACTTGACCATTTGAGTTTGCCTGCATCTTTCAGGCAAATCTACCTTATTGAGTATTCTGTTTCCATTTACTAATCATCTGTGCAAATGTGCATTGCATCTCATCACAGTGTGACAGGAGAGGGGATTACGTATCATTGCTCTGAACCAAGTGCCCGTTGAAAACAATCTTAACGAGGGACAGTTGGTAAAGGAGGAATTCTTCTGTTCGTTTCCAGTGAATTTTGCGTGAAATCGCGGAAATAGGATTTCATAGCTAGTTCCGGTGACAGGCCTTCAATGTGTCACGCTCATAGGTTGAATCTTAATGTAAATGTACAATATTCCCTTTTGTCTTACGTGATCACTGACATTAATAAAAGGCCAGACAAGCCAAAAAAAAGACCTTCTTCATAGAGACAATTAGACTGTTGTCGATTAAGGAAATTCCTGTAATGGCAAAACTATCCGCAGGAACTATAAATATACTGGGAAGGCTGGAAAGGTTAGCTCCTGTTGTGCTCACTGGAATGTGCATGATAAACAACATGCACGGAGCTGTAATCATTTATTATATTAATGGACTACAATGAGGTCCGGACCATGCAGTTGTGCACATTTGGAACCTCAAGGGAGCTGACAAAAGGGTATCCATAGAAACCCAAGGCAAGCTTCTCCGAGTCTGTTCAGTTTTCAAATTGCACATGTAAAATGGGTTTTCATTTAATACTGAAACTAAGTCTACAGGCCAAATTTTGCCGCAGCAATGATACACTGCCCTTGAAGCAAAAGTATTAATCTAACTATAAAAGTGCATTAATCTCTGTCTGTCCATCCATCTGTATATCTTTCTGTCTGTGTGTCCTTCTATATATCTCAAGAACTGCTCATCTGATCTACTTCACACCTGGTGTGCGTATTACTGGGGACCCCCTTGAGTGCTTTGCCGAATACCGCACTAGTATTGCAAATTCTGCAGTATAATTGCTGAGTCTGTGTCTAAGTGTGATAGCAGACAACTAAACAGGGAGAAAAAAAAACAAATAACTCCCCCTCTGTGCGAGAGGTTGAAATGAAGAAATCAGTGTTGCATTAATCAAGCAGATACCCCGGCCATGTTGCTGTTGACCAACCACACTTAGTGGAGCTCTGCACGCCAGGAGGGATATTTTGGTCATTATCTCCAGAGAAGTGTGGACTTACTCACTCTGCAGCTGATCTAAAAGGTGCAGTGAAAACGTGCAGGAGACATATGTTCATTTTCAGGTTCCTACTTGTTTTTTGGGTTTCCACTAGAACATGTTTACATGCTAAAATGTTCAAAAAAGGCAATATTTTTCTCCTACTATTCGTCTGAATGAAACTGTATTAAACCTCTTTCTAAAAGGCTCCGCTTTAGCGCCTGTCTCTTTAACAAGCCCTCCCCAAAAAAGCCTGGTCTGTTATGATTGGCTGGCAAGAAAAATACGATGCTCCTTAGCAAAGTTGTTCTGTAGCCCTGCGTTGAGATACTCAGATGGGGGACAGTATATTCTATTGAGTCTGCATGTGACATAGGAAAGAGAACCCAATCTGAATCTGACTTTTTCTCCTTTAAACACTCACTGCAGTTTTTATAATTTACATTAAAGGTGCCAAAAACGTGAAAACGTATCCACAACCGGTTTCTAGTTTGTCCGTTCTGGTTCACTGTTGAATTATGGTGACCGGCTACATGAGGAGAACCCGCTCCATATGGTAATATAAACAGCTCATTTTAAGGTAACAAAGACACAATCCCTTTTTTTAAAGAGATTATACACCACAGAAAAATACTTATAACCCATTCCTGACAATGGATCTCCCTAAATGCTGCACACTGTTCCTTTAACAGCATATCATTGGGATCTAAGAAGAAAGTATGTGATTTTTTTCTTAGAATAAGCATCAATTAATAATCTTAATACATTTTTCATCTTGATTCTCCCCTCTAGTGTAAATCTCGTGTTTAAATAGGTGTGTCAGTGTCAGTTTTTAATCTTCTATTAATATTAATAAGTGAACCGCGTGATTGCCCCCTGCACACACACAAAAACACACACAAAACACAGACACTCCTTTAATAAAGTGTATCTGTGGTGACTCATGAACACTCCGTCATAGATGGTGCAGAGGTGTTTGATCCAGGCATGGAGGAAGATGATCCCAAACCTTAGAGACCACCAATGTCAACAATCAGTCAGTCAGTAACTTTAAATTTAGTCAAATTATTTATTATTCAGTATCAAGATAAACCATGAGATATCTCAAACTTGATGAGTTTGATAAGTTAGAATTTGTATTTGAGAATCCCAATATAGGGCTTTGTACAGACTGCTGTCAGACTTCCATTCATTAATGACTGCTTAGCAAGATGTAGTCATTAATCTACAACTAACAGTGATTCATCCATGTGCATCAGTTAATTGAAAAATGTATTTAATACATACAACTGACAGAAAAAATAAATAAATAATCTCAAGGTACAGTCACTGGCTTTTTCTGGAGTTTTCAGCTGCACAATATGGTTGGTGAATGGGGTTTGGTCAGTTGCCATGGAGATGGCTCAGCTGGCTCAGTTGTCATCACTTAGGAGATGATTTTGTTTATGCCAAGGTCAAGAATGACTTTCACATTACATGTGTGGAGGTGGACTGAAGTTTCTCCTGACTTTTTGAAAATATTTTATTAGATTTCTACAAAATTACTCCTGCGAATAGTATTTATAATCAATTATAATTGTGCCACAAAACTGAATTACTTTTGATGAGTGATTTTTCATCATTTAATGAATATGCTAACTATCCACTGTGCAATTATTTGTTTCACCCCGGCTAGATAACCCACCATATTGTTACTGTGCTCATGGCCAGGATTAGGAATTTCCAGATACTTAGGAGATCATTTAAATAAGCCAATAAACATCCACTGTGTCTTTAAATCACTTGCCAAACTGCAGTAGACTAACAGTACAGTAAATTACCCTCAACGTGAAGACAAAACCAGAGAAATCTAGATTAGTGCTAGTTATATGCCTGTCAGCCGTGTGCATTCTAGCAAACAATGCACATGTTGATGTCGTTCATCAGAAAAGACTTGGATTGACACACTTGAGTAAAACTTTTCCATGTTGATGGAAGAAAAGCTTTGGAGTAGAAATACGGCAGGCCTACGTGTCCTGCAATTAAGAATCCCAGCAGTAAAGCTAGACAATATGGTACCTGTCATTGCAACATCGAAGAGCTATCGGAGCGTAGACTAAATACTGCAAGTTTACTGTGAACAACACACAGAGTAGCCTCCGAACACAGCTCCCGCTAAGAATAGTCCAAAGCAAACAGCGGACACAAAGATGACTACTCTTCATTTTCAATGTGAGAGAGCACAAAGGCAAACACGTCTCGCCACAAGCCACCGACAAGTTCATTGCTCCAGTTTTGCCATCTAAACTCATCATGTAAGCGATTCCCTGAGAGAAGGAGACTGTTGCCGAGTGTGAAAAGAAAGCGAGGCAAAGGCGAGAAGTGGCCAGAGGGATCGGTGCTCCAGACAACTACAGGTGACAGGGAGACAGTCGGAGGAGCACGTCTGGGCACGATATCGCAACTAGGATCCCGAAGTACCGCTGTGACCTGTTTCAGATGTGAGACGTTCCTCCCTCCACCTGAATGTCAACATGTGAAGAGAAAGGTGGCAGATTCTACCTCATTTTACTTAAGATACTTCCAGTGTACGTCACTCATAGTAAAGGTCTCATATTGTAGAAAGCGAGATGTCTGTTTCGATTATGAAGCGGGTCCGGGTGTTAAAATATATATATAGACAGTGTGAAAGTGTTGAAACGCTGAATCCACAGAGAAATGCTCGTATTCAGACACTGTGCCTTTAAATGAGCCCTCGGGACTTCTGTGAGGTTGTGATGTCACCGGTAGATGTCACCGGTAGAAGTACCTCTAAACTGTGTAGTGACACACACAGCGTCCCTGGCTTGGTGACACTTTGAAGACGAGAAGTCCGTAAACGCTGACCAATCAGAGCAGATTGGACTTTTTTTCAGGGCATCTTAAAGAGACAGGCGCTAAAACGGAGCGTCTCAGACTAACGGTCAATACATGTATATTCAGACAGAGAGTAAGAGAAAAATAAAGTGTTTTTTGAACATTAAAGCATGCAAAGAAAAACTCGTGCAAACTCCAAATATAAGTATGAACCTGAAAATTAGCATATGTCTCCTTTAAAATAGATTGTGGCAATTTTAGATTCATCTGCTGATAATGTTTTTGTTTGATAAATAAGTCGTTTGGGAGATAAGAATGTCCGTCGCAATTTCCTGAAATCCGAAGTGACATATCCAAGTGTCTTGTTTTGTCAGACGAGCGATCCAAAACCCGAAAGACATTTTGTTTAATATCATACAAGACTTAAGAAAACCAGCAAAGATTCACATTTAAGAACCTAAAACTAGGACATGCCTGTCTGTATGGAAATTACTTAAACCATTAATCTGCGGGTTGATTAATGGATTAGGCTCTAAAAGAGAGAAAGGTAGAGACTGAGGCTTAAAAAACAGCAGGCAAAAAAGGAAACAGGTAACAGAAGCTCAAGCTTGTTGTCCAAAAAATGATTGAGGGCATTGCTAGAAATTGGGCCTGCTGCTATTATTTTGGTTGATTACCATGCGTCTTTAAAACCCGGACATGCTGCTGGGTTGCGTATCCTATTTGCAATCTGCATAACACTGACAGGTAAAAAAAGAAATCACTCGGGGTAGGCAGGAAGTCTTTCTTTCTGGTCTCATTACCGTTCTTATTACAGAACAGAGTGAAAGAAGAATACAATCCTGCTTGTTTCTACAGAGAGCCTTGTCAGATACCAGGGCTCATTTTCCTCCTCTTAGAAGACGTCATTTGCTGTCAGTCATTCTGGTATAGTCGGAAAAAAACAACCTCCAAGACTTGAAAGCTGCCCAAGTAAGATGATCTACTGCAGTAAACATGAAGCCCTAAATTTGGTTTATTCCTCAGTTGCTCTTTTTGATTGAGCTATGCTCTGCTCATAGCTGACATCCACAGAAGGGAATAAAGGTGAGAGCAAGAACACTCTGTTTCCATTTGATCAGCCCCACCCTAAGTAATGCAACAGCCCTGCAATACATCCTCCGGTCTTCAGGGTTATGACGTTCATTTTTGTGGAAACTGTTCAGAGTTATGATTGAACGTTCATTCTTGACCTCGGTCTCAACTTTTAAGCCAACATGGAGGGGAGACAAGTCCTTAAACTCCGAGGAAAAATGAGAATTTAAAAATCTACTTTTCCATGGAAACTGGGCAAACTTCATATTGAGGACAATTTGTGATTGAAAGCTATAGAACAGCTTCTGATGGGCAATGTTGAAAGAACTGTTTTTTTTAAACAGTTTTAGGGGTGATGACTCAACTTTATGGTCATTTTTTTGGGGGCTGCAGGTTTTAAAATTGTATTATGTTGTGTTTGTCATATCAGTACAACACATAAACCTCATATAGCCTTGATTTCTTTTTTTTAAAATACTTTTTAAGACAAATCTTTACCCTGTGTTTGAAAGGCAAAATCTACATTCATGTAGATGCTAGCGACTCTCTGTGTGTTCTTAGACACAGTGATGCTTCAAGCTAAATCTAAAGCTAAACTCAAAATGATAATGCTGACAAGCCGGTATCCAACAAGCTATAATATTGCCCATGTTCAACATTTTAGTTTAGCGTGTTGGCATGCTAACACTTACTTATGAGCACTAAACACAAAGTACAACTGAGACAGACGGGAAGGTGTTATGTTTTGCAGGTATTTGAACCTGAAGTGTTGGGACAAATTTATTTATTACAAAGCTTATTTATTCTATTCCAGAGACAATGTGACCCTCAGGTGACACGGCATTAACAGTTATTTTGTATTATTTGTTGCTGTTAGCAGGCCCCTTAATTCTGCTGCTGTTAACATTTATATTTATACATTTATATATTTTATTTCCTGTATGAATCTCCTCAAGAAGGACTTCAATATAGGACATATGTGGCAGGACCTTATATGGTATTATTGGGGTGTTATTTATTCTACTTTGACATTTTTCATTAAGAGCGCTCATTCATACATTCATCATATTTACGCCGGTCATTTACACAGTCATCTAAAGTCAGGAGTGTTTGCTGGATCTGACGTGGAACACTCGAATAACCCCACCGTCCGGGGGAAAAGTAAGAGTTAAGAAAGTTAAGAAAACGAAAATGTTCTTTCTTGAGGTCTGCAAAACCATGAATGTCTTTACACAATATTGCCAATTAGCCCAATTCATACAGAAGATGTTGGGATATTTCACAGGATTCGTGAAACCTTGACCTTTCCAATATTTCTTGAAATATTTGAGTCTGGACCAACAGACTGACCAACATTGTCACATCTAGAGCCATGCCACTAGTTTAGCTTAAAGTATATAGCATGCATTGCATAATGGTGAATGTGGGTGAAATACAAATATGATATGAGAAGATAATCTTCAGTGGTCAGTAGTAAAAGACACTGGCTCTACTCCTGAGAATCACCTGATATCCCCTCCAGCGTAATAAAAGGATATCTAGAATGCACTATTCATAGATCTCCCAGCTCTGTGCTGTCTGTGTGCTGCTGATTCCCTTCCTTCCATTTGAGCTGCTTTTCTTCTGGTGGTTTCTCAGTGTCCTCGGCCGGAGAGCAGATCAGGAAAAGAGACACGCTTGTTTTGCACGGCGGATTCGAAAACGGAAGCTTTTCAGCCCGAGATGAGGCATCATGGGGCGCTCATGAAGAGCGGCGCTGAGTTATGTATCTGTCTGCTTTCATCAAAAAGGCACTCATGAGATAAGACTGTTGGCTTTGCTCTCATATAAAAGCACAAATCTATTGACCAGCTCCTACTTTTAAATGATAATTCAGCCCGATAAAATGTTATTTTCTCTGCCTCACCATCTCTTACAGTCTTTGTGTTTTTTTTGTACTCTGTAGTAATACTAACTCTTTTGAATGTGTACAATTCTAAATACAATGCCAATCGTCAGCATTGAGGAATACAAAGCCGGAACAAAATCCGTATCTATTGATCTGCCAGTTGTTCTATAAAATGTCCGAACATTTTGAAATATGCCCAACTAAATGACCAAAAACTGAAAGTGACGTCTTGTTATTCTATCTAAAAACTGTTCAGAAACACAAAATGTTCAGTTTACGATCACAGACGACCAGATTTGCAGAAAATATCGATGTGTCGCACGCTGATTCTCAAAAACACTTTACAGTTTACGCGCAAAGATTCGTGGCAGACAGGTTCATTTTGCATCAGGAGAGACGTGTATATATACGTATGCTGGAAAGTCTGCTTCTCTTATTTGGTAAATTATTATGATGATTATCACATGTTTTGGTGTTGACTCAATCAAGTCTACATCAGCTCGAAAGATACAATGTTATATCAAACTGAAAAAATACTTCAACCCAATGGAAGTCAAATGTAAAAAATGTATTTGTACTGTTGTTATTAGTATTAGTATTATTATGAGGAGTAAGTGGTTGTAGTAGTAGTAGTAGTAGTAGCAGTAGCAGAAGTAGTAATTTTTTAATTGGTGCTCCTGGCAGGTCAGAGGACTCTGCCAGATATGAAATTGACTCCATACAAATTAAACTCCAGTTGAGAAGAAGGCTTCAATGTGATATATTATTCACTGCTACGTGACATTATGAAGCTTGACAGAATTGCTGCCAATATGACCGTTAAAAGCCAGATTAGACTGTGAAATTGAATTAAATGAGTAAAATTCCACTGAAATGAAAATATTAATTACATTATTGATGCATTAGACGGTCTGATTCCTGAGTCTCTCATTCTGCGTACTGTGTCCTCAAGCTTGTTGTGTACGGACTTATTATTTTGGACCCTTTCAAACCACACCCTCTCTCTTCTTCTGATCCACCAACTGTCTCCACAGCTGCTTTGCATTATCTCATCATCATAGATTAGACAGTACTTGCCCTTCCTCTAAGCTGTCTCAGTGTTTTTACATTTTTTCCAACCTGACTTTTTGATTTTTTTTACCTATTTATCTTTTTTCTTGTCTTCTGCTGCTACAGTTTTATCCGGCTCCTTGTTAACGACTGCAAAGCTGCCTGACCGACATCTGCTGCGGATTCCTCTCTCTCATTACGTTGACTATCATTTATTCACGCCCCGACAGCCTTTCATGACAGTCGTCATATGGTCATGTCAGAGTGGAACACACCCACAAAGATAGAACAATAAAAGAGTGATGTGTTTATGTCTATATAGGAGCTATAGGGACTGTTACTTGCGCTGCGATGCAATCACGGTGATGCGAGGAACCTCAAGTTTGAACACGTTTCTATTATTATAATGCCACAAATGCACGCGTTTGTTCCACCTGCCGGATATTCCATTAGCTAAATGAGGCTCGCACACTGAGTGCAAAGTGCAAATTATATTTTCATGTCACTGACGGTCCCGGAGGCTCACAGCACACAGTCACATTTCACTAAATTAAATCTTGGAGTGTAATCTTTCAGAAAAGGTCAACTGCTGGACCTCCGGATTGAGCTGTCGTGATCAGAGCATCTGCATGAACCTGAAGGCTTTCTGGTTTAATGTCTGTTGTCTCTGGGCGCTAATCTTTTATAACAGCCAATGTGACATTGCACGAATCTCCCCCCCCCCCCCTCAAAGTGATTTTCCATTAACCTTGAAATGGTGACTGACTTTCTTCAGTAGACAGTAGAAGCTTGGAGCATTTTTTTCTCCCCCCACTTGCCGCTTGATGGGAAAGCGAATGGCCAGGAGCCTTATACTACATGTTAGCACGCAAGAACAGATGTTAAATGTGAGGAAAGCGTGGATCTGAACATGAGTTAAAAGGACACCGTCATTTCTTGAAAGGTCGATATTGATGTAGGATCTCAAAATGTATGGGCACAAACTACTAGATGGGTTTACTAAATGTCATTTATGTTGTGTAATTTATCCAATATGTTAATTAAAACCTAAATCAGAGAAAGGCCATAAGGGTAGATTGCAGATGTCCAAATAGATTTATTCAACATGGCCTCATTTTGTAAAGCAACGTGACATCAAACCGGATGACATGTGACATCAGTGACAAGGAAATACTAATAAAAAAGCAACGTCTTCGTTAATGCTGAACATTAGTGTGAAAAGAGTCTTCATGAACAATAAAACACGACCCAACACAAGTTCAATGCCCTCCGGGGTTTTGCTGCTACAGCCGTACTTTGTTTGGTACGACCAGTATGGTGGCTAATATTAGCTTTACGGCTGTGTAACCGACTGAGTCCGTTTGCTGATTTTGTGACCTTTTATGTATTACTCTCTACAATTTAATATATCACAGGTAACTATTTCATTGGTTTCATCAACAAAAGTAAAACAAAAAGCGAAAGAATTCAATGCGCCGATGGCCTGTGGTGACAGTGGTTGCTCTTTAACGGGACACAATCTCACGAGACATAGAGTTAAACAAAGAATGGTTCAAATTGAACCAATAGAGACCAAAACGTCCAGATTTTAAATCCTTATTGATCAAGCTCCAACGCTCGACAGTGACGCTTGCCAGGTTGGCAACCAATTCTTGGCCTTTGATTGCCATCTGCGGCAACCACCAGTGAGCATAATAAAAAGTAGAAACGGCCAAACGTGCTCCCCAAAACAATTGGGTTTGTAATATTTGTTGCAATAATGACACTAATTACAATAACGCTTCAATGACAATACTGCACCTGCTTTGATTAATAAACTCGTACAAGCATCTGCTTCAGAGACAACGTTGAAGCAAATGAAATGGTTTGACCGTTGGTTGAATGGTTCGACTAACCCGTCAACATCACAAACGAATGTGGAAATCAATTCAACTGACAAAGAACCAGACGAACCTGAACAAAGAAAAAGAAAGAAAAAGAAAAGAAACATGTGTGTTTGTCTCAATTTCATTATTAAGCTGGAATTTAACTGCAAAGTATTTTAATTACTCAAAATATACGGTGACTAAAAATGGCTACCATATTTTCAGTTTTGGCAACCAATAGCTGATGCCTACTTGCCAGCCTGGCAACTACATTTAAAAGTTAGTGTTGAGCCCAAACATTTGATTCTTCATTGTTCATAATGCTGATCACTGCCATCATTTTGTGAGGACATTCCCTGCCTGGTAATTATATAAACTACAAAAAAATGTGAAGTGTCAAGCTCAATTTGAGATAACTCTGATGACATTGCCAGGGTCGTTTTTTCTCAGACTTTGGAGAGCTCCATTTGGAGCCAAAGAGGACATTAAACAACTGTTTTCACAGGATGAATATTAGTTCTTCTGACAAGTAAACTGATCTTCAAGTGTGAAATCTGTGCGCTGACTATTTCATATGCCTTGCACGTTTCTAAAAGAGGGTTTATTTTTAACAAAAGCCAAAACGAGAATATCTAATATCCAGAAACATCAATTCCAGAAAATGATCCCCGTCAAATGAAATGAGACAACTGTCTGCTTCCCTGAAGGTCAGTCTCTGTGAGTCAAGTGATGGTCTGACCTTCACGGCTGCTGCAGAATCAATAAAGAAATCTAATCAAGGGAAGTTAGCTGGGGTCCAAAACCAAATTATGTCAGAAGAAAGGAGCTTAGGATTTGTGGGCAACCTGTTAAATCGGGGCAGAATGTTAAATATAATTTCATTAATTGGCAAGCACATCAATGTTTGCTTCATCTGTTATACATTATAAGAACATTTTGGGCCTCCTGGAGGTTCTTGGTTGCTAATCATCTTCCAGTAATACTTGCAGTGAATCTTAAAAATAATCCACTTTGAAAAAGTAATTTCACATTAACCGTACACACACAGAATACCTTAACTACTGCACTTACTTTTACACGTACATTTCAAGAAAGTTATTTTACAAGCACAGATGCACAGACTCATCTTGTATTTACTGCAAGCTCACGGTGTTTATTAATCAAGGAGCCTGTCATGTACTCTACCAGATCCCCTCGGCTACAAGCCCCATCAGTCATGTCCATCCTGTCATAAACGGCAGTCACTTTGCTGCCCTGAAATTTATATTACATCTATGTAACTCCATCACGATTTGTCAAATGGAATCGGGGCATGAAGGCTGGGTATGAAGAAAGATAGCTGCGTGTAAAATTTAACAACTTGTTGATTTACCAAATAGATGTTTTATGATGAGACTAAGTTTGCAGTAATTGATCTGTTTGCCACAATAGAAATACTCCAAATACAATAAAACTTGGAGGAACATAACTGGGCTGAGAGAAATTTGTATGTAAACCACTATCAAATTCCTAAAAATGAGGGAAGATGACAAACCCGATATCATTTTAGTATATATATCAAATTAAGTGATGCCGGCAGAAAATATCGGCAACCGTGACGGTAGAGGGCGTTGCCCCCGAAAGTTGAAATATGTTTTCGCAGCCCTTTTTACAATTTACAACCTGATGTTAAGTACCTCCCTAACGCAATGATAACTGGATACATACATAACCAGAATGATTCCATTAAAAAGTAGATGAGAAATAATTTTATTTAATATATTTTGTCAATATATTGTCACCCATGTTTGCCTTCATTTTGACTAAACCATTGTTTGTTTGTTTTTTCCGTGCCATCCAGAAGGTATTGTTAGTCTGCCGTCTACTGTCTTCATGATTCCATTTGAATGAGGCATTAATATGATCATTTTGAAAAAGTGATCTTTTATCTTGACATTGAGTCTGCAGGGTTCTGTGTTTTTTATTGCATTATGTAATTACTTCAATTTGCTTTTTGGGGTTACATTTAGAAAAGAGAGCAACCAGGTTAGTCCATCTGTTGTTGTTGGATATTTGGTGTTTTGATCTTAAGGCGGCACAAAATGAAAGACTCCAAAAAAAATTGTTATACCATTTTTGGTGCTCTTACAATAACGAATTGAAATTGAAGTTGCTGATGAATAAAAAATACTTGACATTAAGCCATTAATTGGGGTCTCAAGCCAACGAGTGTATCATTATACTAAATAACAGAAACAATATCTGCAAAATACCAGGTCAATAAATGCATTGTCAATATAATAGGCTTCACCCCATCATCAAAGGCAGGTAGCAGCACTGCTTTGGTCTGACTCCCCCTTCCCTCCCCCCCCTTGTGGAAAATCCTTTGCCTTGCCTGTGGCAGATTGATTCGAGGGATTGGTTAGGCCGGGGCGGTGAACATCTCACCTTGCTAATGCACTTCTGAGGTGAGAGTGTTTAGGTTTATTGTGGATCGGACTTGGTATTCATAGCTGGCTGCATTGCCATGCATGATAACATCGTGGATGTGCATGAGTTACAGATGTGAGGCAGTGCTCATTTAAGACCTCGCTCACTCAGTCGGTCAGCTTACAAGGTTCCAATTTTCACACGAATCTGCCTATGACCGGGGGCCCGAGTTGGTATTTCGATCACATTCGCGGCATCTCGTCGTTCTCATCAGTTTTCCAAAGCAGCCACTCTATCAAGGGTCTCCTTCGCCGCATCTCTCCAGCTCCTTGAACAGAACTCCTCTATTAAGAGATCGTCACTCCAGGGTTCTTAACCAGGCTGAAGCATATGATTTCATTGGAGTCGGGGAGATAGTCAACGCGCTATCAAATAGTCAATACACATTTCGAGCAGCGCTGAGCATCTGATCACAGTTATCCGAGGTGTGCAGCATCAAATCTTCAACTCAAAGCCGGGGGAAACTCTTTCACTGAGGAGAGCATAAAGGCAATGCTTTTTAAATCTAAATGGCCATTAAATGCCGAACTATTTGTCATTTTCAAAGCTCATATATCCATTTACTAGTTTTTGCTTCGAGCCCAGAGCACCTATCGCCCGTTCCAAGGTGTTCTCCAACAAGATTTTCTTTGAAGTTACTGTATTTCATCTCCTCACTGGGGGTACAAGGTTGGTGCTACAAGGTACAAAGGTTTTCTCTCGACAGAATGATATCTCCTTTGTTTTGTTGTCTTCTGCCTTATTTTGTTAAATATTTCTTGCACCACTTGGTTTGGTGAGTTTAGGTAAAAGGTTAATTGGGGTACGCGCTGTCTTTAACCAACACATCTGCAGCCCCTAAGGTTTTAAGACTACAGAAGAAAAACAAAAACAGAATAACTCCTATTTATTTCACACTTGACTGAGAAGTAATTACTTACTGTGTGATTCACCGTTTCTCCCTCAAATTACAATAAGAATGAGAAAGAGATGAAAAAGGCAAATGAAGAAAAAGCATCAGCAAAAAGAACTTACTCACACTTCTAAAATATTAAAATGAAACAAACAAACAAAATAGTTTACAAGCATGTTAATTATATTGCTGGGCTGATTAGTCGATTAATTAATCTTTTGCTTTTGGACTAATGGTCTGGCACAATAAGCAATGCAAAGAGGTCTGCTTGCTGCTTGGACTCTGGGAAACTGTGATGGGACATATTTCACCGTTTTGTGACAGTTTTTACACCAAGCCATTAATCGGCAGATTAATTGAAGATGAAATTAATCATAAGTCGCAGCCCCTAAATATTTATTATACCAGCCATATATCCTTTAGTGAGTTTTCTTTCTGTCTTAGTAAAATGTAAAGATACCCTCAGTCTACTTGGTAAGTAGCTGTACTCAGCTGCCACCAGGGACAAGATACAGGAAGCTGCAGGTATGAGCAGAATAAATATGATCACATTCATCTGATGAAGGCGATTACTGTTTGCACCTCGTGCTCATACGCAGCCGGCAGCATTTAGGATTTTGGGGGCGACTTTGTGCCTTCTGTTTATGTTGTTCTCCGCATAAAGATAAAATATAAAATAGCATCAATCAAAGAGATATTTTTTAATGTATTTGTTTCAGCTGAGAATGTTGGACGTATTGTGACAGAGATAACTGATTCTGACACATTAATATCTTCAGCAATGATACGATACCAGCACTTATGAACAAGATAATGTTTCAACTGAGAGCAACGCTTGGAACTGCCTCTTGTTTCAACTCCTCCTGTCTTATTTAGTTGAATATCGTATTGCATAATTCGGTCTTACTAATAGTACACTGAACTAAATTCTGAACACAACTTCTGTTTGGTTTTGGCTTCCATTTTTCTCGAGTTGTAATAAAACACCAAAGACGTTTTCTAAGCACACTAAAGGCTAATTTCTCTCAAAGTGTGAGCACAAATTTGTTAAAATGTTTCCCAGTGAGTACTTTGCCAAGATAATCTCTCCACCTGCCATGTGTGGCATGCTGATTGAATAACATGATTAGTACACAGATGTGCCTTTGGCTGGTCACAATAAAATGCCACTCTAGGCACCCTGAACTATAAACTCCACATGACTGGGGCTCCAGATGTGCATTTGTTTTGGTCACCCAGGATTCATCCGTGAAGAAAACACTTTTCCAAAGTGCCAGACTTGATTTGGTTGTGATGACGGACTGCAGCCAGGTCTAGAGCCCGCTGAGGGTGATGAGCCCACAGACGAGCTTCACTGAGATGGTTTCTGACAATTTCTTCAGAAATTCTTTGATTTGCACGAACCAAGTGTTGCATCAGCTCTCTGGGTGGCTGATCTCAGACAATCTTTAAGGTGAGACGCCGGATGAGGGCTGGTATGGTTGCAAGTGGTCTGCCGTTGTGAAGTCCGTCGGATGTTGGTGCCAAATTATGTGCAACAATCATGCTTTTAAGTCAGCATCTTGATATGCCTTGTCTGTCAGGTTTAACAATTTTGAGCACAAGATTTGAGAGATAAAAAAGTCTTTGATATTTTATTTCAACTTGTGAAAAATGTGAGCAAAAGCAAAAGTGTTATATTTTTTCTTCAGTGTGCGTTTGATTGGGGAAAGCTCTGATTTCAATCAACACGTGTAGCCTCAAAAGTTTAAAGGCTACAGGAAAATAATTCAATTTTCAGAAAAACAATCACTGATTGTGATTTGTGAAATGTTACCAACATTTGAAAGTGCCTCTTGAGTGCGGTGGAAAAAATAAATCAAACGTAATTCAACTTGTGTTTAATCATAAGAGGAAAGGATCTTGGAGCTCCATTAAATTATAATAAGTCTGAGATGTTATTCATTTTTTAGAATGACTCATTCATTTTCAGAAGTAAAGAGAGAGAGATGGCACGCAGATTGCAGAAGACTTGGAAGGGAATATCATCTACAAGCTTTGCTTTATGCGGTCCTGTCAATTCACACAAGCCTGTTGGGGGTTGCTCCAGGATCTATCATCTATAATATAAAATGTGGAATGTCAGTTCTTTCTGGAAAATTGAATACAATTCATCCCAAGAGAAACGATCCGATGATGGCTCTACTCTTTATGTCTCACTAAATGTCTTTTGTTTTACAAATGCACTGGTGGTTTGTGTCTTTTTAATCTCTTCAATGACAATCAAGAAGTTAATCAACCTCAAAACTTGAACTATTGATAAGACACACATGTTGTAGATACTTAGTGGAAAGAGTAATGGCTGATGTCTGCCAGCTCACATATCCGTTTCCTAGTTTTTGCTGCGAGCTCAGAGCACCTCCAAAGTGTTTCATGTGTTCACTGGGGGTCCAAGGTTGGGGCTACAGGCTACAAAGGTTGTTTTTCCCACTATGCTACCTGCTCTGTTCTGTTCCCTGCTGTCTTATTTTGTTGAATATATTGCATCACTTAGTTTGGTGAGGTTAAGTTTGATCATGGTAAGCTTTGTCTTTAACCAACACATCTACAGCCATGACAGTTTAAAGGCTACAGAAAACAAACAAACAGAAAAACCATGATTAATATCACTCTTGACTGAGAAGTCATTGCTTACTGTGTGCTCCACCATTTCCCCCTAATATTACAGTAGGAACGAGGAAGAGATAAAGAAAGCAACTGAAGATCAAGCGTCAGCAAAGGAACGTACACACATTTCTATAACATTAAAATGAAACAAACAACAAATAAAATACTAACAAAGCATGTTAATTATATTGGAGCTGAAATAATCAGTTGATTAATCAGTCTTTGGCCTCTGGACTAATTGTCTGAGAAAATAAGCAACTGCTTGCTGGGAAACTGTGATGGGACACTTTACATTAATCGATGATGAAATTAATCATAAGTCACAGCCCTAAAATTTTATTATATGAACTATATATCCTTTAGTTATTTTGATTTTTTTGTCTTGATTGATGTGACTTCTTCTTTAGCAACAGTGGCCACTCTTGGTTTAATGTTTTTCTCCTCAGCTTTTCAACAGTCAGCTTCAACTTTCTCCAATTACATAGCAATTAATGTCAATAACAATTTGGCCAGATTTGCTCTTCATGTACTGATTTCTTTGTGATAAACTTTGAAATTACACTATCATTAATAAATGTCCTCCAAAGAGCCAAGTACGGCTTGTGAGCCAAATATGTCCTAACCCACGGGTGAGGCAAACAGATGCAGCCACTCATTATAGTTTGATTACACCTTAAAATACCAGCATCTTAAAGTTATTAGCACACTTTCTAATATTCATCCAGAACTGTAGGAATGCATCTACACCTACCCAGTTGGTTAAGGTGTGGTACAAAATGGGAATCCAGCCCATGTTACTTATGCTGCTTTCCAAACAACTCGGAGATCTAAAATTTCAGACCACCTACTAGAAAAATTACTATGGAACTCAAAGTTGGACTTCCTACTTTTAAACTTGGACTAATTCCATCTACCCCTACTTCATGAAGTGGCAGTTGTTTGACGTCACACAATGATGGAAGCACACATTGTAAATGGTAAAGCATCAGATAAAAGCATAGACCGTATGTAAGCAGTATCCTATTTGGACTGTGGAGGAGTGGCGTGGAGACCCGTATACAGCTCTGGTATCAACCTGTCAATCACAAGGTAGCCCCACCCTAAAGCAAGTAAATTATGGTCCCATTTAGAGTTAAATAGACCACCCTGCTTCATGGTCTATTTAACTCTAAATGGGTTCATAATTTACGAAATTAACATCATGATGTATTGAAGACTTGAAATAATTGCAATTGAGACCATAATCTCATATTTACAATGTTTACTGAGGTAAAAAAATCAAGTGAGAAGTAGGATCATTTTGTCATAAGACTTCTATAGAATCTCACTTATTTTTTTAACCAGAGGAGTCGCCCCCTGCTGCTCAGTAGAGATAATGCAGGTTTAAGACACAGCTGTGCACTTGCAAAAACAAAAATCAGTTTGTGAAGGTCAGCCAAGTATTTTTTATGTTTTTGGGGTCTTGCATCTGGAACGCTTTGGGGTCGGAATTGGAAATTTCAATTGGGAAATTCGACCCCAGCACACAGCGTGAGTCGTGTTTGTTTCCTCTCATCTGGGACTTGATTTTAATAAGACCAAATACACAGAAGAGGAGCTTTTTTGGTGAAACCCTGAGGGAAGCAAAATGAAAAACTGCAATCCGATGCAGGCCTTTCCAATTAGCTCTATGCAATCCCAGTGAATGCTGACAGCTGGAAATTATGATGGATGCACTTGATTTCTCCATCCTCGATACATATCCATCAATCGGGAGCCTAATTCAGGTCAGGGTGCTCCCACGTCCCCATTCTTCACCCCAGTGCGATTTTATTACATTTTTTTCAGGATTACGAGTCAAACCCAACAATTTCTCTGGGGAGGTCTAGATGAAGTGCCAAGTACAGGCAGGGGGATAATTAACTCAGCTTTCCAATTAGGACAAAGCAATCCACTGAGGATACAAGTGGGGAGAGCATAAATACTCAGTCATCAGTTTGGGAGGAGGACAGGGACAGGCCGACAGATAAATAATGAGGGGGAAATACACAGGCTAATGATAAACACGTAATCAAATGCCACAAAATGTGATTGATGCTGTGTTGTGTGTCTATTCCAGTGTATACTATGACATTTTCAGCAATTATTATCAATGCTACCGCATGGTATCAGCATATTAGGGGAGTTTTACATCTGATAAATGCAAATAATTATTTTGAAGTATATTTTGTAAGCTTGTCACGGACATGCAGTTTATTTTCTGTCTGTATTTTACCTGTGTTATGACAAGAGCAGTAACCAATGTCATGTTGGACAACATGGACAGATGTGGATCTGAGATGATGAATTTTCTCCAATAAGTATAAAACATACACTGCTGGAATAAAAAGTACCACTGAGACAAACGTGTTTCGCTCAGCTTAAATAAACAGACTCTGTAGACCACCGGATGTAATAGTTCTTCCTCTAGTAGCCCAGGAGTATTCTTTACAGTATATAGCATTTACTTTGCCATAATGACTATATATGTCCTTGAGAAAAACATACTTTGTAATAAAAGCGGTATGGTTTGCAGAATGCACAAAAACAAGACTGAGTAAAGAAACTGGTCCTTTGGGTCAGGCTTTTATTGCAGTTTCAGGGGGTCGCAATCATTTCAAGTGTTACTAATGGCATTATTAAACCAGTTGCCTTGCTTCCAATCTTTGCCACTGTATAGATCACATCACTTTTAGCCTCTTTCTTGGGTAAAGATTTCACTGAGAAGGTTCAACTGTGGTCAATCTGTTTGTTAGCTGCTGCTAAGCTGACAGAGGAGAAACAGTACACCAAGGAATAAAAAAAAAAAAAAAACATTTGGCATACTCTTGCCGATGCTCTTTTCTTCTTTTTAGCGAGATACCAAACAAAACCAGTCTCATGTGGTGCAAGCACAATTTGAAAGGGATATAACACACTGAAAAGGAATCGTATTGTTTACATTGTGTTGCACTGCCTGGCACTCTTGTTTTCTCAACAATTACTGATCTGCTGGCAATGAGGAGGAGCTTGGCATGGAAAAATTGCCATTTTGCCATTTAAACGGTTTAACACCTGAAAAAAACATTCAATTGAATAAAGCCTGAACATAAAAGCACACATTTGTACAAAATCAAATCTAAATGACGTACGACTATGTATTATGAAGCCTGTGTGTTCTGTTTTATAGTTTTAAGAGACAAGCCTCATACTCTAAGCTCAGTAGCTGCTGTTGGCTTCATTTCATCCACTGACAATGATTAATTTATTCATGGTTATTTATCATCATATCCGCCTAGTGACAGTGGCTATGGGCAGATGGGTAAGCGAGTCATAAATTAATTTGAGCATTTCACACTCACAAGTCAGCAACTATGATGCTAAATGAGAAAGATGTTCAAGGGTCTCTCAGCAGTTCCATTATTCACTTCTTACATAAGGATTTTGGCTCATTGTTTATATTCTTCTTGAGATCCATGAATATATCAATGTTTTTATCTTTAATGTTAAAAAAAGGGTGTTGTAGGTGTTGGTTTGATCTCAAATATGGAAAGAAAACCCCATGGAGAGATTTATTTTCTTCAGAAAGACAGGAAAGAAATGGTGAAAAAGAGATTAATTAGTGAGTTCGTCATTCGCATTAGTGAATGACACTTACCATGACTTCAGCTCTCTATATGGAAAAAATCTGCAAAACAAAATATATGAAATAAACTAGAAATACGACCTTGTGGTTGTATGGTTCCACCAACCTGCAAAGTTGCAGTTTACATATCAAATTTGAAGCATAGGAAAACAGACCAACTGCAGTATTTTGACGCACTGGGGTGAGAATGTCTTGTCCTGAAATATCCCATTCACGAGAATGGGAGGGACATGAAGTCACTTTAACCTTTGACCAACAAAGTCTGTACCAATCCATCCTCGAGTCTGTTTGGACGTTTGTGCCAAATTTTAAAAAATTGCCTCCAGACATTCCTGAGACATCTTGTTCCTGAGATATGGTGTTCATGACAACGGGACGGACATAGGGACGGATAACCCGAAATCATAAAGCCACATGAAAACAGCACCAAACATGCACAGCTGTGTTGTAAACGATGAGGTGAGAACAGTGAAGCTGAACCAAAACAGTGTAATTGCAGACCATAAAACTAAAATAATCTTAAAGCTTAATAAAAGACACTGGCTTGCTCCATAGAGCAGCTTTAGGAATAAATTATTAAGTACACATGAATAATTTCCAACATGATTGTATCAAATGACCCTCAGTGAAAAAGGTAAAGCTTTTTTGACAAATCCTACCAAGGACCAGGGAAGCCGACCGTGAGAGGCATGTTAGAAGGGTTGGGGAGGTCAGAGACAGAAGGGTGCTACATGACAGCGAGACAGCCGAGAATGGAAGTAAAAATCTATCAGCCCGAGGGTTTGGTGTTCAGTGACAACCTGTCAGTGTCTTTGAGTTTCACTCCTTTGGTTGACAGTGCAAATCAGCCACGCTTCGCTCACAGGGTGGCATCGTCAATCATTAGAAGAGAGAGTGTAATTCTGCAAACACATCCGATGTGAGAAATATTGCAGGGCGGGAATAGTGAGAGAGAGGCGTATCCACGGCTAAAAACGCAGAGCGGTCGAGTCTATTAATATCTTAAGAGTGCAAGTGCCAAAAGTGTTCCTGGCAACTGCTGTTTGGAGCTTAATTAAATCATATTAAAGTTCCTGTAGGTTTGTCTCTGAACAGAACAAATGACCATTGAATTCTTGTTCTCCATAATATTCATTATTTTTTTTTCCGTAGCGCAATATATTGCATAACTTGTCTGATACCAACACACAAGGCACCCTTTAACGTCTGCATGAGACGCAGAGGGCATTCAAGTAACTACAATGTAAAGAAAATGCTCTCAGAGCTACACGTTCTCACTCCCAACTCGTCAAAAACTCGTCAGTGCTCCTACGCTTCAAACCACGATGCTCTACGCGGCCCTCTAGCGTCAGTTTCAGGCGTGTCAGGGACGGCGTCTCAGTTTCCACGCGTAACATCCATAGTGTCTTTTCAAAATAAACTTCCGTCTTCACAAGAAGTAAGGGTTAGGCAACCAAAATACTTGGTTAGGTTTAGGACAGGATGGTTAGTTAACGTTAGCTTGACTGACTAATGACTCACGTTCCTAATGAGTCATGTGACTGATAAGTGACAAAATAAGTCAATGTTTGACTTTTTGTTTCACGCGTGACACGAGTTGGGAGTGAGAACGATTTGAGCCCAACACGATGTTTTTCCTTTTTTTCATGCCTAAAAAAAGCTAATATTTTTGGGGGGAGATTTCCGTTTACCGTGTGTTTACTTCGACCGTAGTGGAGCGAGGCCCTGGGCTACCCAGTGTGTTGGAAAGTGAACAACAATTTAATTGTAACGAATTAAAGAATAAAACAATGGTACAGTGAGATTAATGCTCGACTGTAGGACCACAAGAGCATGTTAAATGCATAGTAGTATATGTCATTTTGGCATACAATACAAATTGTTCTGGAATGGGACCTCTAGTAGTCTACCGATGGGAACTTTCCCAGGAACCCATGAAAATATTAGACAATTAATTTACATGAACAGCAACAAAATAACACCAGCAGTTCTTGCCCCACCTCAAAATCCCTGCAAAAAGTTACCAATCCTCAGATTGTAACAGCTGGCATTCATGACAGACTGGACCTTCTGAATATATAATTGCCTTTTGGTTAATGCACAACATTTCTGATTATAAATGATTGGCACCAAAATAGTCCGAGTCCCACAACAACTTTGTCTCAGTGTAAAGATATTTGAGGGTTGCCATAGTGACGGTGAATGTGTGTCCCCAGTCTGCAGCAAGTCGGCTGATCATATGAGGTGTATAATCTGATCTGAGACTTTAATATCAGAGGGTAACGCCCCATCAACAGGTGAAAAATGTCAAACAAGCATCTCACAATAACTCCACGAAGGGGTGACGGCTATCAGCTAGTTGTAATATCAGCTTCAAGCAATGTAATGTTTTTATTAATAACGGCAAAGTAGAAAATAATTTGTCAGGTTCGTTCGGCTTTAAAATGGATTGTCTTGTGTGTCGGGTGTTTATGTGAAACTACGCTGTGGAATCTGCTTGGTCATGTTGTAGCTACGTGATGGCGGTTAAGTGCTTCCTGCTTAGAGACCAAACAACTCAGCAGGAGCTCCGACACTGAGGAGCAACCCTTTTATGGAAAATCATTATAAGGCGGGTGGCGCGTCTGTTTCCACACACGCGGTGACAGGAGGGCGTGGGTGTTGTAATGACGACATTTAAAATTAAGGAAAACGCAGCGGAGTTTGAACGGATGACGGATTATTGCAGCGGTCACTTGACTCGCGCAGGAGAAGAAGTCGGTCGAATATTTGAAGTCATAGGATCACCAATTTAATGCAACTCTCTTTAAAAGTTTGACGATGTAATGAATTCTAATATCTGTAAAACTGTAACTTCAGAGATAAGAGAACCACGGAATTCAGCATTCTTTCAAACATATGTGATTTTCTCAGCTTACGTTTTATACTTTTATTTCTTTTTTTTTTTTATGCTGGAGTCATTTTAAAGCGCCAAGAAAAAGCTGATTTACTGTCAATGCTACACCAATATGGAGCCATACCAATATGGGGGAAATTTGTTAATCAAAAATGACATTTTCGTTCTGTGTGTTGAGATAAACAGCGAGTCTGCTTTCCATCTCTTAAAATGTCAGTTTATTTCGGCATTGTCTATAAATGAACTGAGTTGGCAGGAGATTGTATCCTCCACCTTCACTTTGCTGCAAAGCACAGTTTGAGATCGGCAATCTGTCCGTTATGTGCCATCGAATGGATACACCGAGTTCATATACTTATTTTCACACTTTTAGATTAATAATAGAACTCTCAGAACAAACGGCTTGCTTCAAGTCTGTCCTTTAAACAAACAGAGGGGCCTAGGTTATTAATTCTAGTCCATAATGTGGCTACAATTATGCGACGCCGAACTCTTTCCAGCGATCCGACACGTTCACCCTTCACCTCCCAAAGCCTCCAGTGGAGGCAGTTTTGGAACAGTCGTCTTGCATCTGACATTGTCAATCTCATTATGTAAATACGATCGACTGGGGGCACATCCAAACCGTCACGGGTGGACCGCGAGGTCGGGCTGATAAACTAATTCAAAGTGAATATACATTTTGTGTGATGAGTTGAAGGTGATGTGAGGTGGTTCAAAAGCCTCGGAGGAGCCGCCGGTCTCTGTCAGTGTGTGTCTCCGCGGCCTTCCGCTGCGTTATTCTTGAGGACAGCTGTCTCCTGACAAATAAATATGTACCCCTTACTCCCACATGGGTCACTGCAATCAATTCCTCCCTCAGGACTGCCTGTCACCTTGGACGTCGGGGTAGAAGCGTACTTAAGCGAATGGAGTTGAGTGGCTCACGTAGGCTCAACAGGAGTTCTCGCCGTCTGAAGGGCGAGGAGGGCGGCGCCCATTGATTCGGGAGGTTAAACTTGTTCTTTGTCGGGGCCTCGCGCTGTTTGTGTCGCTGTGGCTGGAGCACGCATGCACGCACGCACGCACGCACGCACGCACGCACGCACACACACACATGCGCGGTGTAAATATCACAGCGTGACACGCCTTGACCGCGGTGGCAGGGACAGAAAATCCCCCCTCTTCTGACGAGAGGTTCTCTTTTGTTCTCCGAAGCCTCATCGCCGCACAACAAACTGCACAGAAACTGTATAAATGAACCGCAGGCGTCTTCTGGAAAACAGACGTTCCTGTGTGAGGCGCCTGCGACAGGGCACCATATGTGCTCGCTGAGATAAAACGGAAGGAATGAGCATACCCCCCGTAGGTAAATACTCATCAGACCAGAGTATTGGCTGCTGCGTTTCTAGATTATTCCATCATTTACTGGCAGGGCTAGGCGCTGTCCTGCAGCCCCTTCATATCCTCTGACGAGTTTGGACCCTGGCACGCTGGAAACTGGCTCAAAAGAAATCCTTTCCGCATCCCTGGAAGGGCCGCATATGTCTTATTTTCCGGCTGCGTGGCCATTTAATTGTTAGTCTTGTTTTATGGACCTGCCAGGACGATACTAGTGCCGTCACTTCAATGCTGTTTAGCTCATAAAAAGGTCCTAACTATTATATACAGCGCTCGGTGTATTCCTTTACATTTGGTCCCCCCATATAATATTTCCTTGCCTTTCTTTAACAGCTTTTACGTATATTGTGGCCGAAGTGCGCGTGGAGTCGTCCTCGCAGTGCACGGCCCCTTGAATATGTGGTTTTGAAGATCTGGCAGAGTCAGATATTTGAAGAGAATTCACGGATGTGGATATTGTTTGGCAAGAAAAAAAAAGCTGCACTGAAAAAGTCCGACTGAAGTCACAGATCACCCGTCAGCCAGGCATGCAGTATTCATGAACCTGGTATTTTTCTGTTTGCATGCTGTGATGCACAGACGGCAGTGCTGTTCACACGGCCCCCATGAAAACTAAATTAGAAGCAATCCCCCAAAGTCCTACACGTGGCACGTGGGGGTGTTCAAATGAACTCCAGCGCAGCCGCCTCGCACGCGATGAGATTTTCATGCCCCGATGGAGATTTTAATAAAAGCAATTCAATAACGGACTTTTGCTTTAGTCACCTCAAAGATAAGTACTGTACCGAGATTAAACTATCCGTGCAGCTGCAACAGGTCCACAGGATACGGGCCTCTCTGACGGATGTGATTACGTTGTCACCCGACTGCAGCTGTCTGCTGGCGTGTTTTACGAGTCAAAGACCTCATGAATCACAAATCACGTGCCGCCCGTTCTTTGTGGCCCACGTGGAATTCGTGGTGTCTCTCAGATATTTACTGCTGATGAATTTTGTCACATCCTGCAAAAAAATAAATAAAAAAGTCTCCATTAACTTCCCAATAAAAAAATGACTTTCGTTTGCAGATTCTCCACACCAGACTTACACCTGCTTATAACAATAGGAGCTAAGTTATGCACAAAATATTTATTTCACAACATGTTTTATTTCCAGGAAAAACACTGGAGCAACAATACCAGGATTTTCACCACCCTCTCTGCCCGCCTAACAATCACATATCACCATATCGTGTGTATCTGTTGGGAACAATATTTGCAGCATTGTGTGACAGCGTTAGATTATGCACAAATACATTCAGAGAGGATTGCTTCACTGTGCAGTGTGCTGCCTTTGTTTGTTAGAGTCCAACCCACCCAGTCACGCTGTGCTTCAAGGGGACGCCTCCACCAACGGGAGCAGAGGACCAGAGGGCTACTGGCTACTGGTTTGTGAATTCGACAATGGAAATAAGGGTGTGTTTGTAATCTGCATTCATATGCACACATGTAAACATAGTCAGTGTATAGCTGGAAATATATTTTTCTTTTTTTCTTTTTTTCCCCCTGTAATTTCACATAATTTTGCAAAAAAAGGTCTGAATTTAGAAAATACTCTTTTAATTTGTCAAGTATTAAATTCACACAGCAGTAAAGACAAATACTCCTTTACATGTTATTATTTCAAACAGACTATTTATTTGTTGAATTATCAGAAAACATGCTCTTTATATCGAGATAGATATTGTTATAGAGATATGAAATTACTCAGGATTGGAGATTTTTTGCGATATCGCCCAGCCCTACTTTTATATTCATACAATATCTCTAGATATAACTGTGATTTTACCTTGGATTATATGTAGCCGCTAACATTCATCTTTTAGCTTTTATTAAAATGTCAGAGTCACTTTACAACATTATTAACAAAAATAAGTTAACTATTACATTCCTGACCAGGTGAATATGCGGATTGATGTGTGTATAGAGAGAGAGAGAGAGAGTTCGCAAATATGATATGATTATATGATCCTGTAAATTTCACCTTGCGGGACTGATAAAGGAATATCTAATCTAAAAAAAAAATGAAGTCATTAACTCATTCACCACAATTGGCCAAAAATACTTATTGAAGAGCCTTTTCGTAAATATCCACATGCAAGATACTTTACTTATTTCACATCAGCTCTTATTTTTGTCTCTGAAAATAAAACTAAGAAATATATAAGTGAAATACCACAGTGTTGAATCAAGTGCTGTTGGGAAGTTGAATTGTGATGTATCATTTTCTAGCACCACTATATTTTATAATGTGTTCTGCTGCCAGTGGGTGTCAGTCTGCTTTATTAAAACTGAAATTAAGGAAAAAAAAAAAAATGAACTCGCGTAAAGGTTAACTCAAAAGCTGCACATCCACTGAGTGTCGTGGCGACAGCAGAGCTGTCAGACACCTCGTCTCGATAATGGGAAACCCCAATTAGTGGCACGGCGCCAGGGAAAGAGGGTGACATCAACATGACATCACAGACGCGAGGCGGCTGCAGGAGCCTGAGGCGGCCTATCGTGTTCGGAAGGAATGACGCCAACAACTTATTCCATGTGCCACATTAATTAGGTTTAACTTAAAGCCCTTATGGTATCAATTATGGACTTTCGTTTTTTTTTTTGGGGTTATTCACTCTGCATATTTTCAGAGTTTGTTTTTTGCAAAAGTTTCTCTGCTTTAATGTGTTCTACACTTAAAAAACCAAAAGGGTTTTTACAGAAGAAGGAAAACCGGTACACAGGTAGAGTCTAATCGGCCTCTCTCTGTCCACCATCTTCCTCAAAACTCTCCAAAAATCTCCTACTCTCCGTCTCCTCACTAATGCGCTGTGATCTTTCTTTCGGGTCCTTTAGACAGCCCTTTGCTTTCTGCCAGATAAATCTTTGATCGACTTAAAAACCACCCTCTTCTCTCATTTATTTCCCTCTCCCTGTTTAAATATGTTTTCATACTTCAGGGGCTCGGCTCCTTCCGTCTGTACTCCCTCAAACTGTCTCTCTGTCCTCGCGCGACTCCTTTCAGTTGCCAAATGTCGGCTCCGTACGATTGTTTGCAGTACATCATTTTAATATCACTCATGAATAACAAGGGGTTTACATCTCCCGTTTCTGTTCATTTCCTTATCATAACTTCAGAATAATGTGGCCTCCAAAAATATGAGAGGCGGTACTGACTCGTTGTGAGGTGAGGTGGGCGATGGTGGCTGGTTTCAGAACAGTTTTTAGGCATGTTTGCTAATATTAAGTACCTGGATGGATGATTTTGTTGCGCTTTATGCTTTTATTTGTCTTTCATTCTTCTATTCATTCATTCAATCAATCACTAATTCATTTATAGTTGCATTATATGCTGATTACTATAATAAAGTCATAAATGTTTGCAGCACATGCTGCTAAGTGGTAAAGTTACATGTTTTGAATTTTTTCTAATAGTATTCAATAGTTTGTGACTGCAGGATGAATTTTGTCTTCCCTCAAAGAATGTAAGAAACTTTCAACGTAGTATTTAATCTCAGTTTTACCGTCCAGAGTCCTGCTCCAGCATCTCCACACAGCCGAACAGTAGGTGGTGAAATGCACCTTTAATGTTGGTTTGTTGTCTGCCATCAAAGGTTGGGTTATGCTCTAAAGCGGAGCCTCTGAAGTTGACTGCCCCCCCCCACACACACACCCCCAACCCCCCTCCTCAAACTCCCTCTGCACCCCCCACCCTCCCTTCCCTTCAATGTTTTGTTCATGAAATAGTCAGAAACAACAGGATTAAAAGCATTGATTGTTGTCTTCTGTAGTCCCCCCCCCTCCCCCCACACCCCAAAGGCCAATTCTGAGCCAGGAAAACCCTGCAGAGACATTATGCTAAATTGTTTGTTCTGTTTGTCAGATCACTGCTGGTTATTTAAAAAAATCCTGAGAATAATCAAACTGCTGTATTACCTTTTTGTTTTTCAAGTGAAGGCACACTACTCTCGCACTACCACTGTAGCACGTTTGTGAAGCGGCTGTAAGTGGATACTAACGAGCTGCTGATTAGAGTATCAATATCATTTTAACTATCATGTTGTGATACGACAACAAGAAATTAACGGTGAAGGGACATTTTGATAACTCAGTCTGAATATACGAATCCGCCGGTTGACCTTTGTGCCGTCGCAGAGCGCCCTACATTAGTTAAGACCTGAGACGCTCCAACATGGGGAGTGATTAGGTCACTCTCCACAATTACTGCACTTCTTGCTCGAGGTATCGCTCCATCTGCTCTAACTGTTGGCCCACCGGAGGGCCGTGACTGGAATGCCAAATATGTATCTCTGCAGTGGGAACCCGGAGTTAGGATTCTGCAGTGCAAACAAAACCACCTTTACCTGTCAAAAAGCCGTTCTCTCCGCCGTCACGAGATATTGTCTTTGACGGCTGAGTGAGCTCACACTCATTAACTAATACAGAGCATCTGATGTAACTCATCATGTGGGCTATGAAACCGGGGGTTAAAGGCAACGCAATGTGATATGCGGCTTGCATGCTGGAGGACAGGATGGAGGGAGACGGGGAGTCTCGGTAGAGTTACAAAGTGGTCGAACTCTGTCAAAGGTTTCGTTAAATTAGCCCCACGATACCTCCACAAGCCTCTGCAGTGACTTCCAACATGTCTGAATGATCTATTATCATATCTATATGCACACGAATCACACGCATTGTGTCTCTATTGCCCACGAACCTGTGGTGTAGACGTAAGTAGCATGTAAGTGTAGGCCATAACCATGTAACTACCGAGATCAAAATCTATGGTTCGGGGCACAGTATTTTTTCTTATCAGTCCAATTAACCGGTTCCACTTTTTGGGCTTCTTCACAATCCAGCTTGTCAAAAGCCTTGAAAGGAAAATCTCCCTGAACTATAGCTGCCCTCTTCCCAGCGCTACTGTGTTTGTTCCTACTGGAGGCATTGTTGCAGAGAGTTGAAACCAGGCTCCTTTTTAAACACATAATCAGTGTGGAGGATCTTTCCGCTGCATCAGTGGCAATCCAGACGTCTTTTGTTTTCCTATCCCCCGTCGTTCCTCGGAGACTGAGCTCTGTGCTGAGGGACCTGCCTGTGAATCAGCTACATTACATCCCACTTCAACCCTAGAGGCTCCAAGCCAGCAGCAAGTCCACCAGGTCTTCATTCTCGGCCTTCTTCTTCTCAATGGCTCACGCCACCAAGTGGAGTGATCCACTTGGGTCTTTGACTCTGACCACATGACCCCCCCCCCCCCCCCCACCACACACACACACACACACACACCAAATCGTTCTGCTAAAGCATTGATTTCAGGATTTTGTATCAGCCCCCCAAATGAAAGAGTAAAGGGATCTTTCTAGACCTGGGGTTTTGCGTCACGCAGGAAGCGAACGTCAAAGTTAGGGTTGTACCTCAGAATTGACTATTTGTTTCTCTTCATCCTTTCTATTATATATGGCAATCCATTGGCACGAATTTAAGTAAATATTTCGGCCGTGTTAACATAATAATAATAATAATAATGAGCTGTCCAGGGGATTCAACTCGGCTGGTCAGGGACGGCCGCTCGGTGTGGAGGGCTCCCATTGTGGGACCTCTTCTGGGAGGCCGGCCCTCGCCGAGTGCATTTCCTCCATGGCCATGCACCGTGACCGCCTCTAGGTCGGCTAAGAAAAGGCTCGGGGGGGAGGTGGCTCGCTGCTTTAGCCGTAGGATTACAGTTCCTCTTGCCATGACCTCGCAGCTTCCTGGGGACATGGACTTAGTGCTCCCAGGGCCCCCAGGGCCCCCTTTACTGGCTTGGAGCATCGGGGGCCACCCTGCTAGCAGCGCAACTGTCAACCAGGGCGGACTGTCCTCAGTGGCGGTCTGAAGGGGATGTTGCCAACCCCACACGACCCATCTAGAAACACGGACCCCGACTCGTTCATCATGGCTTGTGGGTGATTTGTTTTGCCTTGTCATCACCATTCATATCTATACAACCATCTATAAACCATTTTTAATGATAATTACAAGAGTTTTAGATGTTTTTTTATCGATCTAGGGTCCTAAGAAAAACCTCCACCAGCTTGAATTCCAAGTCGACTGAGGGGTCACCGTTGGAAGAATTGACTCACCAACTTTTAGGGGGCAGCCCTAAAGTCGAAGTAGACCAGAATCCTGTGCACAGAGTGCCTCGCTGTTCAGACCCGACTGCTGATTCAGTAAGTCATACCCTTTTCTTTCATCTTCATTTTCTGTGGCTGGCGTGTGATGTCTACAAACTGCTTGTATTTCCCTACGCTTAGCATTCCGTCGCCGACCCGACCTGCATGTACCTGCTGTTAATTCAGCTGTACGGTGAGGTGCAGGAAGCACACATAAACAGACTATTTAAAGAGCCCTGCCCCCCCTCCCCCCCCCCCCCCCCTGTTTGTCCAGCACACATTTATTATCCCTCCTCCAAACCACGAACACAAAGCAGCAGAAGTGAAATGAACTTGCTTAAAAGCTTTTGTATATAAAAGAGGTGTTCATATGGAAAGGCAGCTGAAACTCCCGAGAGCACAAGATCATTGTTAATCCGGTTAGGTCGGAAGTAATATTTTATTATTAGTCCTATCCATTTAAGTAATGGGATTCTACTCGCTATGCAGCCAAGCACTACAGTCAGAGGAACCTGTTGTCAACTCAGGTTGGGATGTGTTGGATTAATGTAAATTGTATAAGATATTACACAAGCTTTGAGAGACTCACGGGATGAGCAGTCAGAGATATGGGACGCCCCAATATGCTGCAGAGACTCTGCTAAATACTCTCGGCTGAGAGAGAGAAACTATGGTATTTTTGATGTCAGTGGACTCCGGGGAATACGGACTTTTAGTAGCTCCAAGTGTTTCGTTTCTCTAATTGTAAACACTGAAAAATGTTCAACCGGATTTTTAAAGCCTCTGTGAAAAAAAAACGGATTTACAGATGTGCTAAGTATATTTTTTTAATCCGTGGATACCTCGTCTTCTATCTATGAACTACATCTGCTGCAGTTAATGCAGTGTGGGGATTTGAAGGATTGGCTCTTTCAGCGTCGTCTCTGATTCAAGGAGAGGCGGGCGCAGTGAGAGGCGCTCCCACCGAGATGCAGTCGATGCCCACAGCAGGTGACGCCACGCACCCTTTGTCTGGATTGAGGCTGATAAGGAGGAGACTGACAAGGTCGTGTCCAGCAGCGACACATTTGAACTCCCACAGGTGACCATTGTTCATGTCTTTTTGAACCTTTCAAGTATCCAACTCGGCACCAACGTTTTGACATCCCACGTATCGGATCTCACGTGGAGCTTTTGTTTCTCTATCATTTCAAATGATTTCATTTGTACAGTGGTTTAAAAGAAAAGAGAAAAGAATTGCAGAAACATAGAAGAAAAAGAAACATGTAGTACTTTGATATTTTCTGATATTTTAATAGATTGACCTACAGATTATTTCCTAAAATAATGGTAAATCGCTTAGAGAAAAACGGCCCTTTCACAATGGGGGCGTTTTCTTGTGTGTCAATATATTGTTCGTCCTGTTTTCATCGTGACAATTTTCACATGATCATTGTGTGAAAATAAAAATCAAGATAATTTTTATTTTCACGAAACAAGGTTGAGCTTTCGCTCTACGCGAATAAAGTTATTACGCAATCACGTTGTTTGGAACGGCCCTCTTCAAAATGACAATTTAATTAACATTAACTAAATTGTTAGTTAATGTTAGTTAACTACTCTTTGTAGTGCGAACAAACACGGCCAACTTAATTACGCCTTTCAACCCTGACAAAGACAAAATTCACAATGCTGCCGGTATGAATAGTTTTGAGTATTTTGCAATTTTGTGTCGTTTTCTTCACGGCCTCGGTGTTTCAAGGCCTTAAGAAAACCCAATTGTTATTATTATTATTATTATTGAGATAGTCGCTTCACGAGATATCTGCAGGATTCCTTGTGCAGAACAACACCAACCTGTTTCTACAATTTGAAATTCCCGAAACAAGCATGCATAATTCACTCGCCAGAATGAAGACATTAAGCCGTTTCTAGCAACAGATGCAAATTATTCATAATGCCTGCAGGTGAGCAGACACAATGCACTTTGTAGTGCAGATTCACAATATCTACAGGTGATGGTGTCCAAACCCACGTGATGAGTCTGATTAGGGTCTCGTGGTGAAAGACTGAACATCCTGCACACTGAATGAACTTCTATTGTTTCTTGAAGCATATTTCATGTTGCCGCTCTGCAGGCGAGGTGATAAGATATTCTCATCACATGCCGTGTTAGTGAGTTAAAATAACTCGGACTTGGAACACATATAAATTGCTTTCCTGTGATCAAATACTGTTTTAAACCGTTAAGTCTTAAGTGTTGCCGATGTGAGCATTAAAAAAAACGCCAATGTTGAAGATTTTAGAGATTGAAGGGCAAATGTGCCAATCTAAATATTGCATTGCTTTGAACGTGGCTATGTGATGACTGGTGGTCACATACGGTGCATGTTTGATATTCATATCCACTTGTATTGACACCAAAATAGGCAATGTTGCCTGTACGATATGGCAACACAGCTTTGTTAGAAGAAGAGAAACTCATTTGTGAGGCTGATCTCACAAGAAACGTATTTTTGGTACAAATGAATATGCCTTTTCATATATCCACAAAAGATTGTCCACCACGGGGACTCTATCACAAATGACACCAATTTGAGGTTATAAAAATAATAGAGTCTTTAGTATTTGAGGTATATTTCGATTTTGTTGTACTAACCAGGGATGACAACCTTGAGTGTACTCTGTATGCGATGCATTATTTCCTAGAGGTTTTAATATTTTGAGGTGGGGTTGTATGAGGTACTTTTCCAAAGTCAGAACCTACAGTTGATGGAAGTCGGCACATCCCCAGTTTGAAGAAAAAGATATGAGCATGGGAACAAAGCAATATATTGCTGTGGACAGGTGCAGAAGTAAAAGAAATTTTAACCACCTTTAAAAAAATCAATATCAATATCAGCCTATTTTCACCTCTTTACCTTGCCATCAGACAACCCTTACTGATGGGGAACTGAGGCCTTTATATCCATCTAGTCTCTCTTCAAAGCCAATGGTCTCCATTGAAAGAAAACTAATTTGGCTTTGATTAATTTCTTTGTGTTATTACTATCGATATTATTTCTTTTGTGTTTTAAAGGTTTAGTTCCTTTTCAGCAAAGTCCCACAATAGCACAAACAAAGGCTCTGTTCCCCGACACAAAGGCCAGTGTGGTGGAAAGATAGAGCGGTGAACGTATTCTCAATACAGATACACTTAAACTGATAGACTGTTGGAGGTCGGCTTTTCTTTGAGGTCGCTATAATATGTTTCGCTGCTTCCCCCGTCCACGTCAGTACATTGCTTTGCTCTTGTGGCGATACTCTTGCCTGCCTCTCCAAACTGGGGACGTGCAGACTATCATCTACTGTCGGTAAAACACTGACTATGGATGAAGCACCTCATACACTATAATAAATCCGAATAAAGTTTTGTTATATTACCACGCCATGAAAACCATCTTCCTCCATAACGCGAAGCTAGCTTGGAGATTTCTGCCTCGGGACACAACCGTGTGTATGTATTTCCAGTTAAGCCTGCCATCAATGTCTTCATAACATTTATTTTACAAAGAAGGAATTTAATACTCGCATATTGTTAGATTCAGATCTCTAAAATAAAGCCATATGTTCCACATGCACACTATCAAAAGTGCTGCTGTTCTGTTGTTTAGTAATCCTGTTGTGCAGATGATGACACGGACACGTTTCAATGGATTTGGAGCACGGACTTTCCATTTGCCTATCTTTAACAGTATCCTGGAAGTATAATCCCAAAACCCCGCATTCATCCTCCGGGGACTTTCGTAAAGCTCATTAAATCAGTGTTAATCCACACACCTGTCATCAAATGCTAATTTTTGCTAAACACGCCAGGGAGGTTGTGTGGTGTAACTTATTTAAACATCTGAGGCGAGTTTTGCGAATGCAACTCCAGACGCTTAACGCAGTTACAAAACCGGAACTCTGTGAATTCTCAATCAATCAGTCAATCCGACTGATGGATTCAGGTTCAGACCTGAACCAAATGTCCCCAATAACCTCCACAGCCCCCTCCCCCCCAGCCCCCCAAACTTGATCTGTGTTTATTCAGCACACCAAAAAGGGCTGCAGTGTAACTGTGCCCCTATTAGACAGATTATAAGATTAGAGACACATTAGAATGCATCTCTAATCCCAGCAGTCAAGTCAGGACAGTAAGCGAGCCGAGGGAAAGCTCTGAGAACACCGGGTCTGTGTGAACCCACGACACCGATCTTGCGCGTCGACACACACCATCATTACCTTGTCATTGTGATAAAACGTCAAGAAGCATTTTAATAGTGATTTCTTTTTTTTCCCTACGTACCAGCTGATTGCAGCTGCTGGGATGTAATTTCACCCACAGTGCATGCACATTATGCTCGGATAGGAGAACTGCGTGGTGTGTGTTCAAACGCACGCCTTCTAGCTGCTGTATGTTTTATGTGAATATTTAAATCCTGCCCTTTCATATAAACTACGTCTTTCTCCTTTACTGTTCAGGTGTGTGGGATCCTCAGCGCGACCAGGGGGGGGGGGGACGGTGCTTTGCAGAGAAATTGACATTCGCTGGAGTGTGCCCCCCTCCTGTCATTTTGTCAACACCATCACTGTGTGGAGCTCAGCCAAGCGAGACGTCTGACAGACAGGCAAATGGGAGTGGTGGACTTCAGCAACATAACACCCTCTCGCTGCCCTCTCTGTGCCCAGCGGTGAGGTTCAACGCACATTGCATGCACACATGAAAGAAAGGAAGACCACATTTTGTAACCCGGACGTCCTCTTCATTCTCCTGTAGTTTGCAGCTGTCTTGAGCAAAAAAAAAAGGAAAATCTGGGACACGGATTGATCAGAGAGATGCAATCAGCAAGAGGTTGAACTGCATGAGTGCGTTTCCATCTGTTGCCAAATAGTAAATCTGACACTAAAAATTGATTGGCAAGTGACAATACCCCTTTTATCCAGAAGCATCGCCCGGAAAGACTCGTTTCAGGGTCAAGAATTATGACTCTGTGTACCATAGGATGTTTTTTTTTCTTCTTTTTTTTATAAAGCCAGGCTCACAAAAGGAGTGAGAGAGAACTGTTTGGGGAATTAAAAATGGCACATTGCTAATGTGATGCCGTAAATGCACAATAAAATAAAAAAATTCCAACCAAGACAGAAAATATTGTTCTAATTTAAATCTGGCATTAGTTTCATAGTGGCCACAAATCCGTGCTCTTCGCATTTCCTCGATACGCCATTTTTCTTTTGCAGTGAATAAGAGGGAGTCTCAAAAGTGCCATCAAATGCGAAGGTCTGCAGGCGTGAAATCCTCAATCAAAACATAAGACAAAAGCATTCATGAGAAGAACTGCCACCGTGGGCAACACGGCGCGGCTTCCATGTGCTAAATGGCGTGTGTCGCCGTTGAAATCCTTCCCCTTTCTACACACCCAACAACACACTTATCAGTCAGGTGTCATGGCCAAACACTGGAGAAACAGGGCGATAGGGGAGTCGAATGGAACCAGCACTTGTCAGACAGGATGGATCCTGACACCAGAATATGCTCAGGAAATGATTAGATAAACATAACAGAATCCGCCTGGGCGTCTTCGAGGAGGTGTGCTGGCGGCTGATAAAGGATTCAGATTTATGTAGCCTTCAACCAAAAGAAGGAGATATTATGTTTCTTGAAAAATGGTACATTGGAGCTCGGCTGTGATGTACAGTACAGTCAACAGAGAGCTGTGAACAAATACGGAGGGGTTAATAAAAGGCAGGAAATGAAAAACAGCACCAGTTTATGTCTATGCGATATCTTTGGTAAACAATTTCAGCTCTTGAACATTTGTTTGTTTTGTTTGCCCTTGAATATTGACAGTACATCGCTGTCAGGCACTTTTTTTTTTCTTCCAACTTGAGCCATATACAGAACCACGAGCAGCTACAGAAGCTGGTTCGTATATTAGAGCAAGGAGCTTAGTAATCAAGTGGGCATCGCGCATCAAATATGTTTTGCTGAATTATGCTCAAGACCATTGACAGCTGTGGAGTAAATTCTGGCAGCTCAGACACTCATCCAACCGGTGCTCTCAACACTGATCAGACCTCAATTACTCAGCGACCTGGTACCTACGCGAAGGCTTACACTTAGTCCGCTGTACCGCACCAAATTAATTTCAAATTTGCTTCCAGTCTCAACTGTAATAACCCACGTGGTCTAAATGTTGCAAAAGAGCTTGAAATGGACCACAACAGTACAGAGACCAAAACGATAGCAGGAAAAGACTAATCTGATGCAGTACTGCTCTCTTGAGAAAAGGCTGGTTCTGCAATAATTCCTACAAAGGGATGGGGACATGGATCCCCCTGAATGCTGCAAGAAAGCGAATCCCCGCCCCTCATTGTGCTGCGTTCAAACAACAGCTGTATGCAGCAGGTTTGGGTGCTTGTTCACTTGCCTGTACAAAAGTGGCTCTGTTGGGCAATAGAATAATGTTTAGGTCGTCAAAAAATCTGCCATACCGTATACTAAGGCACTGGATCTATTCCTCTCTATCTTTGGTTATTTCTTAACAAAATGTTTTCAATTGATGTCCTAATACAGATATTATATCAGCCATCAGATTACCTGGATGGGACAAAATCTACAAATGGTTGTTTAAAGGAACTATATACAAGATTTGAAGCATTTGTATTGCCTCTCAATGGCTCTCAACATGGCGATGGCTGATAGCATTAAAAGTGCTAAAAGAGACATAAAGCTATTACATTTTTATCATTTTGGACCATTATTATAGATAACACCTGAAAGCTTTAAAACATTACTTGCTAGAGTGAATATTTTTTCTATTTACGCATATCTCAGCCCTCATCTGAAGATGTAATTCTTCTGGCAGTGTTTACCATGTAAAATCATATTCAGCAGGTTAAATCAATTTCAGAAAAGTTTTGAATAATGTTTCATAAGTTATATTGATTCTAATCCATCACCTAGAACCTGGATTCCCAACTCCATTCCCATGATAGTTTCAACCCATCAAAGTTTCAGTGTTAGAGAGTACCTGGTCCCATATGAACTCCTCCTCCTGTATCTTAGATATCACCCCCACTAAGCTGCTCAAGAAGGTCATTTCCAGCGTTAGTCACGTCACTTTACAAATTGCAATTGTCTTGGCCCTGGTTCTTTTCCACAGTTTTAAACATGTAGTTTTTTTAACCCATTGCTAAAGAAGCATAATTTAGACCCCACGTCCTGAAGTAAATACAGAACAATCTCCAAATTGTCTTATGTTCATCTAAGGTTCTGGAGAAAGTAATTTCATCTCAACTGATGTGTTTTTATGAATACGTGTTTTTAAAAGTTTCCAGTCTGATTTTAGAGCACCTTATAGTACAGAGACAGCTCTTGTTAAGATTACCAATGACCTCCTGCTGACTGCACACAGAGGTGACTGCTCAATTTCAGCTCTTTTAGATTCAAGTACTGCCTTGAACACAGTCGATTATAGTATCCTCTTCCTTGGGAAGGCATCAAAGGCTCGGCTCTTGGCTTATTACGCTCATACCTCTCCAACAGAACTGTTTTTGTTGCTCCGGGTAACTCCACTTCCTCCACGGGTCAGTTGAGTTGGGGTGTCCCTCAAGGCTCCATTCTTGGTCTTCTTCTATGTTCTGTATACATGCTGCCTCTTGGAAGGGTTATTCAAAATCACGATGGGCTTTATCATTTTTATGACACTTGGTTAATTATGCCATTAAAACCTAGCAATCTGATATTAAATCCTCAATGTCCCAAAATGTCCCTAAATTCATTGATGCTGGGTCTGAAGCAGTTCTATTCCTATTCCAATTTCTATTATTGATTTAAAAAATGAAACGGCCCTGCTCCTAAATACATCTTTGATTTATTGACCCAGTATAATTATGCCCTCTCGACCATGAATATCCACAGATGGAGCCATGTTGGTAAGTCCCAGGTCACCGTTTGTGACAAAGGTTGATCAGGCTTTTGCTGTTAGAGCCCCAACACTATGGAGCTCTCTGCCTACTGAACTCAGACACTCAAAGTATTTAGCTTCTTTTAAATCTCTTCTTAAAAATGTTCTATTTGGGATAATCTTTGAAATAAGTTTTTATTTATATTATACCGTTTTTATTTCTCTTAATTGATCAACCTCTGTGCTGGTGTCCTTTGGCCTTATTCTCATTGTATGTGCCATGCCTGGTTTTATTTCCTTTAGTGAGTAAAATTGTTCAGAAAGGTGTATATATATATATCTATATATACATATATAGATATATATATACATTCCACTTGAACCACTTGAACTGTCTATAGGTTATAATTTGAAATCCATTACCAAGCACTGAATGTACATTACCTTTTACTCCATAGATTTGGGTGTTTATTTCTCAGGGAGAAAAGAAAATGCTACTGTATGTAGTCGTCACTTAATAAGGTTGAAGGATTTTTTCAGAGATGAACAAATGACAGGCATCTTTCAAATGCTGTTGTGGATTTAAAAATGGAGATGAATCAGAACACATTTGGAATGATGGGAAAATAATGACAGATCAGCTACTAATGACCGCTTTAACAAAACAGAGCAGTCTCAACAGACATCAACAACAGAACAAAAAAGGACCAACCACTGCGCGCTCTGTTATGTTCTTACATGATCTAAGCATTGTGTGTAAACCTGTATTATTCATGACTCTCTTCTTCTGTTCAATCCAAAACCAATAACTTCCCATTTTCTGATCCCTCTAATACTCTGCGAGTAACGTCTCTGAGCACTTTCGTTTGTTCCGTAGTGAGCCAATTAAAACGGCAGCAAAAAATGAAATCGGCGAATGTCTGGATTGCTGGTGGCAGCGTGATGATTAGAGAAGTAGTCTATGAGTGAGAGCTGAATCCCAAGACACTTAAGGCTGAGGAAAAGAAAAGGTGGGGAAGGTGAATATATAACCCCGTTTCTCCCCATTCTTCCCCCTGATAAATACAGTAGAGCAAGCACCAAAGTCACTGCTTCAGTGGAGCTCAACAGAAGACCATGTGATCTGTGAAGGGCACCTCCCCAGTGTGAAAAAGTGTAACTGGATGAATGTGAAGCATGGCGTTGCTGGGAAAGACAGTGTCTGCTTAGCAACTCCTTTAAATTAAAGTTAAAAAAAACCCAATAACAGCTGGGAGGCAAGGAAGAGAAAATCATTCGAAGGCAACAGTTTCATCTCCCTCAGTCTGGATGACATGCGTGGCTGACATTTAAACTCTGTGTACTGTAGCTTTTGCAATCAATGGATTTGTAAGGATTTCTATTAAAGGCTCGTGGAAGAGAAAATGTCTCAATGGAGATGTGTTTATCTTTAGTACAACAAGCTTCTAAATGTAAAATGTCAAAAAAGTGTGTTTGCAATGACCAAACTGTCAAGATCACAAAGAAATGTTCACAAACGACGTTCTTGGTCAATATACTGTATATTTTGTATTAATATTTGCACTGAACTTGGCTGCAGAGAAACGCAATTGTAGTCTGCTTATGATGTTATTGAGTTCTTACATATGAAAGAGGTGTTTTTATTGAGCTAACTGTTGTAAATTATTGTTAATTGTTTACTGTTAATGTATTTTAAGATTTAAAAAAAAAAAAAACTGCCTGGAAATACAATTTAGTATCATTCAGTAATTTGACTGAATGATCAGTGTCGTAATTTAAGTCATTTAAATTCTATGTCAGCGTGTCTCATGACATTAAAACTCTGGATTTATTAAAATACTGAAAGATTCAGCACCGGAGCAAAATACTCCATTGGAATATTAAAATAGTGTATTGTAGTAGCAGTTGTCCAGTGTCTGCTCATACCCAACAAGTCCAATAACACATCTAAATCTTTGTATAATACGTATGTTTCATGTGTCTCAACCCTCATCTTACTTGTAGACTTTGCATCTATGTATTATTATTCCTATTAGTAATAATTATGCTGTTGGTGAATGCAGTCTGAAGAAAACAAAAATGACTGCATCGCGGTTATGTTCGTCCAAAATGTCATTGCTTAGATTTATGTGAAATTGTCATAATTATCATAACAAATTATTGAGTTATGACCAAAAGATTTTTATGTGAGATCACAGTAACCTCTAACAACCGAACAGTTCAACCCTGATTCCAAGTGGACGTTTGTGCCAGATACATTGAACTTCAGGCGTTTACAAGATTTTGTTTTCCCGAGAACGGGATGGACCTCATAGTGACCTTTTATTTTTAGAACAACAATATCTAGTCAATTCATCCTGGAGTCCGAGTGGACATTTGTGCCATCTACATTTTGTAGAAATTCCTTCCAGGAGTTCCTGGGAAACTAGATGACTCCGGCCACGACTGTCGCACGAAAAGCAAGGAGTTTAAGAATCTAGATTCATCAAGACGTGTCAAGAATCATTCTGTACTAGAAACGTAAAACTATGTTGAAATAAAAATAAAATTGGGGCCCAGAACTTCAAGGTAGCAGATTTTCAGAGGAGAAAACTTGCTTTAACAATACAGCTGCAATGATTGATTGGGCGATCTACAGACACATTAATCAGCAACTACTTTGATAAGGTTTGAGGTTGAATTTGTAACCAGTTTATCGTCATTTCTTGTGCAAAAATGCCAAAGATTCTCTGGTTCCAGCTTCTCCAATAGGAGGATTTGCAGATTTCTCAGTTTGATATCATTGTAAACTCAGTATTGTAGGGTTTTGGACTGTCGGTGGAAAGAACAAGACATTTTATGGCATTGCCAAAGGCTGCGGGAAAAATGTCAAGGTTATTTCTCACTTTTTTTCTGTCACTTTCTAAACCAAGCGATTAATCAGTTAATAATCAGCACATCAATAGGTTAATGAAAATAATGACTCAGAGGCCATCAATAACTTTACGTCTAAACTGAACGACTGGTATCAGAAAGGAACGACTAAAAATACCTTATTTAAATCAGACTGCACTGACATAGATGTCACATCCAAACTGGATGAAATCATACAAAGCGTGGAAGTTAAATTCACGTTGATTAAAATCTAGAAAGCCGAGACTGACGTCTACATTAAAGATCACATGAAAGGCCCCGAACGTCGGTCCACATACATGAGCAAATAGCCGATGCACTCTCCTTCAGCTCCAGATGGAATAGCTGATCGGCAAACAACAGCCGAGGCATTCGATATGCGGCGCTCGGCTTTTGTTTATTACGGTTATACATCTCTCACTTCACTGTAAAACAAAAAGCCGAGCCTTCGTCTAATGACTCATCACTGACAGAACATGAGCGTCATGTTTACAGGGACTGAGCAATTAAGTGCCTGCCAATTACAACAGAGACTGTGACAAGTCGACGCTGATATCAATACTGACAGCAGCAAAGGAGAGGAATAAAGTGCTGGTTGATACGGCAATAAAGATTCACATCAAAACTACAGCCTGCTTAAATCTGTAGGTGCATAGAGACACGACGAGTAGACCGCAGTCATTTGAGCCGGAACAGGAAGTGGAAAAGTCTCTTGCGATACAAATGTTTTGATAACAATTGGGAAATTTTAAATCTGCGTTAATCAATAGTTTCATATTAGCAACGAATTTAATAAATTTGCCCGCAGAGGATTATCATTATATTTTAGCATCTTTCAGGTCTTTGTTTTAGTTTACCAGATAGAAAACTCAGCTCTCAACCTGGTTCCCAGGGGCAGCAAGCAGCTGTTTCCAGAAAGAAAACTCTTAAAACCTACTCTATGCCACCTGCCCAGCAGCACAATTCAAGAGATAAAGTTGCAAGGGAACATCGAGCAAGCTAAAGAGCTAAATATGTTCTCAGATAATGGAGACCAGAGCAGAGCTAAAAAGGGTAGTAAACATTTGTCGGGTGCCCGAGAACAAGTAAAAGTTAACGTTGCTCTGTGTCTTTAACTAAGGGAATCTCTTCAAATTCAGCTCAAACGTCCACTTGGACTCAAGGATGAACCGATACGATTTTGGTGGTCAAAGGTCACAGTGACCTCACGTCTGTCCCATTCTCGTGAACGTGAGGTTTCAGGGGATGACTTGAGCGAATTTCGACAAACTTTTAGCACAAATATCCACGACACATGGATGAACTGTTTAGAATATGGTGGGCAAAGGTCTCTGTGACCTCACAAAAGAAACTTCTACGGCATCGCCTGGAGGCCTAACGCTGACTCTGCGGTTTCCCTTCAGGTGAACATTGTTGGCTCTGTCAGCACTGTTACCCTTGCAAGCACTGTTAGTGTTGTTGGCGCTGTTAGTTGCTAACTGCCGGCTGAGCCCTCTCCATGTTGAATCATAGATATGATTGTATATTGCCCCTTTAACATATGTTATGTTTCATCTTTCTACTTAAAAACGAATACACTTTGTGCAGATTATTGCTTTTCACAATATAGTTGTGCATCTTTACATGTATGTTTAGTTGCCAGTTTATTGGGTACACCTAGGTAAAACCGATGCAGTCCAAAAACAACAATCATATCTTCAGGAAGTTAATACTGTTCAGTTTTTGTTGAAACTGATAGATATCTATGGTCTGTTTTGTATGAGCCCACAGGTTCAGATCATTTTAAATATGCAGTTCATCTAAAGTGCATCCATCCATCAGTGTTATAAGCAGCAATATGTATTTTAGCTAGTGATAATGTAAAGGCAAGTTTCTTATAATTTAGTTTTAAGCCTTTTAAGATCAAGTTAATGGAAGGTCTGATCAGATTCAACTGTCTAAGTCAAGAAAACATAATACTCACTGTTCAACCCCTAAAACATTCTTTTTTACTTTAAATATAACAATAATCTATATTCTATTTTGAGACAATACCAGCCTGCTAATGTTATTTTGTGATGACACCCTCTATCATATCATCCCAGACGTGCTCCTTTTCCACACCAAGCAAATATCCAGTTGGCCGTATGCCACATTACAAGATGATGCTATTCAACGATAAAAAAAAAAGAAAAGAACTTGTGTTCCAGGAAGCGCGATAACAACGTAATCTACAACACACGCCTTCAGTGTTTGAGGAGTAAACAATGCTGTCATTTCAAATGTTCTTCTGAGAGCAATGTGAGCAACAGCACAGTACCGGAAATGTGGCCCTGAATATAAAATGTCTGGCCACTCTTCACCCCGCGCTCATCGTGATGCGTTTAATTACTTTCTCATTTGTAGGCGCCACCCAAGGTTCTGTTTATTGTGGCCCACTTCATTACTGGCATGTGTTCAATGCGGTTGCCATGGTGTGACCATTATGCCATGTCCTTTGAATTTCAATTATCATCCAGACCTGATTTTTTTTGCTGAGGACGTTACCGGGCTACAAAATATAATTTTCCCCCATCTTGAGAAGACCAACACTCCGGGAAGTCATATTAATAATGATATCTCTGCTTTACTGAAGATGTCATTGGATGGCATGAAATACGAAGTGCGGATGCGACATCGTGCCAATTTTATTAATTTCTTGTCTCCGGTTAACTTCCGCGCATGCAAACGTTTTATGTTGCACAGGCCCAGTCGTGACACAGATCACTGCCGCTGCACATTAAAAGTCACTCGGAGGTCGCCCTTTGCACGGTAATTAAACAGATGCCCATCTCGTAACGTGGCCCGTCACTCCAGTCAGACACTCCAAACCACTTTCCGCCAAACTGCTGCTCTGCAAAATGCATAAATGTTTACACAAGGGTGTCCGCTCAGAGACGCTTCCGCAATGTCTTTGGGTATAAATAAAGCACCAGTTCATTTAGGTAATGATGGGGGCTCTCACTCAATAGCAATCGAGGCAAATGGCAACACAGCCCTACTTAAAAGGAAGAAAATATAGGAGAGCTTTTGTTTTTCACCCAAGGGCTAAACAATGACCGCGGATAAGAGGCGGATTATTTCCATTTGGTCATTACACTGCTAACCATTTGCACTCCATCAGTGTATAGATTGACACTACCATCTCCTTCCCCCCGCCCCCCACCCCCGGTCAATAGTTAAGTCTAATTCCACATCAGTTCCACGCTCGACCTCTAGTCAATTCTCAGTTTCCCAATTTTTTTCCCAAGTATTTGTGAACCGCTCGACTCTGTGTGTTTCATCTCGGCATTATGAAGTGCCAAGCGAAAACTAATTTCTGCCCGCGAGTGCTCCTTTAATGAGACATCATGTGGAGTTTCTCGCGGCCGCTGTACATCTTGTTTGGATTTACCCGCTGTCACTTGTGAGAACGTATTGATCGGATGCAAATGATGATCCGCGGAATGTTTTCAACTCAGCAAACATGTGACGGATTGAGACAAAAGAAGGCATCCGCCGTCCTGATGAATGAACGGGAGCCCGAGTGGATCTCAGCAGCCGCTCGGCTGGAAAAAAAACACGCTTTCTGTGACAAATAAATGTAAATAAATGCCGCCTGTTTCTGCATGCATTGAGATGAAATGAGGACATAATATTTGGTGTGACTGCTGGAAGTGTTGCGAGTGGATAAAAGGACATTATAAAGGACATTATACTGCTATGACAAAATGTTATCGTACGAGGAAAAGGCCCAAGGTCAACGCCACCACGTAGGATTTTATTATAATCCTGTCGCCGTCGTTAACTGTTACATCTCATAAACAATCTTCCTTCTCATGTCTGACCCTCTGTAACATTAAAGAGATACTTCATTTAATTCATAATATGCTCATATCCACAGGCAGATATTAGGATAAAGCGACACGGCTGCGTTTGCGCTCTATGTATAATGCAATGCTCTCTGTAGTCCTTTTAATTGCCGTCCAAAATATTCATAAATACTTAATGTTGTGGAGATCCCACCAAATATCCCTGTTTCCAAGAAGGGCCTGCAAAGGTATGAGACACATCAAAGATGGTGTCAAGGAAATGTGTCATGTATGTTCCGAGAAAACCTTCCTGAAAGGGAATATTTGAAAAGTGTTAAAAACTGTGGAGCTGTTTGATCTGAATGAGAAGAGGAAAAAGAAGCGAAGTGCAGAAGAGCAGCATCTCTGTCGTGGCCCCCGCAACCCTGACCCGGAGGGGGACAGTCATATCTCATGGGACTGGCATGTCATAGCAGCCTTGTGTCCTGGCTGAGTACCAATTGATTTCCGCAAAGACACATAGCCCTAAACTCCTTATTACGTGGCCTATGAGTAATCCACTCAATTCATAAAAATTAAATCCATCCTAATCAAGCACTTACGTGAGCAGCAAAACAATATTTTATACATTTTACAGAGATCATGAAAAGATAATGTATATCCATGTTTGAGCATCCATTATGGCACTGAGTAAGCCCACAGAGATGCCTTTTGGATTTTAAAGGCTATAAAAAAGAATTAAGCGCAGACCAAAGCCTGAACAAAATGCTGCTATCACGCATTCAAATTGAAATGGTTCCTATTTCATTAATTCTCCGTTCCTTTAGGCGACTCTATCGGGTCACACAGTGGAGGTTGCGGTTAACATATGAAATGGATCCTCTCATGCACCACTGATGTGATGATAGTGAATAAAGCGAAGCGAGGCAGAGAAATGGACGAGACAGCTGCAGTCACAATTCATTTTCCTGCTACGGGTACACCTAGCAGTCAGCCTGCTCAGCGTAGCACTATTACAGCAAGAAATGAGGATGTCACAAATGATAAGCCCCTGACCTTCAGGATAACAACACCCAAATATGACAGGAGTTTCAGGAACCAATAAAAATAAATGAAAAAAGGTTAGGATGGCTCAAAAGCAGCGTCCCCCCTCCCCCCACCCCCCGCCCCCCAGCTTTGCTTGTGGTTTGATGATCTGAAAATAAAGAATAAAGAAATAAAAGTGAATATGTCTGAAATATCTCGAGTTTGGAATAAGGTACCTCAAAAGAGAAGCAAAAGTCTTGAATTTTGTCCTGCTTTTAATATTCTGACCGTGTCAGCAACAATAAAGCCAATTTTAAATGCATCACTGCCAACTGGTATTTCCCAAGCAGAACCCCTCCAGGGCAGAGCTACATGAAAAGACAACATATAGCAGGATAACGTAGTCGCTAATTACCGCTGGATATGAAAAGCATAGCTAATTCTGGGTATTTTGAAGGCGAGACCACTGCAGGAGGAGTGGAACAGTGATGAGAGGACAAGTGATCAACTAGTTTGACCTTTCATTGAATCCAACCATGGATGCTTGTCATGATGAAATAACATTTAGCGGTCCTTGTAGATGCCTAATTCTTTTAATTAACATCAGGGATGTAGCGATCCAACTTTTTCAGTCCTGATAGCGATACCTGAGCTTTGGGTATCGGCCAATCACGAGTACCGATCCGATATCAGATGTTAAATCAATGAGCTGAATGCCTCACTGGCACTCTTTCCTAATGGTAATATATAAAACACCTGTCAGTATGAATGTAAAAGGTTCATTGTTCACATTATAACAATAAAAAAAATATTTTGGCATTACTTTACTTTTTTCTTGACAACAGTGATGATAACTGAGAAAACTCCATAAAAGAAGCTCCGTAAAATACATGAATATTTAATACCCCAAACGTCCCAAATTACAGCCTCAAAAGTGACTGGAGCTCAATCAAGAGATGAAGTGATGTAAAAAAGACCTTTCCTGTTTCACTGGCTTGTAATCAGAGCATATCCATTAGTTGAATCCCCCCAAATTGTTGTAATTTTGTCCCAATTACAGCATTTCAGGATGAGCTGCTCATAGCTTGTGCTTGCTGTGGGCAAATCAGGCAGATGTGGTTTTGCAGATCTGTTTTATTTTTTTTTTTCTATTCCAGGTCACAGAGGTATCACCGTTGCCCGGTAGACCCCCATATGCCCTGAACACAATACAACCTTCTGAGTTAAGAAACAAACTAATAAAACACTGATGATATGGTAATTACTTTTCATGACATTCCCCCCTCAAGAGGTAGCGTACAATCTGTGCTGACCTGCCAAATTACCAGCGCAACGCCTCCCTCTCCAATTAGCAACCGAAAGATCACCTCGAAGGCTTATGATGCTGCACACTATTTTAAAAAATAAACCCCAGGACACAGACTGTCGTTTCATAAATCAAACTTCAACGAGCGCTTTATTACTTCCTAAGCTTAAAAAAAAAAAAAAAAAAAAAAAAAAAAAAAAGATATCTTATCCGTGCGCACAATCAAAACAACAAGACTGTGATAAAAACCAGGCTGGACGGTTTCCCAAGCTGTTGCCTGAAGGTTATTTATGGGTTTGCCTGTACGTGAGCATTAAAATTGGAGGTGTGTAAAAGGGTGTGTTAGTGCTTAATTCGGTGACTACCGACTGCTAAAGGTTAACACATCAATACAGCCCCTAGTTATATGACTCATCCATCATCGGTCTGCCTATCTGGCATTGGGAAATAAGTAAGATGTAGGGGGATAACCTTGATTCCTTCCTTTACAAATGTTTATCTTCTCTAAACCACGCGGCAAAAGAAATAACTGACATAGTAGCCACCCATGTGTTCGGCCACAATGGAGGAACGTTTAGGTATTTTCTCTATTTGAGTTGAAAAAGCCATCGTTCTCACATTCCTCAGCAACTGCGTTCAGCTAATTCGACAAAAAAAAAAAAGAAAAAAAAGATAACAACAGTATCAGAAATGTTGTGTTTTTTTTTCCCTTTGAGAGGTAGAGGGGGTCGGGGGGGGGGGGGGGGTTGCACTGAGGAGAAAACGGGAAAAGGCAAGTTTTCCAATGCATGCTCTCCCTGAGTGTGATGTCTCCATGGAGTAGTCAAAGCCTTGGATTCCCTCTGACGGCTCCCATTAAGGCTCTGGTGTCAGCCACTGGCGGAGAAGAAGGATGATTTCTATCAAAGATTTAATTAATCATCATACTCCCCTTCTCCGCGTTCCCCTCTTACTCAGTCTTCCAAAGCCTTACATCGCACACACACGCACATGTATACATATAGATAGAGAGACAGACACTCACACACACACCTGCTCTTCTTCAAGACACTGCAACACAAGTAGCCTTGTCCTTTCTCCCGGCCCCCCCACCCCACCCCACCCCACCACCCCCCGACTTCAACTTGCTCTCCGACCAGACCAGCAGGCAGCAAAAAGTCCCAAAAAAGCAATGTCACCACTATTCAGGAGGCATCGCGTCCAGCGGATCGCCGGCCACAAAAGGACAACTGTCCCTCAGCCTGCAGGACTAACAGAGATAATAGCCTATAGTAGAGCAGATAAGAAAGAAGAAGAAGAAGAAGAAGGAAAGAAAGCTCTTCCTTCCTCCTTTCAAGTCTTTCAGTGCCCAACATGCTGAGCACACAGCAGAGAGCCTCTGCCCCGGATGAATTAGGGCTTCAGCGTTTGGCAGGACGGAACGGACCTTTTAGATTAGTAATCTAAGATTGCCAATAGCACGCTTTGAACCTCTACCCTCTTTTGTTCCAGAGTGTCTAGCTGGGTGAAACTGACTAAACCCCCCTCTCCTCCCACCTCTCCTCTTTCATGCATCTCTTACCTGGTGTTGAGGCTCAAAGCTGGACAGAGAAGCAGTAAGCAAATAGCTTGGATGAATTTCATAGCTGTCTCACACTCCCTTCCTTCTCCCTTCTCAGATGCTTTTTGCCTTTCCCCCGTGTGTGTGTCTCTCTCTCGCTCTCTCTCTCTCTCTCTCTCTCTCTCTCGCTCTCTCTCTCTCTCTCCCCGACTCTCTAGCTCTCCCACTGGCCGCCTGGGTTTTCTTAGCGCACTCTCCTCCACACACACACACACACACACACACACACACACACACACATATACACACACACTCACCCAGACACACAAGCGGCGAGGCAGACGAATGCAACGCAGGGGCTCGGGCGAGAGGGAGGATCTCTGGCTTTAAATAACACAGGGACACGGACCGACTTGCTAATGGAGAGGAGCGGGTGGGGCGGAAAGCAAGAGAGGGAGATGTGGTGGGAGTGATATGATGTCAGCGGCCGTGCAGCTTCAGCTATTGGTGAGAGGCATTCTTGCCATTGTTTGGTGCCGGTTGTGCACCCCCCCACGCCCCCTCCATCACCACCACCACCAACAATACACCGCTCCATTCATTTCGTCCTGCCTGTTTACTACCGGTACTCTGATAGGTGGAGATGCAGCACAACATTCAGCTGAAAGAGTGGGTGGGCAGCAGGGAGGGTGGGGGGTGGGGGGGTGTTTGGGGAGGAAACACTCAAGAGGTTACCAGTTCAGACAGCAAAGTCACAGTTCAGTTCAGGCGAGACCCTGATAGGTTTAACTTGTGTCACTACAAATGGGGCTCTGAAAGTCAAACTGGAAACAAGGCTGGGTTGTGAGAACACGAACACGAACAGTGGAAATGGAACAAAACACTCAACTACCTTCAAATAACCCAAACTAATTGAAATAATAAAGTAAGATGTATTATTGTAGTATGATAAAAAAAAATGGTCTCTATCAAACTCAAATGTTTTTTTTTTTCTTTTGCTTTTTCAGCATCCAATACAGACTGTTCGTAGCTATACCTACGACAAACGATGTGCTGTAAGTTCCTAAAAGACCTAAACCTCACCAGGTATTTCACGATCTTTTCCTAAACCGAACATCGGAAACTGTCACGTGTTGCTGGACTTTCGTTGGTCCAATAACATACATACGAATGCGCTTCTTTTTTTTTACATCGCTTTCTGAACTAAAAACTTGCTGAAATGAGTATTTCAAACAGCAAAATTCACGATTTCAGATCAATAAAGAAAGTCTAAAAATAGTTAGATCTTAACTCAAAGAAAGTAGAAGTATAACTCGCTGGCAATTTAATTCAACAATATTGTAATAGAGTTAACATTTTGGAAATCAAACTGAGAACTATTTATGGATAAAATAACCAAGTTGGAAATATCTTTTTTTTTAATCAAATTCAACTAATTAAATGACAAATCTAGAAACCTCTTCGTACTGATGAAGAAATCATACTCAATTCCAGCATTATCATTATGCAATGCTAATTTATTGCTGCCATTGCCCACAATGGTCCAATGGTGAAATGTCTTCCAGCAGACACATTAACATCGGCGTGGGGGTTCAGTGAATGTATTCAGCCCCTGCACACAAAAATAACCTTGCCTTTGCCCCTCTGAAAGGTCATTTTATCGTCTCGAGTGAGCCCAAGATGTTAATGAAATTCAAAACGTAAAATCCATTTATTGATAGAACAAGATGATGTGAATCTTTTTTCTCACATTACGGTATAATCTGTTTGCAGCGGGTGAAATCCAGTGCAGTAAAGTGAGACACACGGCTGCCGTTCATTTAAATCAACCACACCTGGACAACGAAAGACAAATGGAAACGTGTCGTGATGAAATCATGCCGTCGCCCGGCTTTGACCCCTGGCTTCACTCGCCCTGCGAACCGCTCTGAAATTCGAGGTTAACCTCATGAAAGTAAGAACAGCTCAAGAACAAAATGTGGAGGACTCCCAGCCATGTCATTCAGGGAGAATATTAAGCAGTCCATACAAAAGGTGGAGGTCACACACCATACGCATGATAAATGATTCCCATTACGGGTTTAATAGAGTATTGGACCCCAGCAGCATCCCATTTTATATACTGAAAGATTCCCACCCATTTATTTGGTCCAATTAGAAGTTCATGCATGGGAAAACCCGCGGTGACCGGTTGTAATGAGTCTGCTAGACCGTGACGTGGCTTGGTTACCGGGGAGAGGGCTCTCAGCGGACCTCCGTAATCCGTCTCAATCATGTTCCACATCAGCCAGGAACTCGTAGTCACGGCGTCTCGGAGCCGACCTGTTGAGCGTCTTATCGTAATGAAGAATAATTACGAGCATGAATAAAAAAAATTTAAAAAAACGAACGAACGGGAGTTGTTGATATTATGTGAGATTACATCTGGATAAATCCCCGTGGCTAAGTCACAACGTCACATCAATTGATTTGTGTATTTTGTTTACGAATGTGGCATTTTGAATTTGGCTCACGCCGAAGCGGGACGCTTTGATTTAGTCAGAGTCAGGCGTTGCCTCACGTTGGATTCTGTTTGGGCGGACAACACGTTTTCTTTTCAACCCACATGCTACGGGACTTTGCATTGTGTGTTCTCGGTCCTGAGAGCAGTTTGGAAAACAGGAAAGATCTAGTTGTTCTGTGCCAGTTCAACATTTGACATACTTATTCCTTTTATATTGTCAAAATCACTACAGCGGTCAAGATAATTCCAGTTGCTTCCCCACAATCTGAGCATGTTGCCTTCACAAAAATTATTATTATAAGTGATTTATTTATTTATTTTCTTCTTCTTCTTGCACTTCCTCCAATCATTTTCTTAATGCCTGTAAGCAAAGTCAAAGTCATAAACATACGCAGAGTGATGCAACAGATATTTTGCACAGGCAATTTTCAATATTTTGCCTATGAAGTAAAAGTGTAAAGTTAATATCTCAGCTTTTTTTCTTTATTCCCACTGTGGTCACGGAGGAAGATGTAATGAAAGTTGTACATTAAGCAGCACAAGCGGGCTTCAGTTGGAAGATGATCTGATAGAACTGCAGATACGTTTTTTCCGGTAAATTGTTAATTGCTTTATATTTGTTCCTATAAAGTCTGTGTGTTATTTTAGAAGAACTTTCGACTGCAACTGTGTATGAAATGAGCGATATAAATACATCGCCTGTCATGGTAAAGTTTGGGTTGTGTCAGTAAGAATAGAAGTGTGTGTTTGCAGGGCCTTTAGGAGAATTTTTTTTAAGTAAGGAAAAAGGCAACGCTTGCCTACCCGCTGTCAAAATATAGTAGGCACGGCCGCCGAGTCTTTGAAGCCATACTGTATATTCTTTCGCTGAATCCAGCATAAAGGGCCGCGAGTCGAGATGTTTTCGCTTTCGTTTGAAACCTTTTATTTATCCATGAAAGGCTTTTTTTTTTTTCTACTGTAGATGCCTCCATTTAGCAACACCCTGCCTCACATTTAAAACATTTAAAGCACATTCACCAATGGAGCTCACAAATGAAATCCAATGATATTTCCCACTATAGCTGCACTGGGAAAACTGGGTTAAGTGCCTTGCTAAAGAGCCCTAGATATTGGTTCTCGAAGGATTGCACAGTATGACTCAATCCCCGTTCAAGCACATTTCCCTCGTCCAGAAACGTCCTTTTTGTTGCCTTCTGTTCACAAGCCCTTCAGGCAACAACGTTCCCAGCAGGCAACTTTTCCACTTCTGTAAAAACACATCCAAGTACGGTGATATTGGCCCTACGGTTGCCGGAGTACATCAAGATGTCCCAATTCGGAGCTAGCTAAAATAACGGCCTGTGGGCAACGTTGCTGCTTTTTACTGACGACTGTTTGCTTTCTGCAAAAAGATGCTCCTCGTTCCTCTTCTGCGTTTCCTCTGCATGCATATTAAGCTCGAGAAGATAAGTTCGCAAGTGCTGAAATCTCCATAGTCTATTATGTGTGTTTACAGAGAGTTTGCACTGGGAGAGAGATAGAGAGAAAGAGAAAAAAAGAAAGAAAAAAAAGCAGCATTCCCTCGCATAAATTTCCATTCTGAACATCTACAGTGCCATTCAACATTTTGTGTGGAAAAGGAAAAAGGAAACAAAAAAGAGAGGAGTCTGGCAGCAAAGCTGAAGCTTAAGGCAGTTCCGTGTCAGTTGGTTCATTCTCTCCATGCAGGAGTATGGAAATGTTGCTTTCACAGAACTGGTGCTGAAAAAAAAAAAAACCTCAACATCTTGTCTGGAATGTTTAGTTTGTCAACGTACGTTGAGAATAAATGAACAGCGATACTGGGGGAGGGGACCTTAATGTCAGTAAACACAGATGCGACGGCTCTTGTTGGTCAGTAGTTGGCGGTTGATGGAGAAGAGGTAGTCAAGAACACATGTGAAACATCTGTTGAGATGCAACGCAACAACCGCGGCAACGCAATTATGTCAACTGGATGGTTTTTAATGTAGACGGTAATGGGTTGCAGCTGCTGAGGAGCAAAAAAAAAAGAAAGAAACGTTTTTAAATGTATGCACGATTAATATCACAAGGAACCGAATCAGCTAAAGTAGGCAATGGACACAAAGTGAGCAATGCATTATGTATTTAACGTATGAAGACAAAAAAAAACAGAGCACTGACCTCTGGGTGTCTGAAAACGATGTGAGAGGAACTCGTTCCTCACCTCCTCCAAACGTCTCCTCGAAGATGCCAAGGCTGAGATACCAAACGTACCAGGCTGAATTAAACGCTGCTCAAGCATCTGCAAATGTATTCACTTCTAGCCGATATAATAGAGCAGTCATAATAATATATCTTTTAATATTTCAGCTAAGCTCACTGAGGAGAATAGATGTCATTACAGCCTCTAAGCTTTGAAAATTGCAATTCGGCTACGCGTGGCTTGATTTTGGACCAAATTCTAAAAACACAATTTCATTTATATTTATTTTTAAATGCATGAAAACCTGTAAATATTTAACATAAGCACTTACAGTATAACTGGTTATTTTGTCACATACACAGATTCTGTTTACTCATAGGCGTCTACTTAACTCTTCAACCTTGAATAACTTTAAATCAAACTAGACATCTAGAGACAAAAGACATATATAATAAACATCTATTAAATGCATTTTAAATTTCAAATTGAGAACACAAAACTGATAATGTGGTTTAACTACAGCACTTAACATTTACATTTTACATGATGCTAAAAAGGAGAAATATGGGTGAAGGAGTTTTAATTATCTCAACATGAGGAGATAGTCCAAAAAATGCAAATGATGGTGGCATTCGCATTGACGCCAGTGCAAATTCGCCGTAAGCCTTTTAACTGTGAAGTCCGATCACATCAGCGGTAGAAACTGCAGAACTGCTAGACGTGGCCATCTGACCGAGGGGTAGAGGAACCAAAGTCAGTATCGCAGGACACCCACAATCAGAGGCGAGATGCCAGGACGCCCACATTCAAAGCCAGCAAACTCGCAGGACACCCACGCTGAGCTGTAGAGCGATGCCAGGACACCCACTTCCAGCAATAAGACATCAACGGGACACTCATGTGTAGTGGCAGAGCGCTACAGATCTGTACGACTGTTAAAAAAAAAAAAAAAAACACCACGCACAATCCAAGCCAGCGAGGACAACCTCGGCCATTGTGGCGGGAGCTTTGTTCACTCCGATGCATTGCAATGTTCCAGCCCGACCCCCGGAGCACAGCCTTGGCCTTAAACCGTGGTGATGCTGCCACTGGAGACGGGCATTTGTACGAGCCTGCGCCTTCGCTCTATTGTGATTCTGTGCGGCCGTTCGCCAGTGAGCTGCTTACCCGGAGTCCACTGGGTGAAGGCGGAAAACTGCTCAACAGCTCAGTTTATTGCAAATTACTCACCCATGTGATTGTTCTAAGAAGACCATTATTAATTGAGTTAATTATGTATAATCAAGCATAATTCAACGCTGATTATACTTTACATTTCGGAGCTTTCGTTGATATATTTTCTAAGAGCAACTCACAGCAGAATACGCACAAAGTCCTACATCAGCAACATTGCATGCATCTAATTTTTAGGAGTGGGAGTGGTGTGGCCAAAATATATCAGGATAGCTTATGCAGCAAATGTTCTTGGTATTAAGAAAAGATCATTTTGACTTTGAGAATGGCTGAATAGGGACACAGAAAACTGAATATTTATCCGGGCATGTGGAAGTGTTTTCGCAAGCATAATAGGAGGGATACAGTATATAGGAGACTGGAAGAGATAATGTAGATCTAAACTTTATCAACAGCACTCGTGTTTCCATTCACTTACAAGACCAACGATCGCGTGTTAAAGGCCAGATGCATCTCATTCGAGACAAGCTTGGGGCGGCAAAATGAGTACATATGATATGAAATATCAGTTGCAATCACGATTCTGGCTTCCCACACTTCCAGTGTAACTTCATCCCCGGGTCTGAGCCGAAGTCCACCCACTGAAATCATTTTTGAAAAATGCAAAATAAAGTGGGCAAGGGGCTGAGGGATGCAACCACGCCACAAATATGACAGCTACAATAGCTTGGCTTGCCAAGATATGTAAATACATAACACCAGTGTTGATGTGCTTCATCACATACACTGTACATCAGTACACTCATATCATTTAGTTTAGAGCTTTAAAAAGATATTCAAGTGTGCAGATGAAACTTTAAATGAACACGATATTTGACTTTTAAAATGCGCGCTCCGCTCATGGAAAACTCCGCTGCACATCAAATCAAGCGCTTCCTAAACTAATAGCTCAGCTAACGGGGAGCTTCACTTCTGGGGAGCTGTCCTGTGAAAAACTTTCCTGAATGTTTTTACGGCTGCAGTTCAGAGGAGAAGAGTAATATCCTGTATAATGCACTGAACTCAACCTTATTTTTAGTCCAAATTTGATGCAAAGATGTGGACATTAGCTGTAATGTAACACATCATGGAAGTGAAAGCAGTGCTCTGTTTATTTAAATGTGAACGTGCAATGACATTTATTTGTTTTCACCCCCTAAAGTCAAAGAATAATCTAGATGAATGATCTTGATCTCAATAATCATGATTGTCATTTTGGCCATAATTGTGCAGGCCGAGCTCAAAGCAGGTTCCCATTGCACCGCCTCTGGTCAGCAACCAAGACGTTCTTCAGTAATGTCAAGATGGTAAGCCACTGAATGTTTACCAGCCATGATGTGATGTGGTTGCATTGTTCCACTGAGGTCTTAAAACTGGCAGTTTTCCAATATCCTCCTCTTCCATGTCTTCTGGCCTTGATGAGGACACAGAGATTGCACAGCGACTTCATAGTTCCTGCGCTGTTCGTGTCATAGCTGCGGGCAAAGAATCTATTCATTTACAGGTCTATGAACATAGATTTCTCAGTTTCTGTACCGTCAGCAGCTTTGCCATGTGCTCACCCCACAGCTCTCACGCTCGGACATTTGTGTGTTCCGTGTTTTCGATTGGTTTTGTCCCATTAAATGGCCATTCCTGAGACAGATTCCCACCGTGTTACCTGCTGGAGTCGATGTGGCCTTTACCGGATGACCCCTACACGATATATAGGTGAATTACTGTTCATGAGGACCACAGTAAGAGCCTATATGAAAGATGACTGGGGTGACTGTTTACCTTAAGATATGTATCGCATCCATCAAAATGCCTGCAATCTTTGTATATCCTGTGAATACTGGCTTTTTAATTTGCACAGTATAACATTAACTTGCAGTTTCAATTTCAAAATGTAAAAAAATAAAAACCAGACGGGCGCCAAGATTCTCATCCGTCACGCAACAATTTACAAATTGGAATTGTTCCATAGACGGAGAATTGTGAGAGATTGAATTTGTGAATGCATATAATATTGGTTTGAGCACCCACTTTGCCCTGAGATGAGGTGTCCCTCTCGGTGAAACTATTGCATGAGCCAAAACAAATAAATGACTCAACTTCTCTTTCTTTCCGAGTAATTCTTGTGGTGCCATCACATGGGCGGGTGTCCTTAATGCACTACTCTGGAGGGGAGGAAACAGTGAAGTACTACGAGAATACAAACAGAGGTGAAAGGATTAACAATGCTCATAACTCAGAGGCAGTCTGCTCCTTAAACTCACTGGTGGATTTTTACTTCCATCTTCAGGTCGCTCCTGAAATTGCAAGCGGCGTCTCGCCTGGCCACCGCAACAACATCTCACCGTGGGGGGGTGAGACCAGAAGATGCAGTAAAGCTACGGAAACAAATACTGCTTTTTAAATAAAATGTTTGCCAAAAATACATTAAGTTGTGCATTATATTCATATTGTTGTTGCTTGTTGTTGCTTGTTGTTGCTTGTTGTTGCACTCTCAAACTGCTGAACCCTTTCCAATAGGTGGTGAGGCATCTTTAAGAGCTTGCATAGTTGCTTCTGTTACGCAGCTGCTGCATGACCTGGATAAACAAAATGCTGCAGAGACAGCCGTATTAACAGCATGCTGCTGTTGTTATGCCGGATGCACCACCTGCAGGGACATAGGCTTTGTAGTATGAAGCTCAAGTGTTTCAAGAGAATAGTGACATTTCTTTTTTTTCATCTCTTTTTTTCGGAATATTCCTCTAAACCTCAACATCCATCATTATTTTTCCGACACTATCGGCATAACTGAAGCACTACAGTGCACGCAGATAGGGACACTAACCCCCATTTCCTATCAGTTAAAAATAATTATCTTTCACTGATCCAAGCAAAGTCTAAGGATACACATTTATTTGTGTGTGAAAATCAATAGTTAACGATCCACCAAGGAAGAATAGAATAGTTTTTTTGTTTTTTAAATGGTTAACACATCTGATGCTATTAAGTGGATTTAGATGTAAAATGTCAACTGTGTGGAAAACTATACCACATATTACTGTACTACTACTGGATTTATTTGGATTATACTTGAATGGCTGGCTTAGAAATCCATCCGTGCACAGGGAAGTCTGAAGAGGAGCAAAAACAAAAACAACAACAACAACTGATCATCTGTTGTCTGGACTACAGGGGGAACTGGAAACACACAAATAAAAGGGAAGAGCTCAGATATCCAGTCGGACAGCCACAGCACGAGCCGGCAGGTTTATCCGTGCATCTCTGAGCCAGGTGCACCGCTCGGCAAAATGATAAAGACTGACAAACCGCAGCTGCCAGGCAAGTCAGGAAGATAAAGACTCCGCCGATGGGAGCCAACAGTCTCGACCGGCAGAAGCGAGTGACGTTAACTTGTAATTGTTTTTGTCAGATCCTGTTGTCGATGACACGGCACGGAAGGAACGCCGAGCGTCTCTGAAGAAACAAGCTGAGAGAAACAAATGCCACTGGGACCGAGACGGTTCACCTCTGAGTGAGCGTTTCCACAAACAATCCAAAGGCCTTCACACACGAGGGGGCGACCGGTTCCTGTGGCAGTGTATTCTTTTTTCAAACTGTTGTTTTGGTCACGAGTACTTTCAAACAAGTCGCGGATATTACGCAATCGGGAAAAAAAAAGTGACTTTTTGATTTTTCTGAGCTTTCGCACTGCGAATGAAGGAATCAACCAATCACGTTGTGCGAAACGGACAAATGTAGACAATAGAGTACAACAACACGGGGGCTCCACAGTCTGAACCAAAAACTTTATTACCAAAACTTTGACAAAGAAAAGCGCGCCAATCGCAAGATCCCAATACAGCAGATCTAATCCATCCATCCTTACCTTTCACAATAAAAGCCCTAGGCATGACTAGTTACAATAAAACTAATGTAAAGCTCACAGTACCTTTAACTATACAACAGTTCCCCCCAGACAGACTGCCAGATGCTGATCTGGGTCAGTAGGATCCTGCTAGTCTCTCCGCTGCCTACGCAAATCTTTTTGAACATTTAATTGACAAAAGTGTTGCACTTGGTGCAAATTTGCATCGCTTGCCGAGACAAGAATATATCGCATTTTCACATCGTTTATTCCTCCCCTCCCTGGTGTGTGAAGGCCTTGAGGAAGTTTTCCTATTGGGTATGACTGATACATACCCGAGTACGATTGCCAAGCAACCCCGGTCAATTGCGTACATTATCTACGACGTGACATATGTTTATGTTGTCGCTACAGTGTAGAGAAGTGCGCCAATCGCAGGATCCTGAGCCCATACATGGATTTGACCTTCGCATTATGCCTTCTTTTATAAGTTTTTTAGAAAACAATACCAAGAACGACCATCTCGCCAGTGTTCCCACGTTATCATCCATGGTCGTGCAGTTCTGAGGATTGATTGTTTTGATAAAGTTTGATAAAGTTTGTCCCATGGATTGACTAAGAGTCCACAACGTTCACACATATGCATAACGAACTGGACTCGGGGGGTCAAGTGTACTTGAATCTGGGCCCAGGCCCCTGATGTGAAAAGCCTTCTAATATATAATTGTTGTTATGGATGTTAAATGACTAGCAGCTAATGCTAATGGTAGTGAAATATTAGAGCTAATTAATGTGTGAATGTCAATCATCTAACTTTCCCCGTACGCTCCCATTATAGGACGCAATAAGCTCCGTGTATTTTTGCCCAAAGGTGAAACGCTGCCAAGCACTAAACTTAAGTACAACTTCGATTAGTACTTTATACCATTTTAATTTGATGCAACTAGTCCTTTTTCAATTCCATCCATTATCTCTATCTAATGATGTGGACACGAGCTTACTATGCAGATTACGGTGATGCGTTCAAAATATATAAGCCCATCAAATATGATGAACAAGTATATTAAGTAGTTAGACTCAGTGGCACCTGGATCAGTGACAACTGAAATGCTGCCTGTAGGTTAATACATCAATATGACTGTGAAAGAAACCATTTACGTTGATGATTTTTTATGTGTTAAAATTTTCATGAGAGGATTAATTACTCTAGAATTTGCCTGTCGGTGTGAATGTGATTATGATGATTGTCTGTCTATGTATGCCTGTGAGAGATTCATTCATTCTCTGTCCTTTTATCTGTTCATCTGATTGTATTCAATTGTATGTTTTTATCTTATTTTTAACTTTGTAAAGCAGTATAAATAAATTGTAATACCACTTTTATGGCTTTTATGAGGTATTTAACATTTACAACTATTCTTAAATTCTATCCATGTATCTGCAATGAAAGCTCATTAAAATGCAGTCAACAAGTGACAAATATAAAACTAAAGAAATATGTTCTACTGGACCCCAAGATAACAAATCATGAAAAAGAAAACTGACAGCAAAAAAGAGAAAGTATGAATTTAGAGCGTGGTCGTTTGTTTTCAGGATGCTGCACCACATTGTGACCAGACAATGCATGTCGAGCTGAAAGAATGAGATGAAACATGCAAATATCCGTGTGTCGCAACAGCATAATTCCACTATTTGCATTCGACTCAGCTCGTCTCGAATGGACGAACTCGCCCGGCCCCTACACGGCTCATAGGACACATACACCAAACACACGCGACGCACGAGCCAAGGCTCAACTGTCGCCATCCATTCGTGGAACAACCTGATTATTTTTTTGCATAAGACATTAACCAGAGCTAAGCACATTCCTAGCGTGGATAGCTAGTTTCTCACCCAGTTCTGCTGGGTGTCGCGCCAGAGGGAAGAAACTTGAAATCCCCATTAAGGCGATGTGGAGGACACCCCGGCATCGCTCTGCCCGGCCTGCCAACCTGCCGCTGTGTGGCTGTGACAGGTCCAAGTCAATTTTGGGCTCGCCCCCCTACCCCCCCCCCCACCCGCCCCCCCCGACCCTCCAGGGTCCCACATAACTGAACTGTTCTGAAGGGAGGCAGATCTCTGGAGCCGTTGTGGGGAAGAGAAATACTGAGAGCAAGTAGCCCGGAGCAGCTGTCATGTAATTCAGCTGGCGTCAGATAGTGATGGCGGTGAGTGAGCTCTACCTCAGCAGCGCTCTTTAAGAGTGATGGAGGCATTACAAAAGCTCTTTGTTCCGACTAAGTAGACAAAAAAAGGGGGACAAGTCAGCAAGTCCTGCCCGCTTAATCAAAAACACTCAACTTTTGTTAAATCCGCGTTCAGCTCGTGGATCACGAGTCGGTACTTTGTGAAGTGTGTGGGGCGGATGTTTTTCCTCGAACTGCCCCGCTCGCTATTGTAAGCAGTCTTTGTGGAGTGAGAGGTTTATCAGGTAATTAATCAGTAACCCTAATGAGACTTTAATCAAGGAGCTTAATGTATTTACCCTTTGGTAAAGACCCTGGTGCTGTTTTGTTTTTTTTAACGGAGCAACTTCGTTTTACAGATCTGACGATTAAATCAACTCTTTGATTTGTCGACAAAATAGTTCGAGTGTTGGTCGACGAAGAATTTCAAATCAAATATAATGCAGATCATAAAATCTGATTTGCAACCCGGTTCGGTTCGAGGCCCGGGTTACCAAATAGATGGAAGCAGATCATTCGCTGTGGTGAACCCGAACGGGAAAGAAAGAAGAAGAAGAAGAAGAAGAAGAAGATGTAAAACAAAACTGAACTTTCCCATCTTTCTAAAAATGTGTAATATTTTCCTCCAGTCGAGTTCCACAAAAGCACATGCTTTGAAGATCGGCGCGACATTGTTTCAAATGCAATGTTCCCCTTCAGCTACACCCCCCCCCAACCTCCCAACCCCCCACGCCCCCACCCCCCTTCTCTCTGTCCAAGAAAACGTTTTGAATACTACCAGGAAGTGAATTATTTATCGCGTCGTATGTTGTCTGAGAAGTCTTGAATTCCCCCAGAAGTCTTGAATTCCCCCAGATGCCATGAATTTTTAACCATGTGACTTGAAAACAAAACAATTTGTTCGTGTGTTTATCGATATCCAATGTTGTCTGCTGTCCTTAAGGCTCGTTCTGTCGTACGCACAACGACTGAAGGGTTACTTTTCTAGTTTTTTCACCCCGTTCCTCGACACTAGTTAATATACGGTAACACCAGAGAACAATACAAAACAATACGAAGACTGTACGATGCTTATTGCTCCACAATGTGTCCAGTTTTTCCCCAAAACTGCAACGCTCCTTTGCCAACTTTGCACACACATATTTGAAATTAAATTTTGAATGCAGATTTTGGTGTTTACTATCATACTATCAACTTTATTTCCATTAAGTCTTTGTATAATAATCTTATTTTCTTACATCCAGCTGGCACATGACTGAACAGATACATAAAGTGAATATGTGAAATGCAATCAAACACTCGCTCTACTTTTTTTTACCATGATATCTGGTTACAGCTGTCTATAAATGATTGACTAATACAAATAAATTAAATATAATTACATGCAGTGTGCGACAACAACAACAAAAAATGCCCCCTTCTGTAAAAAAACATTTACATTTGGTTAATATATATTTAAAACCTTACACTGACCCTCTTCATTCCCGTTCCTGTAATGTCCTTTTGGCTTAATTTTTTTTTTATTTCAATTTACCAATTTGTGTGTGAATGGGTGTGAATGATGTCACGATGTGTTAAAGTGCTTTAAGTGGTCAGAAGACTAGAAAAGCCCCACACATGTACAGGTCCCTTTAATCCCTGTAAAGGCTGGCCTTGTCTTCACCGAAGCATAAATCTGTAATGATGTCCGATTCAAACTATGATCACACAGTCAAGGAGACCGATGAGAACCGTTAGATCACCGATTACTCTGAATGCTCATCTACGAACCAAAGAATAAAGAGAGTTTTTTACGGTGCGACCTCTGTTCCCTCATTCAGAGACGATAAAGCCCCGATGGAAACTGTGTGTGATGTGATAATAACAGATCCTGAACGATTAAAAAATGTCTCCACGTTCTGCCTTTACAGTGAGATCGTTAGTGTCAGTTACAGTATGCAGTGTACACAAGTACGCAGTGTTTCCCCTGCGTGCTGCTGAATTATTAGCGCCGCCGAGCCACGAAACAATTTCCCCAAACACGGCGAACGGGGTGAAGTGGAGATCAGGTTGCCGGTACCGGTTAAGAACAGGATCAGTCTAATGCAGACGAGCACCGGGACGCTGCTCTCCAAGAGTCCCACTGCTCCACAGGGCCCTTAATATGTATTCATAAGCAGACAGAGAAGTTTATTATATGCATATGCCATCAAATATCATCTGTTTTGAGGGTTTTAGGACTCAAATGCAAACTCTTGCAGTTAACAGCTCAAACCGGTATCAAAGACAAACTTCGAGGGATTCTCTGACGTCTTTGAAGTCGGACGTTATTCTTTATCTGTTATTTTGTCCACTCTCCATGCAGTAGACTTGCTTTACGTGTCATGATAAAGTTACAGTTCCGTGGACTGATACTTGGTACCGCAGCAGTGAGCTGTAAGAAGAGAACACTTTTAGACTGTTACACTTTCTTCATTTGGTGTTTTTGAAGAAATGTATGTATGAAATGGAGTCAGCCAAGGAAGGAACTGGAGTATTCACATACATAAATATGTATATACACGTACTGTTTATACACTAACTGTATATCTTAGTCCATTTATCTCTGTTTTGCCAGATTATCCATTTGCTGTCTAATGCTTTTCATACAGTATATCCTATTTTCTGTGTTAATTTATTTTCAAATTATTAAATTAAACAATACATAGGTTATTTCTTTATTTCTTTATTTCTTTATTTGATCATCCACACACACACGCACGCACACACACGCACATACATATATATATATAACAATGGATATATATTTTTTAAACAATGGCATATACCTTTTTCAATTGCTTTCAATAATATGAAGAAGAACATCATTTCTAAGACTCAGTGGTAGAGTATAAAGAGATTAGGGGGTGTTTTCAGCTTGTGCTCAGTGTGGAGAAAATCTTCATAAAACACAAACTAATGCAACGCGTGTGTGAAACATAACCCATTTAAACATAGGCTCATTTTAGGTTGGACTCCAAACACGACATAAATACACTAAATGAGCCCGGCACATAATTTTCTGACAAGGAAGGAAACTGGGGAGTGAAACGGACTGAAAATATACACAAAAGCGGTTTGGATCCCCCCCTGGCCCCTCCGGCCCCCCAGGCCCTCCGCCCTCCGCCCCCCCCACCCCCCTCCCCTCCTGGCCCCCCGGCCCCCCAGGCCCTCCGCCCCCCCCTCCCCTCCTGGCCCCCCGGCCCCCCAGGCCCTCCGGCCCCCCCTGGCCCCTCCGGCCCCCCTGGTGTAAACCAAGGTCACAGGAAAGAGGTACATGACCGCCGAGCAGGGGAGGTGGACGCGGTTCACCGCTCGCACAATCACACACACGTTGAACACAGTCGGCCCTGTGCTCGCTGGCGTTCTCCCTAATTCCAGGGACAGGTGTTCTCTGTCTTCTTTGCATTCCCTCGCCGCAGCAGAAAATGGAAAGAAAAAACGTCTTCAGCAGATATGTCACGCTCAAGTAGCGCACACATCGGCTGTTCTCTGACATGCTTCCAGCGCAGTCAGCATCAAGACAGAGGAGGCGCTCTGTTTCCTGCTTCTGAGGGGCTTCTTCTTCTTTTTTTTTTTTTTCCTAAAATAAATTTGCTCGAGGATCCTCGTGAAACAATTTCCAGCTGCATGTGATGATATTAGCAGGCGGCGGTGTGGACTTGTTTCTGTGTCAGTCGGCTGTTGCAGCTGGTGTGATTATTTCTAACGATAACTAGTGATACCACTGCCGCTGCTATCCAGTAAATTATGTAAATGTGAAAATTACTTGCGGCTTAATAACGAGAATGTGGATGGAGACGATGATATGTTTGGTTTGGCTCCAGCTTTATGGCAAGCAGCTGCAGATAAATGGACTCCTTCACAAAAAATAAAAAAGCACCAAAATGCTGGAGAAATTATGCCCCCAACCCCCCAAAAAACCAAAAGTATAAATACAGAAACACTAAATATATTGCATTCTACAATTGTCATTGCAGTTCTGATCCACATGGTGGTGGTCTTTTCTAAATTTTGGCCAACAAAAGAGCTGCTTATGCATTCTGTCAACAAATGTGCCCTCCAGATTGTATTTTTGCTCCAAAGATTATCGGGGGTTTAAGACCCAGTCTGTGATTGTTTGACCAATTAAATCACAGCTCTGCTCACATTCATATTTGTGCTGGTGTAAGCGGACCTTTCACAGAAAAACATATTACAATATTGAACAGATATCAAGAATATTACAAATTTAAAGCACCGACGTTTGGATGTGGATTTCCTTTTGGATTTTGCATTTGATTGGTGAACTGTAGCGCTCCATCAAAGGAAGATATACTGCATTGTACATGTCATTTGTACACATTAATCTGTGGCTCTTCTGATACACACTATGCATGAGTCACAGTTTTAATTAAAATGACTCAGTGAGTCACAGTATATTTTATTATGATAATGAATTCAAGTTAAGCAAAAAAAAAAAGGGATCTTTTCAAAGGGAAGATTCACGTGTATTTGGGTGCTGAAGACTCGAGTCTAGTCACGGTTCTCAACCTTTTATGGCCCATTTCTATTTGTTAAATCATTTGGGCTGAGGTGGGGGGATCTGTACGGATCACGATTGAACTTCAATCTATAGCATAGACCGTGTATAAGCAGTGGACGTAGTCATGGTGATGGTGGTCACCAATCGGTTTGTGGACTGTCGTTATGAAGCCTCGAGTTTGCCGATTTTGCCGTCGCCATCTTGGATGACGGCCATCGCCATGTTGTTTTTTTTTTGCAACCGCTCAACGGAAATTACCATATTTGGAATGAAGAGTGACGTAGAGACATCGCTGGTAGCGGCAGTAACCTGTCAATCACAGTAGCCCCGCCCTAAAGCATCCCCTGCTTTGTGGTCTGTTTGACTCTAAATGGACCATAATTTACTAAATGAACATCATGCTGTATTGAAGAAGACTTGAAACTAGAGATTGAGACATAAACTCATGTTTACAATGTTTACTGAGGGAATAAATCAAGAGAGAAGTAGAGTCATTTTCCCATAGACTTCTATACAATCGGACTTCTCAATCCAACCATTTGTCAGTACCTCAACAGCCCACAGGGAGGCGCTCTGACTAGCTGAACTCGACACTCCACAATGAAACTTTTGGTGACCTCGTTCCAACCAAACAATATCATACCATGTCATAATCATCGTGTGCCCTGAACAAAGTGTCAGCGGATGAAAGATTTACCGCCGAGGTCTTTGTGACAACGCTCATCAAATATACATTTCCCAGTTCTTCTGGGTACAAACTGTCTTTGAAAATGTCCCGCTGCATTTACGAAGACTGACAACGTGAACGTTTAATTGAAACACAAATACAATTTTAATCCTTTCCATCCCGTCCGTCCGTACTTTACACTTCAGTGATACACTCTAATGATGATGCTCTGTGTGACGGTCTTGAGATGCAGCTATTTAAAGAATGATAAACATTAGCCCGAGTACGACATGCATATCTGGCTGCCAATCATCCATCGTTTTTTTTTTTATTCCGCTGCATCGTTGCCTTTCTTCACACATTCTGAGTCACCATCTGTCAAAAGCTAAATAATTGAGCATTATCTAACGCTTTTAACCATTTGCTCGACCAAAATACAGACAGAGTCTTGTGAGGGCTGTCCTTCTGTGTTTGTTTTATTTTACTGTGATCACAACCCAAAAAAAAGGATGGATTGTATGATTGTATGATTGTACACAGCATCAACTCTCTCTCTCTCTCTCTCTCTCTCTCTCTCTCTCTCTCTCTCTCTCTCCCTCTCTCCACCTACTTTACAGCTCTGCACTGAGGCGTCGGCACATGTGAGTGATTGTATTTCTCCTGGATTTGTACTAATTAGACGGCGCTACTTGTCTCCGTGTGAAAACGTGACTTTAAGAATCAGGTCAACAACGTGTCGCAATCAGCTGTTAGATTTCACCTGGGATTGTGAAGTGTGCCGTGCAATGGCAACGCACTCTCACCCCAAGACTTGAAACTAGCGATTGAGACGATAAACTCGTGTTTAACAGTGTTTAATGAGGTAATAAATCAAGTGAGAAGTAGAGTAATTTTCTCATAGACTTCTAATCAGACTTCTTTTTGCAACCAGAAGAGACGCCATTAGAAAGAACGCAGGATCCAGCATTGGCTTCACTTTTCTGGACCAGAGTTTGCCGTCTGGTTCCAAAAGAAAACAAGATGGCCACGGTCAAAATGCCAAAATTGAGGCTTCAGAACTGTATTCCAAAAACCAATGGGTGACGTCATTGTATTTACATTCTATGGTTCATAGCCAATAAAGGGAGGAATAATAAATAACTACTGAGTTAATTTGCTTCTCAAAGTTAGGATTGCGTCAAAGTTCAACCCTAGATTTATTTGGGCAAACAGCCTGATGAGGTTTTTAATGATGGTGATGATGAAGTCTGGGAGGCCAAATATGACCAACTCAGACTTACTCTCATTAAGCTTGAGAACCCGTCTTTGATGTTTCAGATCTTTCAGTCAATATTAGAGGTAAATAAACCTGGTGCAGCTCCCCAAAGGGTGTTTCTGTTTATTCTTTTCAGAGATGCATCTTGCGTATTAATTCACATTTAATTGCTCTGTATTCACACACACACATACACACAAAGAAAACAGATTCAGAGCAAGGAAAATAGGACCTTTTATACTTCTCTAAAGCGCTGCGTTTATCTACGTTTAGCTGGTGTGCTACCTCCTCCTCATCACCGTGATTCAACGTGACATAAACGAGACAAAATAAACTCTTTCTGCGCTTCAGGCAGAGGCCTGTTCACGGCTGACCACCGGCGCTCTCAGGAAGATTCGGTTCTTCGCGGGGCTGCGGCGGGTCTCCTGCAGAGACAGACTTATGGGGGAAGCTGCTGTGTGTATTTCGGGTAAGCCTCACCACAGGTTAGCTGCTGCCTGAGAGAAACAGGATGGCAGGTGGAGCAGGTGTGGAAACACACATCACAGTTTAGGGTGAAATCCTCACTGATCAGGCTTAATGGGAAATTCTACCCTAAAACAATTTAACACCAACCAAGCAGTCAGTTGCCATGTCCCTTGACATCTTACTTCCGTGATTATGTGGATATAAATTGTCACATTGACCTATTTGCAGCGATTGGCATAAAATTATAAACTACCTCAGCAGTTAGTGTCAGTAATACTAAAAGCAGGCGACGGGGCGAGACACAGAAGAACACTTCTACTGCAGGTTGAAATGTGTTTACAAGACATACCTAGCTATTATTGCCACTAAGAGGACAATCAAATGGACTCAACGGTGAACTAGGAGAAAAATAAAATAAATAAATCAGGGCGTGTAAGTGTATCTTTAAGCGACTAAGATGTTTTGGAGGAGGTGGCTGAGAGGTGAAAGGAGTGTCCCAGAGATTTGGCCACTTAACCGATCATGAATTTATAATGCAAAGTACCAGCAAGCGTCCACCTGTGAAGCTACAGCACCGTGTTACTACCAAATTAAAAGCACCATTATTAATATTGTGTGAGTGCAGTAATCAAATTATTTCATTTAGAGAAGAACACGTTGTAAATATGGTATTAAACGATTGGAGAGAGCAGCATCTTTAATCAGAGATGATTTTGCAAATATATATATATATACACAGTATATATATAAATACAGTATATATGTATGTATAGCATATATATTTATTATGCCGCTCAAAAGTTTAGGGTCACACTTTTAAGGTTGTATAAAGACTTTTTTTTCACAAATAGATGTTAATTTTTATGAAGGGTTTGCAAAATAACTGAACTGAACTGAACTTTTGTTCATGAAGAAACAAACGCTGTACAAGGGTTCAACCAGACTGACAACGGAAAGGGCAGAACGAGCAACAGTTTAATAAGAATAGAAGAAATCACCATTAATCTTTGGTAAAAATAAACTTGACGCTTAGCATCAAAATGTTCCTTTCTCAGCGTCTAGTGCACGATAATGTCTCGAACAAGCTGGAATATTATCATCTGTGTTGCTTTGGCCTGGCTATTCTTAAAACATCACAGTGGAGGGTTAAAGTAGGGTTAGCACTATTACTCCACTGGATCACAGAATATTAGCCGAACCTAGCATGAAGTGACAAATCACATTTAAACCTTTTCAGTCTGACCACTCGGAGCAGACTGCAGAGCGCCCAAAGAGAAACCGCCACCGAATCCCTTCAGAGCGGCTCAGTAATGATCCAGGGTCACTTACGCTTGAAGAACGAATGCATGGAAATATGGTTGCGAACAGCATTCTCCCGCCACGCCACACTGTGGGGACTCCGCCAGCAAATCATCGTTTAAGACTTCTCCCTTCAAATATAATAAATAAACAATACATTTGGTGATTTATACTCTTTTGTTTCTGTTAACAAAGTTCTAGGAAAGAGGAAGAATATCAATATAACTCCAAACTTCTGAGCTGTACTGTACACACACACACACACACACACACACACACAAATATATATATTTTTTTTTTGTGCAGTGCTGAAAGTAACTAGTATGAAAACATGAACTTTTGTTCAGTTAATCCATTATTTACAAAAACATTTTATTGCTTTCATGTAGCAAATTGGAACTATAATCTAGATTCCGTTGTGTAACCCTGTCGTACATTGTCAAATAAAAACCCTGGTCACCCCGAGGTGGAGATTTTAGAGTTTAACTATTAACATGCTCAGTCACAAACTCCCAGAGCTCATAAAGAAAAAAGCTCAGGAACAAATGTTCAAAAGCTTTTCACAGCCCTTTTGTGTTATACACAGTATTACTATTCAGTTTGTTAAATGAATCAGTTGGCAACAAGCCCCTCCCCACCAGAATAGTTTTCCCAGAAACCTGTCCTGGGGGTCACCTGAGACCCTCGAGTCAAGAAAGACATTTTTGACCATTAAAAAAGGTGAGAGCTGTAAAGTGAGAAAAAAATCCATATCGTCCAATCATAGCTTAGCAGGCACGCCGGGCCTACCATTGCTAAGTGGTTGCTTTGGATTCCTCCCCATGTTTGTGTGGAGTCGCCTTCCAGTAAGAGCAACACTTTTTTCAGCCTTTTTTCAAAACTAAAAGCACAGAAGCAAATCTGCACGAGGGCAACCCTGGCTGCGTTTACGGTTACTCCTCATCCTGAAAGCCCCTTTCTCCTGTAGTTACACATCCAAACAGGATTATGGCCCAACAACATAGAAACCGTGTTCTTGAATTGCAGCGTGAAAGCTATAGTTTAAAAACTTCTACATCAGTGGGTTTACAACTCATGTTCAGCGAGGTCCAGTTAGGGAGCATTTCACAATAATATTTAACTTGTGCCAGTCGTCGCCAATAGTTAACTGACAAATCAATTAAAGAAAGTTCAATTAAACAATATCTCAACAATATGTATCGCCAGTTTTCCGATTTAACTGGAAGAATAATGAATAATGATAATAAATTATAAAAAAAAATTAAATTATCTTATTTCAATAATCAATCATTTCAATACGATTTAAAAATAAATAAAAACAAATTACAGAAAGCTTTTCATGAAAATGAATAAAACTGAACTGTCCTTGTCCTGCAGCTTTAAATTCTGGTCATTCAGGTGCGAAGTGATATTATATTCTTCCATTGTTCTAAAAAGATAAATTTGGTTTCTATAACCGCAGATACATTCCCTGCACACACTTGTTTCAGCTCTATTCTCCTCTCTGCTTACATCATTTGTCGGGCAGTAAATTAATGTTAGGATTCTGATCATATTGGGCTCCTGGATCGTTTATATTCTCTGCCTTCATTTCAGATTTGAGTGGTTACGGTTGCTCAAAAGATTTGTGTTTTGTCTCGTGGTGCCGCTTCACATTGCTGCTTTTAATAATCGTTACGGTCTCTGAACATATGAGACAGACTGGTTTTAAACTGAACATATGAGACAGACTGGTTTTAAACTGAACATATGAGACAGACTGGTTTTAAACTGAACATATGAGAGTCTGTCCGTTCTTTTGTTAAAGGCTCCGGTCTCGCCGTCCACTTTTCTCTTTTTGGAGAGAACGCCACGTGAAATAACTTCTCGGACTCACGTACGACTCCCGTCTGTTTGTATCTCACTCGAGCCTGCGATCCATATTTGATTGGCCGAGTAGCATCACGTGTTGTGATTTGCTACGCATGTCATTGGTCGGTGTGTTTCCTGGAACGCTGAACGAGTGCCGGAAAAGCTTCGCCGGTTAAAATAGAAGCGCTCCGTCGAAATGTAATAATTCTCACGTATCTATCGTTCATAGATCGAGGGTCCGGATACACGTATCGTCAGCTGGTGAGGATGCATCATTCTTCATACGGTAAGTTGTAGTCGCTCATTTCAAACATCATCCCGACCTTGACCGCGATCCCCAACGCTGTCACAGAACTACCCTCTCAAGCCCTTTGAGATGAAATACTGTGGTTCGAGTACTTTGATTGATATTTTCTCTCTAAAACGCTTTGCCGATATTGTCAGACTCTCTTCTTAATAAGTCCTTCTTTGTTGCCATATGCTAGAAAAGCAACTTTTTGCTGCAGGATATTCCGCCATCGAATCGGGGCTTGTGCGCGCAACTGTATTGGTGGAACAGCCAATAGGAACGCCTTCTATCTGAAACGAGGTGCGATTGGTCCAGGTCTCCCGTCTAGTCCAGGTCTCCCGTCTGAGTCAGGAGGAGGTGCGAACTCTAGTTTTCTCTCCGAAAACTTGAATTGCAATATGCTAATACATAAAAAAAAAAGTTAGCTTTATTATTCAGCTAGCCGCTGCTGATGGAATCTGCCATTGAGTCATTCAAATTGATGGTTGCCAGCTAAAAAAACAAGATGCTTGCTTTTCATTGAAATAATATATTTTTTTCGACGATATTGAGCGATTTGTAATCTGCATATAAACGAAAAGGTGCAGCGGCAGTGACCGAGGAGGGCGGGGCTTAGCCAATGGCCAGTCATCAAAACCATTAGGAGAAATATATATTTTACAGTCCATCAAAAGCCGCAATGAAGGCATCACTTTGGATCAATTGCTGTGGGCGAACAGTGGGCCGAGCGGAGCCACAGACAGACACACTAGAGCACATGAAAGTTAATCGGAAGCAACAGCAGCGTTTTGGGCTTGAGAAGCTTTTAAAAAGAAGGAATGAGCTGCCAACTCACCAGACCTCACCGCGAGACAGTAGCTCACAGCTCCGGGCTCGTCGCTGTTCTGAAATCTGCATCTTAGTCGAAAGTTATAGCACATGTGTGGATATCAATTATGGGAATAGAGTGCTGGCATTTTAATGAAGAGAGCCCTTCCTCTATAATCAAATATATATGCAGTTCGGCGTTGAGTTATGTCACAAATTTGTATTTTTCCTGTCGTCAGAAACAAATCATTCGGCGGGTCACATGGTTTCTCATCTGCTTACACGGAAATGGGAAAATTCATAGCGCCACTGAATGTAAATGAAAATGTCATGAATCAGCTGTCCAATCTTCTCTAAGTGGCCATAGTGGGCAGTATACCGCTCAGAATAAAAAAAAAAAAGAAAACAAGAAATAAAAGATGAATTCATCCCGCTCGGCGTCGTGCGGTCCTTATCCTCGGCGTCATCCATTAAAATTTCACTCACTCACATTTCATCAGGTTTTATATCTCACACTGAGGCATAACTCATCTCTTTTAGATTAGCTTCTAGTTGGGCGAAATGAGCAATAAATATATTTTTATGTCGTATCGGTGAAGAGTGCTTCGCCCCTTTTTCCCCCAACAGCTTGAATAAGTCTTTCCCCTCCGTGTGTTTTATTGTACAGCAGAGATGTCGTCGGCTCTGTGTACTGCTGTTTGTCCAACAGATTTAGTACAACAACAACAACAAACAAAACACTTGTAGGAAGGTGCGTGTCGAATGAGATTAAATAAAAATAAAAATAAATCTCTTTGATATAGAGGAATAAAAAAAGCGAATCAAACACGTGAAATTAAAACGTAGATGTTCCTTTTTTTCGAAGCCTGACAACATTTGTCACGGAGTTCATTCTGTGGCCATGAGCCCTTCATGTCCACCACCACTCCACTAAATCCTCACCCCCCCCCTCCTCCCCCCTCCCCTCCCCCCTCCCCCCATAATCTCCCATAAACACTCCCTGACTGTGGAGCTTCCTTGGCATTGCCAGCACGCGTGTGCCAGCCCCACATCCCCATTAGCACCGTTAAGCCTCTGCCCCCCCCCCTCTCCCCCACACACCCCCTCACGGCAAAGGTGAGTTATTGCGATG